>MU279095.1:0-152735 GCA_022385715.1 Xylaria cubensis | reverse complement strand
TATATAAATATTTATAATTATTAGCTTTATTAAAAAGTATAAAAAAACTTTTTATAAATAATTTATATATTTATAAATAATATAATTATTAATAAGCTTATAAAAGCTTTAAGCAAAAATAAATAAAATAAGTTATTAATTTAATTAAAGCTATTTAATTTTAAAAAGCTTTATTATTAATAAAAGCAAAAAAAAACTAATAATTATAAATTAAAAGCTTTAAAGGACTTTTTAATAAAAAATAAAAGTTTAAATATAAATTAATAATTATAAAAAGCTATACTTATATAAAGCTTTTTAAAAAAATATATTAAATTTTAAAAATGTATTAATAGTTATAATAAAAAAGGTTTACTTATACTAAATTAATATAGTATAGAGTTTTTTTTATTATATAACTTAACATAAGACATGAAATATATAATTATTAAATGCTGCAATTGGATTCGCTTATTTCTGACAACTTATTACTACAAGGTTGATCTATGCAATCAATCAATTAATCAACCAACCAACCAACCAACTATTCAATCCGTACGCACTACTACCACCACCCTAGATGCCAGGAATATTTATGCAATCGTTTTATCGTTCAGGACTTTAGCGGCAGGTTTCGCAACCTTTATATAATATTGCAAAATATAAAGCTTAAAATTATACGTAAAAAATAATTCTATGTTTAAAATGATTTTACAATTTTAAAATTATTTTATAACTTTAAAATAAATGTCCGTCTGAAAATAAAGTTCAATACAGCAGGTACTTCAAAATTACAAGGGTCCACATATAAAAGTATTGTACCTATTATGTCCCGCAGTACCTAGCTTTTTAAATTGCAAACCCTACCTACAAATATTTGGTATACCCCCCCCGGCGCGCTACGGTAAGTACATTAGTTTCCCATGCACTGGATCTGAAACTCACATGAGCTAACCTGGCGAGGTGCGGATCAAAATCGATGTTAGTGGGTCCGGAATTACTTAGTTCCACTCCAACTAAATGCCAGCTAAAGGCCGCTAAATGCAGTGATTGGAGCAGAAATAAGGACCCACTGACATCGATTTTGATCAGGACCTCGCCTGGTATTGGGTTCGTGATAGGTGAGGATTGCTCCGGTATGCAGAAGTGTGGTTCGGCGGGTCGATCATACATACCTACTGGGGCTTGCTGACCGAGTTAGGACGGCGCGGAATTAACCCGTCATATTGAAGTAGGACTGGCCATCACTGAAATAGGAAAAAAAAAGATGATGAATAAAAGAATAAACTAGTCTCGGGCCTGGAACGCTGTATTGATTACCTATTAAGTTATATAATAGCGCAATTCTTCAATGGCGTTAAAAATCAAAGCATGCTAAGCCATATCGAAGCCTCGGTTTCTCAATAGAAGAGTCTTGCAAGGCGACTCATGATAGCTTGGTCCGAAAGACATATGATACAAGGAAAACAATGAAAAGATATAGCTCGGCCTTCATATGGTTTGTGGTTGATGTTGATCTGGGTTAGATGACATTCTTACTCTCGGAACTCCAGACCGGTATACACAACTTTTTGATCTCCGAAGCGCTTTGCGGCTTCAATTCGTTTCGAACATACTGGGAGGTAATTTGATGCTTATAGTTCTGGGAAAGCGATAAGTCAGGTTGAAACTAATGATACCAATCCTTGAGTGCTCATCTACCTGTGGAAGCGCCGTTAGAGCAAAAACGAATACCAGCAGAACATAACTGAATCCGTCAAGTGCACACTAAAGCGAAGCGTGGCTTCCTACGAAGTCAATCGCCATAGATTAAGCCGCTTGTCTCTTATATTGTTCGAGGCACCGAAAGTAGCCACTTTTGCCGCTTAGCAAACCAAAAGCCGTAGGGTCAGCGTGGTGCCTTAGTTAGGTATCCTCTGGTATAAACCACTCATAATACACATTGTCATACACTTATAGATACGCCGTCGAACTGAATCCCTAATCACTCAATCAACCCATTTTGCCACCCAAACACGTTTTCTTACCAAAATGCTCCCAACGCCGGCCGTGACTCTCAGGCCCATAAGATACCAAAACTTCACCATCAGTACAAACGCTAATTGCGGAAGTATCATTATTGCCAAAAGGATGTTACCATCTGATTTTTTCTTCCATTCTTAGCTGGCATCCTCCCATGACATTGAGCGGGACAGTCCTGCTTGAGCCCACCATTCGTCGGGAATATCTCCCCGAGACGCGAGACCCCGGACAATCCTGTGCATGCCTGATAACCATTCTCTGTCATGGTCGATTGTGTCAGCGGACTCTGGTGATTGCCTCGATTGTGGCTCCGCTACAACGTCAGCGTAAGAGCGCCGAGCACGGGGTGTAGGTTGTCGCGAGGGTTCGATTAGCCGCCCTACAGCACCATCTTCGCTGTCACTACCCGAGTTTTCTATGATAGGGTCACAGGGAGGCTCAATCTCTTCATCTGGAGTCGTTATCGAGGTATTTGCTGAGTCGCTTCCGTGGGCTTGAGATGCTGTGGCAGAGACAACCGTGGAGGCGAAAGACGAGCCGACGCTGGGTGGTTGGGGATCGGGAGTCAATGTGGATTGAAGCGTATCCCATACTTCAGGACTAAGACTACGGTCTCGATCCCCAAGTCCATCAAGATACCTAGCCCGTTGTGCGCGCCTCAAAGCGGCTTCTCTTCTGGCGCTAATTTGCGCATCCAGGCTTTGAGCTTCACCCTGAAGCTGGAGCTGACGTAGCCGATCCCTGCTACTGCGATGGCGATAACGGGACTCTTCACTGTCACGATCGATGTCACGCCTCCATAATGAGCGCCCGGGTATGTGTGATGTCAATGCGTCAACGCGTTGGAAATTATGGGGTGACAACGACCACTCAGCGATTTGGGTCCCACTCGCCTCAGGGCTGAAGTGAAGATGGGGATCATCACTAATAGGGTCGATAGAAAAGACTCGTGGTAGTTCAGTTGTTGACCGACTACTAAGATAACGTCGCTCTAAGTCAAGGTGCTGCGTGAGCTCGGAGATGCGTGGGTTTTCCAAGCGTGGACTTCGGCGTTCTGGCCCACGGGGCGCATCGGCGGGGCGAGAAACGGACCGCGTGGTTGATGGAGGTTGCAAGGCACTTCGGACATGGCGTGGTGATGCGTAGTCGGCGGCTTGCATGGCATCTACCATGCGAAGGCGCCGTTCTCGCACTTCATTAAGCTGGCGACGGCGCTCGGTGCGACGTATTGGAGATCGCGTATGAGATGGGTCGGCGGGACGTTTTGATTCAGGCTTGGCTGGCACGTCAGATTCGACCGGCGGGATGAAGAGCCTGAGCAAGAGCACATTTTGTTGTCAGCTGATGATGCGTAGTGGAGTAGGTAATTGCTGCGCGATATCGGTGGATGCACGCATTGGTTGACCTCTATGGCGCACAATGCATCCGCGTAAAGCAGCAGCAGTGAGTGGGTGTACATATTTGATTGTAGAAAGATGTGTGTAATAGGTGGTACGGGGCGCTTGCGCGCCGCGCGAATCCGACAACTTACGGGAGACCCATTTTAGTAACGAGTTGCTTTGCGCGCAAGCGTAAGCGCGTGTCGCAACAAGGTAGGTACTATGCTACGTAGCGGACAATAGGCAGCAGATAACCGATACCCGACAACTTGACAACAAACAACGGAGAGCGGAGCCCACGGGTGGCAACCGGGTAAGGCTGGAAATAAGGAGGCAAGGGAGTCAGTCTGTCGGCAGGCGCGTGTGGGCGGAAATGAATTATAAAGATGGGATTAGAAGAACAGCGCTGTATAAGAAATGATTAATGAATGGAGGATGGAATAACAGATGATAGATGAGATGGCGCGCAAAGTTGAAGATACTATGCGCGCAGGGGAACGGCGTTGGTTTATGGTTAGTTGCCGATGGAAAGATTGACTTCGTCGAGGGGTCGGGGCGTCTTGAGTGGTGAGAAAAGAAGATGGGCGGCAAGGAAACAAGGAATAGACAGAAGAGAAAACCCCCCAATCCTAGTCCTAAGTAAGTACAAGGGAGGCAGGAGCTGGCCAATGACACTGTCCCAGAAATACGTAGAAGTGGAGACGTGGCTACAGTTCTTTGGGGTACAGGGGTACAGGAGGTATAGCACAAAGAATAGTAGGCTACCTGGAATTCCCGTGAAGACCATCAATATCTTCACGTACTCCTTTAACCTTGATGAGTTCCTGTCAACAGCCGCATATTGTACCTACCCACAAGAGTTGCAGTACTTCAAATGTATTGCCGGGTGTGTTAGTGTGCTGCTCCACATGGGGTGCTGCAAGAGCCGCTAAACTGCCGGCAAGACATGAAATAATAGGCTGAGAATTGCTGGATAACTTTCTACGTGCAGCAGGATGAGAAGATATCTGAGATCCGAAACACAACAAAAGGATGACTCACTCTCAAGTGTAAACAGCAACCAGCAGAACGGAGTTGACAACGAATAAACAGTCTTGCTATACGCCAGAATGACCTGTCACCATTAGCTGCATCAGAGTGAAAAGGGAAGATGATCGAGCTGGGGCTGACACGCATCGCCGCCCTGCTGAGGAACACCCCGCAGACCTGGAAAGCCATTCATGTTGCCGGCACAAATGGAAAGGGCTCGATATGCGCCTATCTAAATGCTATGCTGTGCGCCAATCGCTTGTCCTGTGGCAGATTCACCTCCCCTCACCTTGTCGATCGTTGGGACTGCATCACAATCAACGATAGCGCTGTTTCCGAGAACCAGTTTCGTCACTTCGAAGAACTAGTCAAGAGGCGAAATGAGGAAGAGCGCTTAGGTGCCAGTGAGTTTGAGCTGCTTGCAGCTACCGCCTTCGAGATCTTCGAGGCTGCAAAGGTCAAGTTTGGTGTTATTGAGGTTGGACTGGGTGGGAGACTGGATGCGACAAACGCTCTGAAACACAAGGCCGTGACTGTTATCTCCAAAATCGGCCTTGACCACCAGTCTTTTCTCGGCAACACTCTCGAGGAGATTGCCCTCCAGAAGGCAGGCATAATCCGGCCAAACGTGCCTTGCGTGGTCGATGCGAGCAATCCCTCATCCGTAGTAGCTGTCATCCGATCCCAGGCTGACTTAGCGGGTGCCAACATCAAGCTTGCGGACTTGCAATCCATCGATCTCCCAGGTAAGCTCAGCGAACAACTTGAGCCACACCAACAGCAGAATCTACTCTGTGCATACGAGGCTTTCCACCTCGCCTACCCCGGACATGCTATGTCAATGCAGGATCTTCTCAATGTAGGTACAAACGCTGTCTGGCCTGGTCGGTTGCAGTCCATAAGCATCGAAAAAGTCACCGGAAGGACTGAGCCTATTCTTCTGGACGGCGCTCACAATCCTCAGAGCGCAGACGTTCTCTCGGCTTTCGTTAAAAGGCGACTGCGGGCCGATGGTAAACCCGTCACGTGGGTTCTTGCTGCGTCCGCAGGAAAAGATATCTCTGAGATTCTAAAAATGCTGCTACACGAAGGTGATAATCTCACCGCTGTTGAGTTCGGACCCGTTGACGGCATGCCCTGGGTCAGGTCAATGAACTCGGCTACCATACTGCAAACGATTGAGAGCATAGGAGTTACGATCTCAGCAAAACAAGACTCACAAGCCGAGATAATTTCAGGGCTAAATTGGGCCAGCAAAATATCCCATGATGGCCCCCTGGTTGTTGCAGGGAGTCTTTATTTGGTATCCGATATTCTCAAACTTCTTCAAGCATAGGGAGCTATGGAGTACAGTGACTCCGCAGCTGATGTATTTGGTCATATCAAGCCTTCACGGCCAGGAGGGAGGCGACAGTGAACGGCCATTTCGCAGAAAGTTCCCGTCATATTACCCTATTCTTCTATAATCACTTAACAGTTGGGCTGTCATTTTCATTCACATGATGTTGTCATTCAAGATAGAGCCTACTATCCTTGCTGTCTACCTTTCAAGCTTTGCTATCTAGTTTGGCTTCTTACCCCAGACCCTGTTCAGTGTCCAAAAACACAATGCGCCTTGCTCAAATTCCTTGCGAATTTCATCAACAGCCGACTTGGCTTGTGCCTCCGTTTTCATCTCCTCCATTGTGCCACTGGCGACCATACCTAGGAAAGACTGGTACGCTAGTCGTAGCATGGACTCTTTGGTGGCTAAATCAAGTTTCTCATGGGGCGATGTATGGTAATCTTTCGCCTTCAAGTCAACGAATCCAGCGTCCTCTAAGTGTTTTGGTAAGGTTTCTGGCATCCTATGAGCAAGTTAGTACAATCCATCAAGGTATCAGCTACATAGGACGCGGGGTTAGTACCTGAGATCCATGCTTTGCGCGTTACAAAAGATCCAGTTCAATCTCGCATACCTCATCCAGCCCGGGGAGATAGGGAGAACTCTGAACGCAAAGGGCCCTGACTCTTCCCATAGAATCCAACCTCCTGGTCGCAGTAGTGTCATGAGATTGCGTGCTATGGGAACCCAATCTTCCTTTCTCAGTATCGCTACCAGAAAACGAGCGTGGACAAGATCGAATTTCCCCAAGAGTTCGGACGGGAATGGACTCAATATATCCCCATACTGCAATTCAACCTGCGAAGGCAGGTTTGTCATAAATTTAGACATGTCTATGTCGAAACCTCGAATCTGGGCATTGGGTAGCTCTTGGGCAACGGAGGCTGCCCAAACACCTGTCCCAGTGCACTGCGTGCGAAAAACAACAACAACATATTAGTCGTGATCTCTATATCAGGCACAGGAAGTTTTATACATACCACATCAGCAATTGCGGGCGAGGGCTTTGATTCTAGCTGTTCCTTGATTTCACCTGGCAGGAGCGTGTTGCCTACCAGAGGCATTACCATTTCATGATGGCTCCAATTCAGACGACCCGCCTCCCATCCTTCTTCACCGTTGTTTAGATAGTAGATGCCCATTTCGCGAATCAATTGAAGAGAAACAAGTGTGAGACTACTGAATGTGGAGGAGGAGGAGGGGCAGACCTTGGGTATTAAGATCCCTTGTCTAAATAATCCCGGCTTCACCCCGCCGCAATTCTCTGCCGTCACAAGTTCTTCGTTCTATTTATCAGTGGCACAGCTCATCGTCCTGCTCACCACCGACACATTTGTGTTGGCGACCTTTCCCAATGAACTAATGCATGATACACGTGAATCATAGTGTTGCCACCATCAGGGGTAAGGGACTCCGCTTTGCCTACCAACAATGGCATATATGTCATGCTCTAGACTTTTTTCAATTTGGAGCTATTGGCTCTAATACTACTCGGTCATTGCGTTGCGGACTTGGGTGTCGAAGCCGTCAATGGATCCGAAGTCACGCAGACGTTTCCCGCAACGAGCCTGTCAATCACAATGTACTTGTGTTACAAGATTCTATGGCTGGACTAAGTAAGGTACACCGGATGGGGGACTGGGGACCTCCTTGAACCTTGGGTTATCACATCTGGACTTAACCCGGGGATTTGCAATTATCGGGCCGATAGCCAATCAACATTAAACATCCAACACCAACAGTACTCTACCGATATGCAATAATCGTGTGCCTTCAGGACTCGCCAATGGTGCAATACTTGCTCTGACCACCCAAACCAATATTTAACAAGCAACCGAGCCAACAATTAGTAGGGATCCAATCACAACTCTTTTTACCCTTTCATCTCCAACAACAGCTGTCATGTCAGCAGAGCCTCCTGATCATCTTATTATTGTTTGCTGCCACGCGATCTGGCTCGGTGGGGCCACCCACGGCGTCGGTGAAGGAGAGTGGCTGATTGCGGACTTCCAAGCCGGGGAAACACGAACGTTCATCGAACACATCAAGGCTGGGCTGCGTGAACTCAGGGATACTAACAGTTCAGTGTTGATATTTTCAGGGTTAGTCACGGGCATTTCCCCTCAATCGAACGTTACACCTCCTGTTGCGCATGGCTCAGCCAATGAGACTTGAGATGGCCTTAACGTGAACCATGATAACTAAACACCCATGTAATACGACTATTTGTCATTGTTCGCGTCTACTTTCAAAGAGCCAATTCTTAGCTGACATACACCGCCACCCGAACTAGCGGCCCTACACGCAAGGAAACGCGGTCATCTGAAGCAAAGAGTTATGCCAATCTGGCTGCCGCCAATTCCTACTTTGGTCTTTTCCCAGAAGGCAGTGCACCTGCAAGAATATTCTGTGAAGAACGAGCGCTAGACTCATATTCGAACGTGCTTTTCCCCATCGTTCGATTCTGGGAAATGTATGGGATTTGGCCAACCAAGTTGACCATTGTAAGCCATGCCTTCAAGCGCGAACGCCTAGTTAACTGCCATTGCGGAGCTATCCGCTTTCCTTTGGGTAACGTGAACTTTGTAGGGTCTGACCCACCAGGCATGAGGGACGGCTCCAACAAGGCTGCGATAGCAGGGGTCGTGGAAGCTGTTACGCAATGGACAAATGATCCCCACGGAAGAGGGGTTGCTTTATCTTCTAAGCGGCTGCGGCGAAACCCGTGGGGTATTTCGCAGACTATCTTCGCGACAGAAGAAGATCGCAACCGTAGCGGCGTCCGCTCTTATATTTCAGAAGACGGGCAGGAGTATCTCGTAGACGGCGTTCCTCAACCGTGGTCAGATAACTTTTGAAGCTGCCCCCATCATGAGGTCTGGCTTTGAGAAAGCAGCTATCTAGATTTTCGGGGATGCTATTTTGTCAAAAGACCCTACTGTATTTAGAATAAACCCGACAGCAGCCTGACGCATCTCAGCATTAAACTCGTGACCAACCCCGGGGTAAACATTATCTTCAATATAGACATTGCCATCCTTATACCACCCACTACTAGCACTTTTGAAGAATTCTAAGAACTGCCGACCGGCGTTATATGGTACCAGCTTGTCGGCACCGCCAGATAGGACCTGGAATCTCTTGCCTTGAACCATCCGATCCAATATTACCCGTATCCGGTCCTGCTCAGAGGGTGAAGGTTGGGCGGAGATCTCTCCTGTGCTAAAAAGAATTGCCTTCGGATCATACTTCCTACAGGCCTCGATGAGCGCTTTAGGAAAGTCTTTACTGCCCAAGAACGAGACACCATTGTCGGCAGTAAATGTCTGCAGCTTGGAAAGTCTTGCGCGGTCTTGTATTAGATCTGGGAGACACGGAAGTAAGTCATCAGATTCTTATCACGTTTTCCTTTCCCAGTATTTTATAGACGCGCTTGGCACTTACTCATATAATCTGGACATCCAATGACAATAACTCCGGCCGTCACCCTAGGGTCTGCGAAGAGCAGCTGCCACGCACTGTGGCCGCCCAGACTTACACCGAGCACCAAGTTGGAATCAATATGTCTGTTTTCTTCCCCGCCATCACCACCAGCCCCAAACAGATAGCTCTCGAGGACGTCGAGCAGATGCATGGTGTCCAGAACCGTGCCGGAGACGATGCCGAACATGTCCTGGGCATGGGTGGCGTTCCCCTGACGCCAAGCCTCGTTGGCGACCTCGCTTACGAGGCGCGAGCCGTGGTTCGCTGGTCAAATGCCACGGCGATCAGACCCCTCGTGCACGTGGACGCGGGGGGGCACGACGACGACGCGTTGAACGCCGACACCACCTCGTTCGCGACGTAGGCCATGTCCTCCTTTCTGCGCAACCGTGGGTGGTGTAACCACAGACATGATATCGACGTCGCGGTCGCCGGCAGCTCCGCGAGTCCGTAGATGTCGACTTGCAACCCCGCTATCGGTAGCGTTATCTTGGAGACGGCGGGGTGTTGCGTCGACGAGGGCGCGACCATAGGGTTGTTTGTTGCGGCCATGGTGAATAGTTAGTTAGTCAATTATTCCGAGCCGAGGTCAGTTTAACTAGTTAGCTAAGGTGGGTTTTTTAATATCGTAGCTACTCTCGTTGATTACCTCGGTACGAGGTTATAGCGGGGTGTAACTGTACTTAATGACGTCGCTGCAATACCCCTACTCATTCTTCAACCAGGAACGACTTTTACCATGCGCAAGTTCCGGCCATAGCAGGCTTTTCAAACCATGCGTAATTTATACCTTGTAGATTCAATAGGCGATGTCGGATAGATCCGAAGCTCCACAATCAGCGCCACCATTAGCAAGTGAAATTCGCTTTATTGATCGGTATTCTAACTGAAGCTGTCAGCTCCTTAAGTTCGTTTTAGCATATCGGAACTGTCTTTTAATAAGACTGCTAAAACAACCCGTTGTTTAGCCTCTTGCACGTTCATATAATTGCAACAAGGAATCGCGTTCAGTAACAGGAATGTTCCCTTCCGTATCAACCCCTACTCTCCTGGTGCCTGAGACACCCATCATTTCCCCGAACGTGTATTTCTCGCATGGTGGCTGTGTGGGAGTGAAGTTCGACACGACCATATTCTGTATTAACTGCGAGTCGCATATATAATAGGCAGTCCCGGCAATTGTCCGAACGTCTGCTGGAAACGGCGGCCATGGGACACAGAACGAACCCAAGATGATGAGCACCATAACCGCCATGATTCCGACAGGAATCCAAGTACTAACAACTGCAGCTCTATATTAGCTAAAGTTTTCTCAGACAAGATGGACAGAAGCCCACATATGATGGGTAGAAGTAGATGTTGAATGATAGAATACGTACGGTGAACGTTCAGAGTTTGCGTCACCTGATAAGGAACGTTACTAAGAAGAATAGGCAAGAATTCAGATAAAACGCCAAATGAGGATACGAGGCTCATATAAAGATCACGTTCCAGGACAGCCGAGACAATACCGGAGAAATAATTGGTGGGTGGGGATATCTCTATCGAGTGCTGAGCCGTCCGAGGGGATCTGGCCATCCGTCTGTACGCGCTGAGGTGCGCCACCGCTGAAGACACCTGGAGTGAGCTAAATTATCTCAGACAGTTAGACTTCTCTAGATTTATTCCTCACCTGTATGAAGCTCATTCCATGCAAATGTGATGATGACGCCGAAGACGGTGAAGAGCAGACGAACGCCAAAGGACTCGCTGTCGAGGAAGTGCTCGAAGGGATAGGACGTTCGTGGACCATTGTAATACCCTATCAGAGCTATCACGCCTGACAGGAACAGAAGGGTGATGATGCGCCCTATGATGCTCAATGCGAAAAACGGCTGCACGCTTCCTCGTCTCTTCAGGCCTATTTTCTTGAACCTCCTTGTGAAGCCGCAGCAAGAACTAAACAATGGCACATGTCTCTTTACCACACCAGGCTTTCCCTGTCTACAGACCACAATACCATAGTGCGTCCTGCCCGCAACGACGAAGTGGTCTAGCTTGAAAGCGTACGACTCCAGCTCGCGCTGTACCACGGCATTGGCCAGCTTTGTGCCCCTCGTAGGTAGCGCGAGGAGGACCTCGCGAATATCTGGGTGGCCGAGGAGCGAAGCAGTGCCTGCGATGCTCCAGGGGCTATTTTCGACGCCGGATCGCCACTTTCGTAGAAGTAAGAGCGTCAAAATTATCAGTGCCGCCATGGAGAAGAAAAAGGCTTGCGTGATACGTGCTCCAAGGGCCGAAACCCCAATAGTATAGGCACAGTTGCTCGCGGAACCTTTTCCCTTGTAACAACTTCCGTGTAGGACGAGCACGAACACCTCGGACGAAAAGGTCGTTGCAAGAGCCGAAAGAACAACCATCACGGTCGTTAGAAGTGTTAACGGCCAGCGACCTCTGAAAAGAAGGCCGACGTCTTGAATCATACTGTGCAGGCTCCCGGCTTGTCGACACAGCGAATATGTCGCCGTCGTGCCACCAGAACTCGCCAACTCATGGAACGGCTGCAGGCGCTGGGCGTTGAGGTCTATTATTCTAATGGGAATCGAGAGCACCGTGGCTACAACGATTGCCGCAAACGTCCCAAGGAAGTAGTCCGCCTCAGAGATGAAAAAGACTTCCGTGGAAGTGGCCGAGCTATCCCCAGGCTCACTCGGAGGCGTAGATGTGGTGTTCTGCCACCCGGTTGTATTGCTTGGCTTCGAACTTGTTGGAAGTGGCGACAGCGGGATCACAGTCAGGGTCCGCGTCGGTAACCCTCTGGCGTTCGTTATTGTTACTACCCTTGACGTGACAGGCACAGCAAGCGTAGTGGTATCCGTTGGCTCGCCGCTCTGGTCGGTGAGTGTAGATACGATCAATGTCAGTTCAGCGACTAGAGTTACAGTTGCCGTCGGGGTGCCGCTTGCGTCTGAGAGAGTTTCTACGAGCGAGCTGTACATATTCAACGTCATGGTTTCTGTCGGTGTGCCGTTCGAATCGGTAAGCGTAGAGGTGACCGGCGGGGGGGCGATTGCTAGCGTTATCGTCGAGGTTGGAATGTCGGAGGAGACCTGCACGATTACGACGATAGGTGCGTCGGAAGATGTCCTCGGCAATTCTGTCCCTGATGACCTGGTCGATTCGTAAGGCTTCTTGCCGGCCAGACTTGTGATTGAATGATCGAGTGTAGTACGGAGAGAATGAGGGACCGGAAAACTTGCAGGAAACCCTGACGAATGAGCAGCTTGGCTAGAGGCTGATGGTATTGTCAAAATTGTTGATGGTAGGCTTGAAAAGCTATTAGTGGCAGTAACAGGCACGCTACTCGACAAATTGAGACTTTCGGAGAGAGTGATGGTCAGCGTAGAATAAGGTTGATCATTGCTAGTGCTTGGGGGCGTTGAGGATGTAGAAGTCTGACTACTCGAATCTGAGGTAATTAGAATGGTCTGTGTCGGTGTCTTTGTAGGTTCACCAGACGGGGCAGGACGAGAGGAGAATGTAACAGAAACTCTTCCAAAGGAGCCCCATGCCGAATTTGACGGGATTCTCGGCTGTAAAGGCCATAGATGTTGTCCATACTCACGCAGCGGTCTCTCCGATGGCTCTTGCGTCCTCTCTGTTAAGGGGCTTGGGCGAACCAGCATTGTCTGCTCAGTACTTTTGGTCCATGTCACGCTAGACTTGGTATCATCAAGACAAGAGTAAGTGTTTGAAAGTGGTGTAGTCAATATGGCATAGCTTGTCGAGGAACTGGGAAATCGTAGTCGGGCTAGCTCTGATGGCGAATCTTTCGACAACCTGGTCCCATCACTGTCAAAGGTATTTGCGCCCTTTCCATCATAGCCTCTCGAGAAAAGAGTGAGGCTAATTTCTTGTACGGGAAGTTTGTGAATCGCCAACTCGATGAGCCCACCGAAAGTGGCAAAGAGGATTCCCAGACCAGTCAAGAACCACCACTTTACTACAGGAAGGCATATCAGTCTCAACACTACGAAATACAATAGGGATGCCTGGGGCAACCTTTAGGGAAATAAAGTCAATGGTTGCGGCGACTCACAGACGATAGGCCGGTAATCCGGCACACTGGTAGATGGTTTTTCATCGTCGCTTGATTGTTCGTCAAGACGATCTGTTGAGCTATGTTCGTTGTAGGTACTGTATTGGGTAGACCTCAATGAACCAGCGGAGTTAAGAAACGAGGTTGCCTCGGAATTCATGAACTAACCACGAGGTTTGTAGGGTGATGGGGTGGATCAGCTGGCGTGAATGTGAATCGCGTTACAGAGTATAGGACATGTAAAGGAGAGGTGGGAGATACGTAGTATCTAGTGACGGAACACCTATATCGAGTAGAAACGAAGATTGGACGTCGAAGTGACAACCTATTTCTCATCTTGACAGAGGATTCTACGTAACTATATAGTTCACTGTGAAACGAGAGCACTTATTTTAAGATTCTCCATAGCGCGTAGCTCTCTCAATCCTCTGACAATTAATATGCAGGGGCTAAGTCCTACGTGCAGAGTGTTCTTATCTCACCAATAGGGGCGTCCGCGATCGAGGTCAGCTCATGTAGGGTCCTAGAACCCCAATTAGGCTTTGAGCCCCCAAATGGTTAAATTATTTGGGTTTTGGAGCACCGAATTACTGGCTGCATAATAGAATCTTAGACTTGAATGGGAGCCTGGCGTCTGTTGTAAAAAACGTGTCTGAAGTCTCTCATTGTTTTTGAATTTTGCCACTGAAATCATACTGGTGTGTAGGGACCTCACGGCAAGATACAGGGACTCCAATTTCGAATGCCAGAACCTCCGGTTCTGGAGGCTTCTATACCAACACTTCAACATTTGTACGCAAAATGGAGTCTCGGGGGGTTTTTTTTTTTTTTTGGCGGTATACAGAAATTGAATCTGTTATCTAGTCAGGCTGGTTGATTATATTATCATGGTTCAAGGGTTCAGTTTATGACTTACAAACTCTAAAACATTTCTCAGCCGCTCACTCGAAGTATTTACGTATTGCTCTGCGCTCTTGAGCTTCCAAGTGAGGAAGTTCAAACGGCCAATTAGCATCTGGCGAAGCTTTTCTTGCTCGGGAGAGTTATCCGCTTGATCTGATAAGGTCCAATAACAATCCATTGACTGGGTGAAACTTGCGGCCTATTTTTCAACACTCGTATTTGGCACTCAATAGCTTCTCGAAAAAAAATCCTCCAGTTCGCGTGTTTCGTTTGGAGCTGGCTGCATCGTATCAGGCTCGATTGTGCGTACCTGATCTCCGGTATCGCTATAGTATTGGTCATTCTGTGCACCTAAATTATGCTGCAAACGAGTATTAGCGGCAACATCAAAGGATGGGCTGTTGGTTTTGAAAAGCGCATGACCTGCTCAAAGGGTTGCTGTATACTCGCGTGAGCGGTCCATCTCACGTATTCTGATGCAATCTGACTGAGTACGAAAGAATAATCTCCCATCCTTGAGAACTCCTTTGCCGCCGAGCTTGGGAGTTACGGAAAATAAGTTCTAAAAGGTTACATAACAACTGTTAGCTCGATCTTAAAGGTGATTGAGTAACGTTTATTCAATGCGCCCTGACAGAGGGCTAGGATAGATAGACTTGCGAAGGTTTGGACCCCCTGGTAATCATTGTGCGTCCACCAGAAGAAAAGCCCGACAGTAGAAGCTGCCTCCAGTACTATGAGCAGTAGCTTCATTTCCTGTACTAGGAGTTTATATGTATTTGATCTTAGGGTTGTGACATCGTGTGAGAAAGCATGTGGGCCTCCGACATCTTCCTGAACCCTACGTTGAGTAGAACCATTGACATGTATCGTGACTTACACAAGCTGCACCCTATTGAGGAATGGTATGCTTGAAGACTGTTTAAGCGTTTAAATGACCCCTACACAAGATGTCGGAAGTCAGTAACATCATCATTTGACTGGATGACGAAAATATATCGACCACTGTCAGCCAAGTGATGTCTCTGCACCATCACATCAGAAGGATCCTAAGTTTGCATATTAGCATTTATTGGTGATTGGCTTGAGTGGTAAATCGGTTTTGGGATTTCGTACTGCCAGTGGCAAGGCGAAGAAGGCGGGGGGTGTGTAGAAGTTGCACAGATCAACTACTAATAGCGGTATGAAGAATGATACCGGTTCATAGAATGCTGAAAATCCGAGTGGCTAGACTAGACGTAATTGGAGGGGCAGAGAGAATTATTAATTACATAAAAAACCTGTCTTGAGCTCGAAGCCCCTTTTTTGACGGGATATCGGGCTCTTTATAATAACAGTTGCAAGAAGTTCAGTTCGAGAGCCGATACACGCGTAAATGAGTCCATAGCATTCAGTAGCCCATTTTATATTATTTCGCGAGTGGCTCTGAGTAACGAAGACTCGGCTTTATTTGTTAACTAAGTCAGAACTCAGGTCCTTAGATGAGCTTCGTCCCGTTAGTAGGTTATATAAGGGTTGACTCAATGGCACATGATGATCCCTTGTATACCGGTGGGGATTCTTAACCTTCGTGATAGCAGGCAAACGACATCTGTCGTATCCATGCGCTTTACAACAATAGGTACTGCCTTTACTACACAGCTCGTCAATAGCTAACTAGAAATACTACGTTTTAATGAAGATTGATATAACGCGGGGTAAAATACAAAGTCTGCCTGCGGGGAACTGCATCAAGATGGCAGGAGGAGAGAGAACACCAATCGGACAAGAGGAATAAGGAAGTACTGATAGTTACCTGCTGTTTTTGGACAAGCGACGTAATTTTCCCCGAATTTAGTCGACTTGTTGAATAATCCAATTGCATCTTTCTTCCTTCCTGTTCGTCATTTTACCACGAAATCACATCTTCGCACTACTTCACTATGGCAACTACTGGCAGTTGTATGTGCGGCAACATCCGGTACCAATTCACCGGTAAGTGATGGCTAAATACAAGACTAGTAGTTTGCCATTTTGCTAATCCAGACACAGGTGAGCCTGCGGTTACTGCGCTATGTCATTGCGTAGATTGTCAAAAGGTAGATATTTGTCAATTTCACATCTAAATGCGATAAGTATAACCACGCAAACTGACCGTGGCTACTGCTCTAGTGGACTGGCAGTGCTTTTACTTCGAACGCCGTAGTGCCGCGCGCGGCGTTCTCAGTCACACAAGGTATGCGCATACAAACAAGCACATAAAAAATTCTTGGTCTCACCGGTCTCAGGGACTCCAAGCTCGTATGATGTTACAGGAGCTTCTGGTAAAATCAACAAGCACTTCTTCTGCTCCAACTGTGGCTCTAGCCTATACACTGAGCTCGAGGTCATGCCCGATATGACTTGCGTTAAGGCTGGGGGCTTGGATGGGGGTGCGGCCAACTTGGGCAACAAGATTGGGGTCGAGTTTTATGTTAAGGATCGCCCTCAATATTTGAAGCCCTGCGATGGCGCGAAGCAAGAACCACAGTTCGGGTAGGTATTCTGGATGAGAGACTAGTTGGTTAGAGAATAAATTATATTACTCAGACCAAAGGTGTTATTCAGTATACTTGAGCAAGCATTTTATTATAAGTAAAAACTGTGCTATAGCCGGATGAAAGCCTTCTACACTCACCACCTATTATCAACCTGTTTACGATGCTATAATGTACCGTATGTGCTGCAGTAGTACTCCAATTCTCTCCTTTGAAGCACCTTAACTATTAATTGTCTATCCTAACTCTGCCTAGCACGGGCGGTCCTGCTGATTAAGGCCTGTCCCAGGGTCTGCGCTGTGGTGTTTAGTGGCTGTATAATCGTCGATTGTTTAAGCCATCAGTTATGGGATATTAATAAATTCTATGACTTCAAGTCTCTGACTTCTTCTTACTACTTATCAATGAGAAAGGCAGGATTGCGCATTTGACAGCAGCGGTCTCCTAGTCCATCTAGTGGGTCGAGTAAAACAACACCTCGATTTTGCTGCTTAAATACGCTGGAGCCTCTTGAGGAATTGTTGCCAGGGATTCGAAAACCGCAGGCCGCACCAATAGTTCTATATAAGCTGGTTGGGTCCAATTAATAGCGTGCTGCATGCTGGGCGCATATTGTGAAAGAAACTTTCTCCCTTAATAGAGAAACGAGTGAGAATGCCAATAGATAATGTCGAGGATGTCTGTCACTTATAGCTGTCAAGGAGAACTTGAAATTGTCGTAGACAGTTTATTCAGGAGTCATTCAGGATTTATACTTATAAGCTAGCTTGCAGTAAAGTGGGTCACAACGAACGTCTTCTGGCTCCATGTCTTGGACTGGGTTCTCCAATATTTCGATACTTTTTTGATCAACCTTCTAGCCGGCGTATCTCATCTTCTCGTATCATGTTCGTCTTACGTAGGGTCTCTCGAATCTCGCAAACGAGAAGTGTCCCTATTGCGAAACCTCAAATAACCTTCGTACCGAGCAACTTTCGCCGACTTATTTTTCAAATACCGTCGCACCCTTACACCTGTGATATTGATGCTGAGCCCATCCATCGATATCGACCTGGTGGATATCATCCTGTTAGTCTTGGTGACCAGCTGAAAAATGGAAGATACAAGATCCTTCACAAGCTTGGATGGGGTGGTTACTCAACTGTCTGGGCTGCTCGAGACCAGGTGTAGGTAACGTCCCATTCAACTGACTCTCGATATCTGGCGCAAGTGTTATTTTTTTCTGACGAGTTTGAAGGGACCAGCGGTATGTTGCTGTAAAGATATTCGTATCGGAAACGAGAAGTAGCCACGAGACTGAGATCTTGCGATTGATTGCATCACTCGCCAGTGATACACGCATCGGTCGAGAACACATCGTTCAGTTCCTCGATAGGTTTTCCACTGACGGCCCAAACGGGAGGCATCAATGCCTAGTTCTGGAGTTGTTAGGACCTAGTGTCCCGGAAATTATAGATTCCTATTACCGAGATGAAAGACTCCCCGCGCAAGTGGCTAAATCTATTGCACACCAAGTCTTGGTTGGTGTAGATTTCCTCGCACAATTGAAGATCGGCCACGGAGGTAGGTCAATATAAACCAGCAATCCCTTTCGTACTAGGAACACTGACATCCTTTCTTAAGATATTCACGCCCGAAACATAGCATTGACAATGCCGAAAGTCGACTCTCTAAACGAACAGGAATTTGTAGACACGCTCGGGCAACCAGAGATCGGACTAGTGCAGCGAACTGACGGCCATGCGCCAGAAATTCATGTGCCACCTTACGTTGTGCGACCTACCACATTTAAGGCAAAAGAAGTCTTCAAGAGTTTACAAGCTCCTGTTGTCAAAATCATAGATTTTGGAGAATCATTCCTTCCTAATCGAGTCCCTGCTACACTTCACACTCCTCTTGTAGTACGGGCTCCAGAAGTCTTATTTAATGATCTAATAGATCGTCGTGTTGATCTGTGGAGCTTGGGTTGTTTGGTACGGTGTAATTCCTCTGGGCTAATAAATTACGTGTGTGCTGACGAGACCGTGTAGCTTTTCGAGTTATTCACCGGTCAGCCTCCCTTCGACAGCATCATGATCACCCCCGCTGGTTTGATTTCACAAATGATACAGTTTTCCACCGATGAATTTCCGGACAGATGGGAGGCGAAATGGCAGAACATGAAGAAGACATTATCGCATGGTGATGAAGAGCCTTGTACACTACAAGAGTGGTTGGAAGAAGTATACTTTGACCCAGACAGGCGCTGCGAACTCACAAAGCAGGATATAGCTAAAATCGGTGATCTTGTGAGACGTCTGTTGAAATTTGAGCCGTCTTTAAGATCTACAGCAAAGGATATAGCAAATGATCCGTGGTTTCGATAATTGAAACAGAGGGCCCGCAGAATTGTTTTAGAGGCGAGAACGCGCGTGATTCTCGTTACAACAATGAATGCAAACAACAAGAAATATACTATCAACCCAGCACGTCTTTACCGCACCTTTTCACTGAGCTAGGTTCACGTAGAAGACTGCAATTAACACGAGTCACCGACAGCCTGTTCATCAAATTCATCGCCACTTTTCACAAGTAAAGTTTATGGTGTGGCTATCTAGTCTAAGATAAGAGATGAGACCTAGATGAGATATGAGAAACCTCTCAACAATAACTGCTTAAGTAGTCAAGCTACAGAATAAAGGCACATATCAAGAGTTAGTTGGGTTGAACTGAATAGCTATTTGCACTAAAAACCACCCCGACAACCTCTAAGGATATGGTCTGCTGGCAAGTGTGATGCTTGTTCTGCCTAGATCAATTTCATCGTCAATCTTCTCAACCAAGTGCCTTTGAAAGTGCTTTTAGCTAAGGACTTTAGTTGTATATTAGCGTTTGAATATTTAACGACGTTGGACACATCCAGTGATAATTGGATTAAAAACCCTGCCCCTAAAGTATAAAATTGGCTTGACTGTTCTTGACGACTTCTTTTGCCTCTCTCCATGGTGATCGACAATGATACTTGGATTTTGATTTCTTGTGTGATCTTTACCGAAGATTAGTTGATATAGTTTAACAATGGAACAGGTCCATGCACATGCCAGGTGAAGGCGTGTAGTCGATAGACTCTTTAGATTTGAGGCCCTGTAATTATTTTTGCAACTTGTTTTGGTCGTTGGCTTTAGGTCAACGTCTTTCTAACCACAAGGCTTCCGCGATTCATTCCAAAGTCAGGCCTATGGTTACCGGTGACCTATACCTATTCATTATGAAGCGAACGCACGACAGGCTATCTAATCTAGGATTTCAGTCGTGTTCGGCTGGCATGTGGTAACACTAGATAGAATGTCGACCAAGTTGCTCTACTACAAGTGTCTTTGATGATGTGACATTTCTGCTGAAGGTGCTTCGAGGTAGATATGCATGTAGACAAGGGGAATAGATACACCGACGACGGAGCCAGGCGTAGATAAAGACGATCCTCCATATAGTGAGATAGCGTGCACGAAAGTAAAGTCCTTCGCGCTACAACAAGTGTCTTCAGCCTATCTTTACTTGACAGGAGTTCGGCCCCTCCGCGCAATAAAAAAAAACTCATAACCCATACCATGTACTTGATACGGAACTCGGTGCCCGGTAGGCAATAGACGCGTGTTGCACGAGGGCCTCTGAATACGTCTGTAGACGCATAATTGAACGGTCTTTGGAGCACTACATTATAACCAGTCATTAGCCAAGAATGATATCTATCCATCTCGTGACTAATATTCTCCATAGCTGGGAAATGAATAGCTAGCGTGATTACGAATGCATTAGCTGGATATGTCGCTTAGGACGGGCATAAACACTTTGAGGTCTCAGAGTCAGTTTGGCCTCGGGCGTTGTTTTCCGTCGCTTATCTAACTAACGTTTCGCGAAATCCCTTCCTACTCCTTGAGATACGCGTAATAACTACTGCATCAGCCACTGATATGCGTACTCTTAAATTCTTATGTATTCATAAGCGCTCTGCTCCTATGGACTTAACTAGCTCCGAGATCACTTGACTAGCCTAGTTCTTATTCTGATGCTCAATTCTTATTACCGACAACAATTACGCTAATCTTGACTAGCGGCAGCCAGCATGGGTGCGTTGTGTCGACTACATATATATACTAAACCCAGTCCCTCGGTCATACGATGGTATTAAAAGAAGAGAGTGATGATCTCATAACATGGAAATAACCCACCCTTGACTGTCTAAGGATTTAGCTTTGAAGCGCCGGCTGTCAGATTACCTGGCCTCCCTGGACGGCATTTAGACTTGTGACGCGAAGAAAGATCTTTAAGTGAAAGTGGATCGCGACACGCGGCACCACGTAAGACTTCGTCGAATAATCCAATACCTCTCTGAATCTTTCTTCCAGTTGGAAACAATGGTCTGAGGAGACGTAAGACAATTTTGATGGAATGAATTGTATATGAGTTATGAGTGCTAGATAAGTAGTTGTCACGGATCTGATTAATATATTCATTTTGACTTTTCAAGAATTGCGACACTTGTATAAATGATGTTGTCATCGCGAAACTAATCGTCGCAGCACTATTGGCAATATGTACGGTTTCAATTCAATATCAACGTTGACGGCGATACCCGCTATCTTGTTTCCCATAAAAACATCATTATTATTTTCTTTCTTATTTTTGTCTCCTCAAATCCATGCCGACGTTCCACACTACACAAACCTAACCTCCTACCAAGCAGGCGAACTGGGCGAAGTACCAGTACAGACATTTTTCTCGTCCCCCATAAAAGCGCCTATATATCAAGTCAATAAACTCGACACAACCAAAACCGACTCAGGTTTCATTTTCCTGACCGGCGGGTACGACTCGTACGGTCCAAGCATTATCTCTTCTAAGGACCTTAGTCTGGTCTACGCAGACCAGGAGTACAATTTCGCACAAGCGGCTTACACGACTACGTTAGATGGACAACAAGTCCTTGTTGTGTATGCGGGAGATGCAGTAAGGATATACAATAAGCACTACGAGCTCCTACATGCCGTGATACCGCAGGGCGATCTCGACGGCGCGGTTGCGGACTCACACGAAGCGCACCTCACTAGCGACGGCACGGTTGCATTAGTTGTCGCCCGCGTTGAAAATGCGGACTTGTCGGCGATTGGAAAAGGCGAGGACTCTCTCACGAATAACCTGATTCAGGAAGTCGACCCGCGCACCAACGCGGTCCTGTTCCAGTTTGACCTGCGAAGCTACTTCAACATCGAGGACTCGTTCTGGCCGTACGATGGCTCCGGCCCGTACCAGTTCCCTTCCGCATTTGACCTCTGGCACGTCAACTCGGTCGAGAAAACACCTGCCGGCGATTTTCTTGTTAGTAGTCGACATCTGCACTCCGTCTTCCTCGTCGATGGCTTTACACGTCAGGTTAGGTGGGTTATCGGTGGTAAGAGGAGTAATTTCGCAGACATCTCGGTGAATGCATCGGCGGTTTTCCATTGGCAGCATAACGCGCATTTCACCGCTGAGAATAGGATCTCCCTCTTCGATAACCAGGCCGTGTTCAATGGATTTTGCACTGGTGAGGAGACGGAATACGGCTGCTCCCGCGGCCTCGAGATTGAGTTCGATACCACGAACTGGACGTACTGGGTTGTAAATGAGTGGTACCACCCCCAAAATATCGTGTCTGCCTCCCGTGGCGGCGTCAGTCGCACTCCTAAGGGTAATACCCTCGTTGCATGGGGCCAGAACCCTATGTACACCGAGTACACTCCTGATGGCGAGCTCGTCATGGACGTGCAGCGCGGCCAAGTGCTGCCGTTGGACCACGGCATTGTTCCCGTTATTGCCTACCGCGCTGCAAAGGCTGATTGGGTTGGCTTGCCTAAGTGGCCGCCTTCTATCGCGGGAAGCGTCAACGATGATGGTATGGTTGTTCATGTTTCCTGGAACGGGGCAACAGAAGTAGAACGCTATATTCTATTTGCCTCGGATGACATTACAAAAGTAAATGCCATCGGCGCCATGACGGCGACGTTCGAACGCATGGGGTTTGAAACGTCGTTGGACGTCACATGGAAGAGGAGGTATGCTCGTATCGCCGCGCTTGACCGCAACGGCACGATACTGGGTTATACTATGACCCTAGATATCGTGACGCAGGAGATCCTCGACTTTGGATATCCGATCGATGAAGTGATTGATACGATAAAGTCAGATCGCTTTAAGATGTTTGGAATCTCAGTGTTGTCATATGTAGCTGTATTGCTTCTTGTTGGAGTTACTGCGTAAGTTCCTCATTTTCTTCTTGCTTCAATATCCCGGGCATCGCATTAATCAATTACCTGTAAAGTCTGGTATTGATTAGAGTGTATGTGGACTACCCTTAGGGCATTCCTTGATCGTTGAACCTATGCATTTGCGGTAAGCTAACATGTTGTCTAGACTATTGAGCATGTTCATCATACGCGGTACCCGTGCCGGTTTCCGATGGGATTATGGTGGAATAGCTGAGTACAAGAGGAAGACTAGAAATTTTGCTATTCATGTGTTCCGTATAATAAGAGGGAGAAAGGGTACGAGTGACGAGGACGTAAGCGAAGAGGAGGAGAGTCTCATTGGTGGGCAGGGAAAACAGGCATAGAGGATTTGGACGCGCAAGCGTAGGAACATAAGCATGGGCATAACATAGATACCACAGCGAGCATTTTCTTTTTTGTTATATAAAGCGTACTTTGCCAACTCTTTTCATGAATGTATAGGACCCAACAGATATTCTATCTCGGCTTCACTAGTCCGTCTAGCCTTGCTTTTTCCTTATCAGTTCTTTCGGGGTGATATTACTTACAGCAGTTTCGAAACTTTTGGATTCTCTATCAGGTAATTTGAGGATTATCGGGTTGTAATAGCTGCCGGTGTTCCGTTTGACTCCTCGGGCCTTCATACTAAAGCGCTATGCAATAATTAAGTTTAAAAAACAAGACGGAAACTTATTACGGCGAGATATGAATTGGACACAGACTCGTTATTAGTTGATTAAGCTCTCGTGCGCATATCACAGTCGTCTTCTCAAAGGAGCGATGTTGCATATGAGTAGGTCTTCAAAGGCTCTGGAAGACCCAGCATCATAGATATTTATAGACACTCAAACGGGTTTATATAGTGTGCCAGTCTTCCGTATTGCGACATGCCTCAATCATCTTTCTCTCCTTAGTTGTCATGGGTTCGGAATTTGTTGATCTTGATTTAGCCAATTTCCGTGTAGTAGGCATCACAATCCCTCCGCGGAGCCATGGGACGAGTGGAGCGCTATGCTAAATGAATTGGAACAGGTTATGAAGACATGGGGCTGGGAGAGCATCTTATACTTACGATTGAGTGACATGCTGAGTCCATGGGTCCATTACGGAGGAACTAAATCTCGCCGCGGGAGAACATGAGATCTGCCGAGGGAGGTTTCATTGGGGCCCACGGAGCCGTAGTTGCTTTTATAATTCGGAATTCAAGGTCAAGAATCGGCCCACCACTTAACCCCAGTTTCGTCTGCTCCCCAAAGTACATCGCATTCAATTCCCGTTGATCACACCTATTAATTACTCAGCCACTCGGAATTCCCACATGTTCAGGCCGCATTGAATCACTGCATTCGAAAATGACCACTTAACCAACTCCAACCTCTATATTACGAGACTCGGCGCCACGCGTTCATTATTGCGATGCCTACTATTACCAACCATGTCAAGAAGTCACATGGTATACTGTACGAGACGGACGAGCACGGACAATTTGACCATGTATATAATATAGTCCTCCTGCCTTACTCATAGTTTACCTAAGTGTAACTTTCATATATCTATCATTGCGTTTTCTGCCGACTACCAAAGACGTGTTTATTCTAGCTTCTGGCACTTACAGGCCTATCGCGCCTAAAAAAAGATGCACGGCGCAATCTCTCGCTTTTGGGACTCCAAGTCCGCAGCTGTTCTCTCAGCCCTGTTGTTTGTTAATTCGGCCTTGTGTCAGACATGCGCCCAAGCAGACCTCAGTTTCGGAATAGGAGCTCACGACTTGGAACCACTTGACAGTGTGGCGACTGCCGACCCCACTGGTCCTTACGGTGTAGGGATCACTTTTGAGACCTACTGTTCTGACGACCGTGATCTTACTGTGAGCATTTGGTATCCTGCTACGCCTGAAGATGGATTATCGCCATACATCTCATCAGGTGGCATTGTTGGACAAGCGTATAAGGATGCTCCCCTCGACTCCTCTGGTGGACCGTATCCCCTCATTCTCTTCTCTACGGGTCTCGCAGCAGTCAATGATGCGTATTATTTCTACCTGCAGAATCTTGCCAGTCACGGATACATCGTGACCAGCGCTCAGCACCTTGATGCCAGGCATGCCAACACTACGACAAATGTTACTCTACAGCTTATTGGTGTTGCCGACTCATTAGCCGGCAACACTAATGACGCCGTCATTACCCTTTATACTGATTGGTTCCGAGAAACGCAATACGCGTTCACGTACCGACCGCAGGAGATCGAGTTTAATCTCAACCAGACGCTCAGCTTAGCTGACAACCCTGGGTCGATCTTTTACGGAAATATTGACACGAACAATATCGGGATGACAGGCCATTCTCTTGGAGGATTTATGGCCAACGTCGTCGGCGGCGGTGCCCCTATCTACTGTGATTATGTCATGCTGCCGGGAGAAGATAACCCTAACAACCCGTTGCTGGCGTCGGTGAGCCCATGTGCATTTGAGGCGGTGCAGGAACTCTCGAGTCCACTTGCCCTTCATGATAGTCGCATCAAGGCCATCATTCCACTAGCAGCACCGAGTTTTCTCACGAAGGGCCAGATAGCGCGATCTGCAGCTGAGATTCAGATTCCTGTGATGGTTATGACAGGAGACAACTTCACTTCCGAGACTACTGAGTGGATCCAAAAGGCAGTCTACAAGAACGCTCAAGGACCTGCCTATTATGTCCAAATCGAGGGTGCTGACCATTACTTCGTATCTGACGCCTATGGCCTGAACCCAAATTTGGCACTCAAAGGTGATGAGGACAGTGAAAACTTTTTGGGTAAAGCAGCTGTATATATGACGTACTCCGCAGCTTTTTTCAACCGTTATCTCAAAGGGAATGGGTCGGCAGTTGATACATTACATGAGATTTGTTCGTCTTTTGTTAAAGAGTTAAAATATCGAAACGATTGATGGCAGACGTAACGATCTGGTTGCATTGAACAAGTGTAGCCCAAGCGTGGCTGTAGCGCAGTGCGTTCTGTACAATTGAAAATACTTATTAGATAGATCAACTCCTTAACTGTCATGTACAGATAGATAAATACCTCCAGTTCACCTGCTTTTTTCTTTTTTTTCCTTTTTATCTTTTCCGATAGCTGAGCTTAAAGTTAGCGGCTTCATCCGAAGGTCTCATCAAAGTATATAACTCCTGACTAGCGAGACTAGCCCAATACTACTGCGCACCCCGGCCCCAACCCCTGCAAAGTGTAGCCAGAGGAAGCTGCATATTTAAAGTAGACTATTATGAGACCTCTGTGTAAAAACATTATATTTCCTATACATTCCGAGATTTATTTCACAACCTATCACGGAACCTATGCACAGTATGTGATAAGATCTATTAACAACCAAGCTAGAAATTAGGCTCCATAGCACCACCTAACCTTACCCACTTAAGTTTCGGTTAGAAGGCGGTCGGGGCGTAGGGCTGAGGCTTTAACGGCTTTAACTATGTCAGGTACGAAGGTCGGGGCCAGAAGTCTTCGATACGCTAAGCGGTGATACAGTGTAAATAGAACTCTTATATACTGCCTGGCCGCCAAAACCAATGAATGAGGCTACCTAGTACTTACTTTCCACTTAGAATGCCAGTAACAAAGACTTTTTTTGGGTGTTTTATTTAATAATAAACCTTAAGACATATAATGAATCAATAACTATTTACTTCAAGCGTAACTTATAAATACCGTTTAGGTTGGCGGACCGTATTCGGGGCGTCAGCAGCTGAGAAGCGACAAAGCTAAGCCGTCAGCCATCTGGCAAGCGCTTGACTGCCACTTTCAGTAGTGGGCTTGCACTGTAGACTATTGCCTAGCGTATCGAAGACTTCTGGCCCCGACCTTCGTACTATCATTGGAGTTAAGTTGCTCTTACACTTTCACACCGTCAACATCTCGCCAGTATGCTACACGTCGAATTCAATAACGGGAGTTTTGTCGATTAGATTATACCGCGGTGCCAGCGTGATGCCTAGCTGCGGTAGTAGTGTATCATCCGATCAATCCCCTGATCCAACAACCAACAGGAAGAAAGTCAAGACTGGTTGCCGTACCTGTAAGGCGCGACATGTGAAGTGTGACGAAGGCCGTCCGGCTTGCCATCGTTGCGTCTCTACAGGCCGTGTATGTGACGGCTATGGAATATGGGGCGGTGGCGCAGTCAAGCGCTCTGAACGAGCCCTCATATCGAGAAGTCCGATTGAGACCGTGAAGTACGGTGTATCAAATCAGGACGTAAAGCTGAGTCCCGAGCAAGAAATTTGCTTCCATTGGTTTAGACATCGGACTTATACGAAACTACCTCTCCCATTCATCACTCCATTTTGGCATACCCTCGTCCTTCAGGCATGCGCGGTTGAGCCCGCAATTCTCCATGCAGTGCTTGCACTGGGGTCAGCCCACCAGAAGGAGAGTTTTGAACAAGGTAAACCAAAAGAGTCCTGCGCAGTGTTAGATTCTCAGCAACATTTTATGCTGCGGGAATACGGCAAAGCGATTCGCTCCCTCCGACCTCATTTCTCTAGTCAAGACCAGAGATCTGTTCACGTAACGCTCATCACCTGTATATTGTTTACCTTCTTTGAGAACCTACTTGGGCGTTATGTTACTGCCAACGCACATCTCCATTCTGGGTTGAGACTACTGTCGGAAACTTATTTTTCTGTTCATCATTCAGTCGCTACGAATGTCCCTATCAAAGCACGCGGATATGTTGACGATTGGATTATCGAGAGTTTCGCAAGATTGCATGTCCAAGCAGCTTTATTAGGCCAGGGCCTGCCTGATCTATACCCAGTGTTACCAGTGTATCCGACCACGCCGATACCGAGAGTATTTGCATCCACTAACCAGGCTGCCCACTACATGGACCGATTGCTGCTCGATGCCTTGTATCTGGCACATCAGTGTTCTTCGTCGGATGAGGGTGCGATGGATCCTACCCTTTCTGCAAGCTTTAATGACGCCCAGCAGCATCTACGAACAGAGCTCCGACTATGGTTAGCAGCATACAACGCTACAGACCCAGGTGCTCATGAAGGATTTTCACCTGTAGATGCATTCTACCTTAAGCTGCTGCGTGGCTATCATATTATTGCGACCATCGTAACAAACACTTGTACTTGGCCCGCGTGCGAAACCATGTACGACTTATACACCGCGGATTTCATATCTTTGGTTGAGCAACTAATCGTGATCTGGAAAGCTCACATCGCGCGTCCGGCATGGCACCATGCTCCATGGGCTACCGAAATGCCTCGCAGGATATCCCATTCGGTGGGTGACAAAGGATGGATTCCTCTGCTCTACTTCGTCGCCGTGAAGTGCCGGGTTCACCGAATTAGACTGCATGCGATCAAGCTGCTCTCGCAAACTCTACATAAAGAAGGGATATGGGATTCCAGGCTCGTGCTTATCGTTGCTTGGGAAGTCTTACGGATCGAGGAGGGCGATTATTATCAAGATTTCGAGAAGGATGATGGGTTTAGTATTGTTAGCGTGCCTACAGAACGGGATCTAACATTACCACCGCTACCCGATCATAATCGACTGTACAATATTCAGGTGGGGCTTCCTGAGCATTCGATGGGGGTTTTGACATTAGAATACGAGCAGAGACAGGAAAATGGTAGTGATGCCATTAGAAGAAAGAGGTCTTATGATCTCAAGGGAAGACAATGGGTAGATGCGTAAATATCTATGATCGTTATGCGAATATCCGATAAGCGCATATATGAGATATTTATATATATGTAATTTAGTGGTTATTATATGTACCTGCGGGAACCTGGAATTGCATCAACGTATCTAGTCTCTTTTCAGCAACGAAAGGGCGACGTTGTTTAGACTTCGCGGATGCTCCAGTTCAGAACCCTGGTGTTCAAGTCATTCATTCCCCCCCAGTCTTATCAGTTATTGCAAGAGAACGAATGGCCCATGCGTTGGTCTTGCCATCTCCACCCTAGAAGTGACACGAATCCTCAGAAAGGCATGGAAGAGCGTGGCAAATCGAGCCGGGAACAGCTTCATCGATAGCTCAGGTTCGGGGAAGTGGTCTAGCTCATGAAAAGGGTTAAGCTGGTGCCTAACTGTCATTAAGTATGTCTTGTGAAGGGCGCCATCAACAGATATTCACTTTCTACCCGTCACTTGTATGATATGTCGGCTTGACACCTGACAAACACGTCATATGCCAATCAACTAGCCTGGGATTTCCTTTCTACCTATGCTTTACATAAGGCATTAAGTCCAACTTGGCTGGAACGAAATGAGCTTTTCATCAGGCATTCGGCCTCATTGCTTTTGCCCGCAACTGTCCTAAGAAATGGTAGTGGTCCAACCGCTAACATTCCCTTTAAGCCTCACCTACCTCAGAGAAAGATTTCCTTCACATTGTTATGGACTCTACCAATGGCTCAATACGATCGAAGTCTTCTACGGATGATGATGTCCAAAGTATTAGTAGATCCTCTCGGGGGCAGTTACAGGATCAGGAAGAGATCTTGCCGGGTTCTGAAGATGCCGTCGACATGGAAGGGCACCGTGATATGATGTTTGCCAGCTTACTTGAGGACTATTATCGCAGTCGCGCTCTCGAATTTCTCAATGCCACAAATCCTGGACAGCGTTACAATAGACAGTCACAGGAAGTCGAAGTTGTTACTCGCCAGTTATTCGGCCAAGCTAGTCAGCTGCTTTTATCGAACGGCTTGCTCTCCTCGCAGGCAACTTCTGACGAGTCGCAGAGGACACGTCGTCAATATCTCTCAGGTCTCGATAGACTTGTTGCTGGATCGCAGGCAAACAACATACTTGATTCAATGCGTAACTTGGTAACCCAAACGTCGCAGCTTGATCTGGCAGCTCATTCGACTAACAATCTTCAATTGACTTTGCATCAGCCGTCACCGCCAACGCCGCAAAGTCATTATAGATCCTCTTTCCGAGAGGATCGCCTTCTTGGAAAGGGTGGATTTGGGAAAGTCTATCAATGCTATAATCAACTGGACCAAAGGACATATGCTGTAAAGAAGATTGTTCTACCACCGACACTCGTGAAGAGCGTCTCAGATGGAAGACATGAGGATCTGCAGCATATATTACGCGAGGTAAAGGCAATGGCCATGCTCGAGCATCCCAACATTGTCCGATATCATGCTACGTGGTTTGAGGTTCCACAACAGTTACCTGAACTTCTAGGTGGGACTGGTAAGCTTATATCTACTTCACACTCCGCCTAGCTCAAGCTGGTATTCTAGTTCTCTTGGCTGACTGCTGTTAGAAAATACCAATAGCCAGATTCGAAGGCACCCCCAGCAGCTACTGCTGGACAGCCATGCGTTTGGGCGAGATAATGAACAAGAATCGTCTGTCAGCGGCGGTATCATATTCGGAGAAGACACGGCGTCCCATCTAAGTGCGGATAAAATCGACTGCGACATGGCTACCACTAATAGAGGATGGTCCGAAGATGTTAGCATGGGACTTAGTGTTGACGACACTACTTCGGCCTCTGAGACCAATCTCTTTACAGGAGGGGAGACTGACTCAGACGGGCTGCCCCCTCGAGATACTATGGAAACTAATGTATGCGCATTATACATCCAAATGTCCCTATACCCAATGACTCTAGCTCAGTTTATATCCCCACCCTCGACTTCCAAAACGGAATTGAGGCACTGCTTTCATCTCGCCCCAACACTGCGCTTAGTGCTTTGCATACACGAAGGCTTGATGTACATACACTCTAAGAGCTTGATACACAGGGATATCAAGCCAGGGAATATTTTCCTATCAGGCCCGACGGAGAGTTTTGAGGGCGGCTACTGTGATCTGTCGTGTGAAACGTGCGCGGAATCCAAAGGAGGAATGTCTGCTAATCGAGGGTGGATGAACCCTAGGATTGGCGATTTTGGCCTAGTTCACCAACTTGCGCAAGGTGAGGTGCCGACATCGTCGCAAAGCTCCACGAATTCCAGGGATAATGCAGGGACGGCCTATTATCAGCCACCTCGAAAAAGCGAAAGGAAAGACGAGAAGATCGACATTTTCGCACTTGGCGTGGTCTTAGTCGAGATGCTCTGCCGCTGCAACACCGCAATGCAACGTGCTGATATGCTTAAGGGGCTGCAGCACGGAGTCCTGCCTCCAGAACTTCGACCGAACATACAAGCTGAGGGTCATGGTTCGGAAACTACAGACAAGGTTATACAGCTGGTGTCTTCGATGGTTGAAGAGGATCCTGATAAGAGGTGGTCTGGACCGAAAGTGCGTGAAGCCCTTCGAGACTTAGTGGAAGGTATCACGGCCAGTGAGTGAGCTTCGTATTTCCTCCTGAGGTATATGACATTCACTGCAGATAAACAACTTACTCAACGAAACGACGCCAATGAGTTCATCTTAAGAAACACAACTGGCCTTACTTTTAATATGCGCTATTGTCAGTCTAGCATACTAGAAATCTTTTGTTATAGCAATATCCATCTTCTGCGTTCCTCATTGCATCTTACTGTAAAGTGGAAAGTGGGTGAGATAATGGACCCCTCCAAATTCCTGCTTCCTGTGTAGTGGGGTAGCAGCGAAGAATACGTCAACATCAATGTAACTGTTTTCTATACAGCTTATTGAATTAAGAATATTATATAGCCTGCTGATTGACGAGTAGAGAAATCGAAACCGACCTGATGTGAACGGATCTGGAATGAGCTAGAACTAGTTACTCTAGGTACGCTGAGTTAGCTGTCTGTCGTATCCTTACGAGCAAGTTTATCGCCATGAGTTCAAAGCGGGCAAATTTCACCTCACCTCATCAAGTAAGGTATCCTTTGATGCTCTGTGCTACATAGTATATACACAAAGCCTTCCTAACAAAGTGATACTACTGCATTGAGGTGCATTTTGCTTCCAATTGTTCTCTTGTTTGATTTTTTGTGCATAGATCCAGAGAGGACAAAGCTGAATAGCATTGTTCTAAGACTAAGAACACATGTGATGCATAGAAGGCACACGTATTTAAAGGTGTTAGTTGGCGGCTCTTCATATCTCTCTCTTCGTCAGTATATCAGCCTTACTTTCAAAACATATATATCGAACTATTAAGAAATCAAAGTCAATCTAACAGACATCATCATGAGCGCCAATGACATGGTTGTATTTACTTGGGCAGAGCGCTACTGCGCAACCCTCTCCGCTGAGTTTACCAGCCCAGCTAGGTTATCTGTCGAGACACTCAATGAACTCACGGATGATTGGATCCAGAATGCTGTGCAGGAGATCCCATCGGCCGAGGCGATGGCACTCGCTTGCATGCTTGGCGTGAGTTACCTCAACGAAGACTGGATTTTGGCCAATTTCGAATCGGTCTTCTGGATTATGGGATTCGAGAGCGTGACTGGTAGGTTAACGCTTTTCAAGTATCTTCTTTCGCGGTACGAGAGATATGTTGTCGATCACCCAGCGGCGTTCACTGGTGAGGAATCCGAATCTCAATACAGCGATGTGGACGATTCCGGATACGAGTCTGGCGATGTCGCCATGTCATTGTAGCCGGCTCGCCATAACTAAAGCGAGTAGATTTTATAAGCAAATTTGTACTTTTCCACCTCAATATATAAGCAGTTTATCCATTGAATATTTATACCTGAGTAAAGATGTATCGTTTGACCCATCTTGTTAGTGACAAATTAGGAAACCCCCACCATCGGTCTTCTTATCGGCATACCTCGGCTCATCTAAAGTAAGCGCTGCAGTGTTCGGGTTCCGGTTGCGCGGATCCAACCCTCAGAAATAATTCTCTTCTTTTCAATGACAGCTTGGCAGCTCTCACAACCCCCTTTTTATTTGACTTTCCTTTCATTCCTTTATCCACTCTTTGATCTATCTGCGTAGAGTCGAGCGAGTCATTTTCTCTGCATGCCTTTTGCGCCGAGCAACGGCCTCCTCGCGAAGTGCACAAGCACGGCCCTGTGTCATTTAAGAGCCGTGCCGCTCTGGGCAATCGCTCTTTTGGTGCTGGCACTGGGGGCGGTCTGGTCCCGAATTACCGCTGCTGCGGCTCATCGCCAAGTCTCTTCGCGGCCTGCCAATTCTCGTCCGAGCAAAGCGACGTTATAGCCATGGCGTCCGCTGCCGGTCCTATCAGCCGGATCTCACGGGTCGTTGGACCAGTGCTGCTCCCGGCCGTAGCATACGGCGCATATAAGGCAAATGCCGCAGGAGCAATCGAGGCTTTCTTCACAGGCCCGGGACGGACAAGCCGTATCATCGCGCTAGTCGTGGTCCTGGTGAACTGGAAGAGCCTGCCGTTAGCTTGGACGGTATGATAACACTTATAGACCAATTGCTCTATTATACCAACTCTGCTAACAAGTGAATCTTCAGTACCGGGTCCTCAATGCTATGGCTTCCCATTTCCTCGTCCGCCAGTTCCACTCCTACACGCCAGACAAGCTCTTCCAGCCCGTCAAGACAGAGACGCATGTCACGCTGCTCGAGGTCGACTACAACATCCACAAGTCAAACTCCACATACTTTGCTGATCTCGACGTGAGCCGTACACATTTAGTAGGACATCTGCTCGCCGCGGGCTGCCGTGCGCTGAGCAACAATGCCACCACGAAACTCGTCATGGACCCGTCCGACCCATCGCGGCCCGCGAAAGGCACCTTCGGCGTCGTGCTGGGCGCCGCGCAGTGCAGCTTCAAGAAGGAGCTGAAGCCGTACCAGCGCTTCGAGATGTGGTCGCGCGTCCTGAGCTGGGACCGCAAGTGGATGTACATCGTCACGCACTTCGTCGAGAAGGGCGCCGTGAAGCCGGGCTCCAAGCCCGAGGATTGGGAGAAGAAGATCCACGCCTCGGCAGTCAGCAAGTACGTCTTCAAGATCGGCCGCCTGACAGTCCACCCGGCCATTCTCATCGAAGCAAGTAACATGCTTCCTGAACGGCCTGGCGGCTGGGTCAGAGATGACAGCGGATTTGAAAAACTACCGGAGACGAACGGCCATGCTACATCAGGCACGGCTGACGCTACCGCGTGGGATTGGAGACGCACTGAAGAAGAACGGAGAAAGGGTCTTGAATATGCGCAGCACTTCGCCTCGCTAGACGGCCTGCTCAACCGATTCGATCCAGGAGAAGATGGTCCTCTAGGGAGATTTGGTCCGGGCTAAACTCATACAATCACTTTCGAAAGAATCACATAGACCGCGGGGATTTAGACTTATACCCACATAGACACGTTACATAGATTTCACATACTTCAGCGCAGGAATCTGAATTGATAGAGATTTTTCTTTGCAGCCGAGTCCGGATTCTATGCAGACCAGTGTACGACCTTGCTAATGATCACCGACGACATCAATTACAGTATCAGAGCTTTTCCAACCCCATAACTACCACTCTATCCCATGCTCCAACCACCACCACCAGCCCCTTCCGGCGTCTATCGCTTGCTCACAACGCAAGTGCGAACACGACAGCGGCGCCGACTATACCCATACCGACAGTGACTTGATAGGCAGCAGCTGGGATCGAGGAGGTGGGGGAAGCAGTGCCGTGAGTAGCGCCAGCGGGGATGTCGCCAACAACAGCAGCAGTAGCGCTTGTGTAAGCATCGCCAACAACAGCAGTAGCGCTATAAGCATCGCCAATATCAGCTGTGGCACTGGTGAAGGTGTCGCCAGCGGCGCTGGTAGCGCTCGTGAATTCCGATCCCATGGCACTAGTCAGGCCAGCGAAGGCAGAGCCAGCAACACTTGCGAGCGAGTGCATGGCCGAGTGGGAGGTGCCGGTGCCGTTCTCGTGACGAACGTCGAGACACATCTCCAAGGCGATCATAATAGTCACTGTTGGTAAGCGTCGAGTTAGTCCACCATGTCTGTTTTTATCGTTTTGTTCTATTCAACTCTTTTGTAGAGCGTATAAGTTCACCAAGACACATACCTTTTTGGTCATCACTGTTGCAGCTGTCTGGTATGCATGGTGCAGAACTGTCCGTGATGCTACGGATCTTGGCGCACTGACACTTGTAGTCGTCGATGGCGCATCCTGTATTCTTGGATTGATCGTCGAAGCACTTCCTAGCGCACTCGGGAATCTTGGAAATGAGATCGTCCATACAGCTAGCAGCCGCGAGGACTGGGAAGAGGAATGTAATGAGTGTCTTGAAGCGCATCTTGGTGGTGGAAGCTGTGCTGTTATTTTCCTAGAATAGGCACCTGACCTAAGGCTGTTTGGTGGATGGATTGAACAAATTGAAGAGTAGTGAACCACCGAGCTATGTTGTAAATACTCTTGCCATCGTAAGTTATATTCTGTCCTTACCCCTTCTTACCCTTTATCCCTACTATATAGGGAGGGTGGCTTTGAAGCTATTTGTCTGACATATTCCATGAGTTATGTGATACAAGGATAACCAAGGCCATACCCATAGTTCATACTTGCAAATAAGCAGTTATGTGAAGGCTATGCTGGCAATACAATGGCATTATTATACTTTGTCCATACGAGCGTTGGGCCGTAGTATGAATAACTTCATGTTGTGCTTTGACGATGTTTTTAATGGTGAGCTAATGGCTAAGACATGCAAGCAGCCTGAAAGCTAAAAGTTCGCCAAGCAGGGGCCGCTAGAGCCAAATTTATGGGGCAACAAGCAACGGGATCGGCAGCAGCCGGCAACTTTGGTTATCGGCTGCTTAAGTTTTTTGATAGTACCTTGAGGCTTCTGTAGACGTCCCAAACCCCAATGCTTGAACAATGCTACCAGCACAATGGATATGCCGGCGCTGCATTACGGCCCTGGCCCGGCCCTTGAACCGGCCCTTTATCCGCTTCGCTAGCACAAGTAGGTTTGTCATTCCCCATCCAACCTTGTGTGTTCCCAGCTTAACAAGCCCCCAGATACCACAAGCACTCTTCCTCTCGTCCTCCTCGAGCGCGCCCGTAATATTGCGAAGGAACACGACCAGCTCGCGGCCACACTCGAATCCGAATTCGATGTCAAGACGGCGAAACGAGTAGGCGAGCTGTCGCGCGTCGCCCTGGCCCTAAAAGAATGGGATACGGCACAGTCGTCTATCGCCGAGCTCGCGGCTCTCCTCGAGTCCAAAGACGCCAAGGACGAGGAGTTGGAGCAATTGGCTCGTGAAGAGCTCTCTTCGACATATTCGAGCCTTGAACCCCTTGCGACCGCACTTTCCGCCTCTTTAACACCTCGCGATCCCTTCGCCGACATGCCCTGCATGCTTGAAATCCGCCCGGGCCCGGGTGGTATGGAGGGCCGCTACTTCGCCGATGCCGTATTCCGTATGTATCGCCAATATTGTGCTCGCGTGGGATTGCGGACAAGAGTAGTTAAGTATGAGGTGGTGGATGGTAACGAAACCACGGGCGGCGAGTCACCATTGCAAGAAGCCGTTTTGGAGGTCCAAGATGTGGGAGCCTACGATAGATTTCGGGGCGAGGCGGGCATGCACAGGGTGCAGCGCATCCCCTCGACAGAAAAGAGTGGGCGGACACACACGAGCGCCGTCGCTGTATGGGTCTTACCGTCCTTTCCCGAAGACAACTTGTCTGACCAGGACACCGATGATCCAGACAGCCTGTTCTACGTGAATCCGTCAGAAGTTCGTGAAGAGAAGATGCGGGCGTCCGGCGCAGGAGGACAGCATGTCAACAAGACGGAAAGCGCTATTCGTCTCACCCACGAGCCGACTGGCGTTACCGTTTCCATGCAAGATTCGCGATCACAGCACACAAATCGTACGGCAGCATGGGCCTTGCTTCGATCGCGCCTGGCCCAAAGACGAAGAGAAGAGAGGGAAGAGGCGGCTATGGCGTTGAGAAACAGTGTCCTCAGCAAAGACCAAATCACTCGTGGGGATAAGATTCGGACGTATAATTACACCCAGGATCGATGCTCGGACCACAGAAGCGGGTTGAACGTTCACAACCTTCCCGATGTTCTCGATGGCGGCGAGACACTCGACAGGGTCATGGATAGCACAAAGGAATGGCTAATCCAGCGAGATATACAGGCACTGATTGCCGAGGAGGAGGCTACTGCAGCCGGTGCCGCATCTAAGGATGCGAAAAAGGCGAAGCGGTAGATTGTTTCGTGTGTACTCTACCTATAGATCTTGTACATCCATTTTCTAACTCTCCATATACCCGAATAGAGTATAGAGTCCATACCTCTTCATGCTTATGTAATGAGCATAGTCATTCACTGGATCGCTTCGGATGCTTCAACGCGAAAATAAATTATCATACGGAGCTTTACATAGCATTTTTTGGAGCCTATCACGGCTAATGCATGCATGATGATGCACATCAACGAAGCTATACCACCCCAAAGAAAAATGCATCATTAGCTCAACGCTCTGGTGCCAAGCATCGATCACCTCGAATTGCACACTCCCGTCTGCAAGCCAAGATCTGGAGTCTGGGGATGGTGTGTATCAACAATCGTTTAGCAATTCACGCCAAGTATCTCCGAGACACAGAGACAATCAATTGCGTCATCAACTCATGCGCATACAGCTGCGGAATTCCCTTGGCCGAGGTCCATCACGTAAATTTTCTTCTCTGCCACATTCTACGTGAAAAGCAATGGACTTCTTATCTACCAAGGATCTCGACTACTGGCCTAGCTAACCCTAGTTCTGCCATAGCAGCTCCCTGTCTTGGTAAGGCTCCGAGGCCTGTCTGGGGTCGTTCGTGTTTTCTGTAGATCCACTCCACAGCTCAATATGCAAGGATGCGAGCTGCCTGCCGCCCATCGTGGCAGAATTGGGAAACTGCAGATAGCAGTGATGTAACCGAGCCATTGTATTGGTCCAGATACTGCTTCTATCAGCCCCTCCCGGGGTGACACGGTCTACGACGGCAGGAATCGCGCCACTTACCAATCGAGCAGAGCGGAGGTATATATATTATGGCTCGGGTAGGCGACACCGAGATGTCGCGTGCGATCTCCTCTCTCTCGCACCCTCCGGCCGTGCTTGCATTGCCCAGATTTGCCCAGAGTCTAGGCGTGAAGCTTGATTGTCGCTTGTTTCGTAGCCCTAGGTCATCCTGAAGAATACCTATTTAGAGGAAACAACAATTGAGCAGTGAGAGTGTTGGCCGGTTATACTCTCGCTTCTTGTTCACGATGCGCGTCCCTGCCATTGTCGCCGGGCTGCTGTCCGTAGCCGCTGTATCGGAGGCACGAAGCTGGCAGCATGTCGGCAAGAAGCAGCATAACAAGCCCGCGCGTAGCGAGATCAACCACTTAGAGCACTACCTCGCTACGCGAACTGTGCCTGAGCCCAGGTTTGCAAATGATAACACGACAAGTAAGAGCCATCGATTCTGTTACTATTTGCAATATGCGCTTCCATCACTCAGACTAACAGCCATCTTACAGAATTTGCCGTCAATGGAACCGGAATTCCCGATGTAGACTTCGATGTCGGTGAGTCGTACTCGGGATACCTTCCAATTAGCGACGACCCGAACGACAAGAACGAGCTATTCTTTTGGTTTTTTGCGAATAGCGAAGGCTCTGAGGCTAAAGAAATCCTGATATGGCTTAACGGAGGCGTAAGGACCCCTTCACCAGCCCAATTGAGATGGGTTGTCGACTGGTTCCTTCAGCTAACATGTATTTACAGCCTGGTTGTTCCTCATTTGAAGGCTTAATACAAGAGAACGGCCCGTTTCAATGGCAGTACGGAACGTACCAACCTGTCCCCAACCCTTGGGCGTGGAATCGGCTGATCAACACTGTTTGGGTTGAGCAGCCCATTGGTACCGGTTTTTCACGCGGCGAGGTTACCGCAACGAGTGAAGAGGATGTAGCGAAGCAATTCCTAGGCTTCTGGAAGAATTTCATCGAGACCTTCTCTCTGCAAGGGTACAAGGTCTACATTACTGGCGAATCGTACGCTGGTGCCTACTGTCCATACATCGCATCAGCAATGCTGGACCAGAACGACACGACGTACTACGACCTCTCGGGTATGATAATCTACGATCCAGTTATTGGTAACGATGTGGTTCAGGATGCCACAACCACCGTGCCATTTGTTGACTATCACCACAATCTGTTCCCCTTCAACAGCAGTTTCAACCAACACATCCATGATCTCCACAACTCTTGTGGTTTCGCTGATTATCACGACAAGTATCTTACATACCCGCCATCGGGCCCCCAGCCGTCCAACTACAGTGACACTGTGAGTGATGAGTGCAACAACCTTTGGCAGCTCGTTATGGACAATGTCCTGAGTGTCAACCCGTGCTTCGACGTGTACCAGGTCGCCACGACCTGCCCGCTCCTGTGGGACGTGCTCGGTTTTCCCGGGTCGATTACCTACAGCCCTGCAGGATCCGGCCCCCTATATTTCGACCGCGAAGATGTCAAGCGCGCGATCCACGCAGACCTCAACACAACCTGGGAAGCGTGTTCCTCGGACGACGTGTTCGTCAACGGCACAGACACCTCTGACCCGACCACGTGGCGAGTCTTGCCTCACGTCATTGACGCCACGAAGAATGTCATCATCGGCCACGGCACGCTTGATATGATTCTCCTCCCCAACGGCACACTGCTCAGTATTCAGAACATGACCTGGGGCGGCCAGCTCGGGTTCCAAAAGCCGCCCGTCGAGCCCTTCTTCGTGCCCTACCACAAGGACGCCACCGCCAGCGACATATACACGGAGACCGACGCGCTTGCCCTCGGCTCCATCGCTGGCGCCGGAATCATGGGTACCGCTCACACCGAACGTGGATTGACCTTCGTGAGCATCGATCTCAGTGGCCACATGGTCCCTCAATACGCGCCGAGCGCAGCCTTCCGCCACCTCGAGTTCCTTCTCGGCCGTGTCAACAGCCTGAGCTCCACCCAGGCCTTCATCTTCGCGAGCAACGTCACGCAACCCGCGGCCAATACCCTGGGCAATGGCACGGGGCCCGCGACGTTTGCGAGGTCCGGCAGCGGTAGCAGTACTAGCGGCAATGGAAGCGGTAGCACGCCGTCTAAAGGTGCTGCGTCTTCCTTGACCATGGCTACTTCTTTGGTCGCAGTTGTGGTGGCTATGTGTGCTGCGTTGAACCTGTAAAGCGGTAGTTAGTTGGGAAACATGAATCTCCTCATTCTTTTGGGCGGGATATCACGGGATTAATGGTATTATTACCTTAAATAGCTTTACGAGAAGCGTATGAATAAATTCTGTCAAATAAACTAGGCGCACCCAATCGTCTCCTTCCATTGTGATCGCGTGTAACTAACCTTCGAATCTACCGCTCACTATCACCAAAGGCTCTGTGAGAGGCTACGTCTCTACGAAGAGTTTTGGGTTACAGTATATATGCACCGTGTAATTACTAACCCTATTACAAGATCACTTTGTATTTGAGATCATTAGCCGGTCAGTTTCCTGGTCTACGATATATTCAAAAAGACGGAAATACTTAATCATTAATGTATGTTAAGTTCGTTCAAATTCTTCGTGGGAGGCTTATTTGACCCCTATTTTCAAAAGGGGTAGGAGGAAACTGTATAAGTGTCTAGTTCAACAGCAGCTTTTAGATATCTTGCTCATTACGTTCTATTAAATGTTATTGTCGCGCGGATCAGCCCAAGGTATTCGGATTGTATCTATCCGGATTAGAGTCGTTGGCATTGCGCAAATATCCTACAAGCGGCAAATCGTATATTCAGCTACCCGTATTCCTTTTCGTGTCCTCCCGATCACGATAATACGTAGCAATACGGACCTGAACGGCCAAGGCTAAGCGAGCGGGAGCGGAGCTCTTGTATGTCTAAACCTAGACCGCCACCTGGGCTGAAAGAGAGGACTGGACTGTATGGCCTCCTTGACGCCCTAGTAGATTATCATGATATCGAATCTTCCAAGCCCTCACAGTTGCTTAGCTGAAGAAAATTAGACATAGAGCATGCCATCTGATCAGGTACATCAGGTGAGTCGGCCTGACTGGATTGTAACAGTCGTATATGTAATTGTCACGTCATAAATGGGTTGGATGCTGTCAGGGAACTAGTTCACGAACTACCCTATGGTGTAGAACTAGTGTATTCTGTGTATATAAGTGACTGAACCCCCAGGTTCAGGAATCAATTAATCACTCTATTGAGCCCTAACTAACCTCCTAGCTGTAGACAGGTCTCTCTATTCACTCTAGGCACTTAACCTCTGACAGATGCCTTGTTTCATCAAACGAACACAAGCTACAAATTCTTTCAGAACAGTTCAAGAAACAAAAAACAAAAAGTTGTTATCTAATTGAAAAAGTAAGACATTATCACTCTGTCCTTCGATGTCTTTTCTCTTAACCTAGCAATATGCCTGGGAACGTAAAGCTAATACATATAACATTCAGCTTAAAGAATTGATGATTAATCTTTGAGGTTGTTAGAACTAGGACTTAGATGAAGGGCTTGAATGAATGTTCACATTGCGGTAGCCTGCTATGGCTTTAAGGAGGTCGTGAAGGTTAGTCCTCCCTCTTAGTCAGGTGTTGACCTAAGGTCTATATATGAAAACCTCGCTTGCGCTCGCTCTCGTATAGCCTGTTTCGTTCCATCAGGCATACACGGGTAGCCAAGCGGCTGAGGCCTTGTACAAGTCTTGGCAGTCATATGATTATACGTGATATTGCAGTCTTGGGTCGAAGGGTCTTGGATGCAATGCAGGCCCAGTCTCTTGGGTCTGCGCGACAAGTTGTGGAGAGGATCGGATAGCACTGATGTTAATACATATGCTAAAACAAATAAACGCTAAGATCGGATAACTCCACTACGCCTATGCTTGCATTCATGTCGATCGTAGTGAGATGTGTGGGAAGAGTTGGTTGAATCTAGTTATTGCCTATTTAGGTATGCAAGAAACTTGGCGATCGGTTATGCCCGTATTTATGTAGTTCCAGCCCTAAAGTACTTTAACCTAAGTTAGTCTGACTTCGCTAACAATGTGCCCCTGTCTTCTAGGTCATTGCGAAAGCTGCAGCTACCTACACGTGGGCAGCATGTAAGGGGTAATTATGTTGTTCCAGGGAGAAACTTACGATTTCGAAATCATACAAGAAGATTTCTAGCTGGGAACTTTGTATCTCGCCTGGGGTTAGAAGGGCGCCTTGGGTGTTCGAATGCAGCAGCCACCGCCACATTGAATCTATAAGCTGATACGGAAGCCTATCGAACCACCCGTAAAATCCTTGCGAAAATCCAATGCTACTATATCAGTATCTACTCATAAAACATGAAACTCAAATATTGAAGAGTGGTTACAATAAGTATAAAAGGCTAAGAAGCGGCATCTTCCATCATCAACATCATACCACGCGACCAAGATGCAGGACCTTGGAAGACGGCGAGTTCTTGGCTTTTTCCGTCACGATGCGCAAAACATATAAGGGGGAGGAAAGGGGATGTTGAACAGAGGTAACTGTCCTATATGTGGGTAAGATATTATGGTCTGGGGAAAACGATAAATATATTTCGTATTATAGTGATATGGTCAAGTGATTCCTAGACGTTTTTGGGTAGAATTGTTCATGAGCGCAAAGGTATTGTTGGACTACCGTACCAAGACCTGCTGGGTCCAGTCAACTATTGGTTAATTATAAATCGATAGTTGAATACTTTCAACGCGTTGAATATTTTCGAGTCTTGACAGACTGTTGATGATTTTAAACGGTTGAATGTATTTAGACGTCGAAAATTTTTACGGCGTCGAAAATTTTAAACGTTGAAGACCGCTAAAACGTTTGAAGCCGCTATACCTCCACTAAAACAAATAGCCTACGCGGTACGTATTCTATTACTTCTACTACTACAGTGTTGTTGTTGTATTCTTGGTTGTTTTAGGTATTATTTCTAGTACTACGCTTGTTCTACGATAATTTACGATTATTGAAAATTGTGGTACGGAGTGGAATCGAACTGTATTATATTCTATTATTCTAGCTACTTATCTACTTGACTATTTGATTGAAATAGAATCGGCTACGTTGTTTCAATTGAAATAGGTGGGCGAGGCATCGTGGTTTCCATGTGTATGCGCGCGCAACGACTGATCTGTGGTTGCAGGTAACCTGGAAGGGACTGCGCTGTATGGGCTGTATGGGCTGGGCCGTATGGGCTGTATTGGTATATTGGCATATTGGCTGTATGTATGGGCTGTATGGGCTGTATGAGCTGTATAGGAAGTTGTATTGGCTGTAGGGCTTATCGTAGTGGTCTTAAACGTTGGCGTTGATCAAACGTCGAAGAAATTTCAAACGTCTAAAAATTCTAAACGTTTAAATAAAGTAAACTGTTTAAAATCATCAACGTTGGTGATTATCAACGCTTAAATAAATAAACTATCTATCCACCATTACAATCCTTCAACCATTGATCAACAGTTTATTGAACCCAGCGGGTCTTGGTACGGTAGCTCGCTTAACTTGGAACCTCGTCTGTCGGCTAAATAAATCACGTTGTTAGATGGCTCACGCAATAAAATACTAACTACAGATCTGTGTAATGCACAATTCCATGCCATGTGGCTTGAGGGGCGGAATAGCGGGGCCGCATGCGCAGTTGGATACATACAATAATAGCATTATCCGAGCATAACATATCGTCCTATTAGGTATATTCAGCTGTGCATAGCCGAATCGTGCATCAAAGAGCGAATTAACCATCAAATGAAAAGAGACAAATTTCCAAATGTCATCCATATGTGGTAGAAACGATATACCCGATCCTACTGTAGTTGTGCGGCAATGCTACTGGTTCCAAATTATTATTAGAAGCGGACGAGTCTAGGATGAGGGATGTTTACTATGCGGCACAGTTACAAAAGATCTTATTAGTGAAATTAGGTTAAGGTACAGGTAGAAAAAGATAGGATACTGAATCCCTTATCGAGGCAATAGTTCTATTAGCATGTCGCAAGTATGAATTATGTTCACACACATGTATTTAGGATGCAACTTTGAGAGACGATGGTGTTTGGCTTAATCCTAGCTAGTACATATTCTAGTTCAAAAAGCAAACGATGCAAGTGTACGTACGTTCTTAGAATTAGAATTAAAGAAACACAGACATGCCCAAGACCGGCCCGTTTATGGAAGGCCATTGCGAAAATATTCACATCTGTAAACAACGGGATCTGAACTAGGTGGTATTAAAGGGTTTAGATATTGCGCTAATGCGCTCCCCGTAAACCATTTCTAGTTTAGAGAAGGTGGCAGCATTTTCTCAGCCAATCGGGATACTGCAGTAGGGCTGGGGATTGAATTTAAGGGATCTTATTATGGTTTTGATGTACTTATGCGTACATGCGTACCATGCCTTAGGGCCCGAACCTAGCGTCATTAACCATGCATACGAAAAACTGGGGTTAATCTACGCGGGCCAAGGCCCGCACTTATATCAATAATAATTTAGCATAGACGTGACTTGCTTCGTTAAGACCTCTCTCCTTGTGCAATAACAATAAGTCGAGACTGGAAATACCAGCAATTAGGACCTGACTATGATACTTGACGCCGGGCCTAGGCCTCTAGGGAACAGGGAATAAGTCCTCTTTAACTAATAATACCCTTGCTAGGTAGGTCCTGTTCTGACAGTCTTCAGTAAACTCTTCTGAATATATAAACTATTCGCCTCGACTTGAAAATCTATGAACAGGTCCTTCTAACTTCACACCTACCCACCTACTTACCATCCTACCATCCTGCCATATTACTACCTCGACAGCTTGAAGATACTTGCAGACACACACAAAATGTATAGCCCTAAAGTTCTCTTCTTCCTTGCCGCTTTTGCGGGCACTTCACTAGCTCAAAAGTCCGATGCTGAATACTGCTCCTCGAAAATGAGTTCCTTCTTCTCCTTTGTCGTCGCCGAGGGTCCTACAACACCCGCTGCAGTACTATCGTTTCTCGCCACTCAAACAAATTCCAAACCGCCTCTAGCTACCTTTGGTCCCTCAGCCCATGGGGATGAGATTTGCTCTATCTACTCCGAGCTGCCACCCTCGCTCCTACCCGAGTTCAAGACCTACATCACATCAGTCCTCAGCTTCGGCAATGCCCACAGCGACGTCTTGCTTGGTGTAGCCACAGACTGCGCCCCCCAGGACCAGGTCGCGAGCATAACCAGCTACATCCACGAAATGCTCACTCCTACGGGCCAACAATGTGAGGCCACTACTACACCTGCCCCCGGCGGCGCGGCTAACGGCACTTACCCGACCTCGCCCGCCCCGACCGCTACGAGCACTTATACCAGTCGGGGCAACTCCACCTATCCTACATCGATCGTTACGGCTGGTGCTTCTAGGCCTACCGGTATCCTGTTGGGCGCTGCCGCCATGGGCGGTATCCTCGGTGCCGCAGTTATGCTTTAAGCGGTCAGCGTTGTTTTGAATTCGATCAGTTTCAAACTTTTTGCTTATGCTTTTATGTCGAAATGTAATTCGAGCGGGATGGATTCAATCATGAGAGGTATTTACGTCGAGATTTTTTGTCGATTCAAGATGAGCAATTCAGATTGTATATTTTTAGGGTTTTTTTTTCCTTTGCAATAGCGAGCAAAGGTTGGTTGCATATTTAGGGGGATATTTAAAAATTGTAAAAATTATATCTTTACGATAAAAATTAAAGTACAGTCTTTAGGAACTCCCTGCTAATCTGGTTAACTCGTTTCGCAAGTATTAAAGCACGGCCAGGGGAGGTGTAGACAGAAGTACTAGCCATAAGTAGAAGAAAGGGGGAACAAGCGAGGAAAAGAAAGAAAAATCTTGTGACGACACATAGAAATAAGCAGCAGCAACACATGATCTGGGCACGATAATTTAATTATCCAGGTAGGCCGCAAGTTTCTAGCCCACCGCGAAATAAAACAGTGGCAGTAGAACATGCTCCTCCTTGGTGTCATCATTCACGTGCTCGATCACCCTCACACACCACCGTTGATATGGCGCAATGGGCGTGTTGTAGCCGTAACCCGTGCCAAGATCCTTTCGGCTGCCTTCTAGGTCATTCATTTCCGGCACGCCCGTCTCGAATTCCTGTGAGAGCCGTATGTGACAATCACATCTAGTCTTGCAGTTGAACTGACGAATGCTATTCGCTTAGGTTCCTCCGTGGTGCAAGGTCGGATGAAAAGCATAATCGGCCGCACGTAGGCCGGGATGCGGCAGCGTTCAGTTGATCCGGGCTTCATTATGGATTACCAGCAATGGTCCCACGTTTTTTTATCTGAGGTGTGCCCCCAATGTATCACCCACCCCAACTTCAAGTCTTAACGTGGATAGCCAAGCTGGAACCATAAGACAGGGGTCATTATTGCAGCTTCGACTCGTGCGAGATCTGCCACTGCATCGTTGTCACAATTGCACTCACTCTCATCAGACCTTTGATATGCTTACGTAAGATACAGGAGCCGAGACGCCTGCCACCCGGTTAGAAGCGCCGTTGGCGAAGTCTCTGTGTAGTCCCAATTCTTCGATGTCTATCGAATGGAGTCGGGAAGTTAAGACACTAGCCCCCCCCCCCCCCCCCATCCGCATATACCTATGGTGTTTGGTAAATTAGTAGAATGTTTCATTCTTTGATCTTGTCAAAATGCACTGTGAAGTTTCTCCTGATCATGTTGTCATCGAAACCACGAGCTCACAAGCCTCTCAACCTACCTTTCCATATAGCCAGATCAACAAGAGTTTCAACCAAATCATTTCTGGCCTATGACTACAACGTGGGAGATGTCACTATGACATTTGCTGAGCGCACTTTCAGCCTCGGGACGACAAAGCTATCGAGAAAAAAACGTTAGGTGAGTCGATGGCTAGAACGCTTGGAAGATTCCAGCCTCTGTTCAATAACCGCAGGAAATTTCTTGAGGTCAAAATCTGCTATTCTTGGTTATTTTATTCCTCTAGATCGGATGCTTTTAAATATTATCGCACAGATGAAATTCGAATCTTCTCCAGATCAATAATCAATTTGAAGATCAGAATGGCGGAATTCATTAGTCTTCACTTTTATTCTTCGATCTTCTCCATGTTGCCAAGAGAAAGGCTTTGTCTATAATTGTCGACCTGTCCGAAACTCAAATCCGACTAGCGGCAATATAAGCATCCATTCTCCCTAAGTGCTAAACGTTAATAAGTAGTTGGTAGCTCAGTCCTTCCTTCCTTCCCTACATCTAGCTGTCTACCTAATATTAAGGACCCGTTTTACATCATTTTAAGTTTCTTAAGTGCCTGCCTATTCCTCAAGCACCTCTCTTGTCACAATTTTTGCTGCCCAGCCAGCTAGCTGTTGTTTGTCTCACGCATCTTCGCATACCTTGGCTACCAGGTTATAACCTGGTAAGTTGCCTGCCAAATATCACTGTCTGGGTTGTTTAAATTTTGTGAACACTACAACTCACGATTATTTTCAGCACAGGTCATCATGGCATCACCCAAGGAATTCTCCTTGTTCGCCAAGCTCCCAGCCGAATTGCGAATTATCATATGGGAAATGTCCATCCTGGAATATCACCGAGACCGTCTTGTCCCACTACAGGACATAACCATAATAATGTGCATTCGCAAACTTGCGTGCTCGCCACATTTTTACGTCACATGGGAAAGTCGCAAGGTCGCTACGGATCTCTACCCTATCAGACTTCCTATCATCAATACCGATTCGAGAGATTGCCAACACAAAGGAGCCATCTACATCAGTACCGAGCACGATATCTTCATTCTCGACATCGACATCTTGACGTCCCCCCTTAATGATGAAATGGGATACATACAGCACTCTCTGGGCGGCAGTGTGAACTTTGAATGGCCATCGTCGATTTTATCACCATTACAACGTCAGAGCGTGAAGCGCATTATGTTGTTCGACATGATCAGTCTAGACCGTTTGAAGGCAGGATGTCACCGTGACTGGTAAGTGATCTGATAACTTCTTTTGATGCCCCTCTGGCATCTTGGGGTTAAATACTAGAAGCTTCCGGCGGCCCCCAAAACCCTCAAGAACCTGGTTGGCGATGATGACAGCTGACTTCAAGTATTCTAGTGTGATTTGGTGCGGCGCAATGGATTTCTATAACACTTGGTTCAACATCATGCCTTTCTCGGGGATCCAGAAATTGTTTTATGCCGTATTGAGTGAAAATTTCGACGGCCGTGCGATGTACCTGAACATACTTAGAATGAGCGGGCATTCGGTATTGGATTCTCTTAAGAAAGGAAACATGTTAGCTTGCTTTGACGGGAAAGATGTTAAGAAGCATCGAGAAGAGGGCATGCCTTCAAAGTGCGTATGCACTACGAGACATGACTAAGATCAAGTTGGTAGAGATGTGAGGTGATATGAACTGTCTTTGAGCGCCTACTAAAGGGGTATCGAGCCTTGCACAGTTTTGTCAGTCCTGCCGGTATTATTTGCGAGTATATCAGAGTTGGCTGGATTGCAGACTAGCAGAAAATAAATACTATCGCCATTTGTGATAATCTACTTTGGGTGTTCAGATTCCTATTGATGCCTTGGTATTAATCGAAAGTTCAAGCTCAGCATACAAGCGCTACCTGTCACGGCTCCAACTGTATAAGTAACTGCAGGCGGTCAAATCTCCGACTTGATAACGTTCTATCTTTTGATAGTGTTGTGGTATAGTGCTGCAGTTCTGTTCCGTGACATCCCTACCCAACGCTCTCTAGGTATTACCAAGGTAAGTACTAATTTAGCCCTAGTATATAGATAGTTCTCTATCCCTCCCACGATCTTGGTTGCAGCCACCACCATTACACTACTCCTGCTAGACAACTTCTCCATACGCACTTTGAGAGATACTCGGTAGCTTGTCGTACCGTAGGTCCAGAGTCATCCAGAGACCGTATTCAGAAGGGATAAGTGTGGGTGACCTCAGCTGCACACTCCATTGGCATGCCACAGCGCCCTTGATCAGTCACAATCCAGTTGAGCTGGGCACCTAAGTGTTCAAGGTAGCTTCAAACCCTCCCCTTCCTTTATTCACGATCTCATGAATACGTGTTCAGATTCATTTAGTGTCACAATTCTATCGCCGAGGTGCCATGCCTCTATATCCTTCTGCTCGGGGTGTGGCAGGCAAGGGTTTTAGCAGAGAGATTGCCCTCATTGTTAATGTGTCCATTGCCACACTTCCTTACCGGTTCCTTGCGTTTCTTGCGGATCCCGTGTCTTAGACGACCCAGAGCCAAAGCATCAGCTTCTGAATCTTAGTGTCTACGTCGGCAAATTGAGGTCTACGGCTTGTGGTTCTGCAAAATGCACTGCTTCTAAGTACTACACTAAGCCCGTAGATGCGAATATTCCTTATACTAGGAACACTCGTCCTAAGTCAACTTGGGATTCGAAGTATCAACGAAGCGACTTTGCTCTCTGGCGTAAAAAAGAGGATACCGAAGATCTAGTACCTAGCAGCGTAAAGTTAATTCATTGCTGCTCCTGTCACAATGGCCAAGTATACGTAGACATGGACCCAAAGTGGGTAATTGGGCACAACAAGGATTACATTCCAGGAGCTATGTTACAGATATCAGCAAGGAGCTTGGAGACCCGAGAATGCATCTATAAACAGTGCACACTATACTACGGTCAAAGATGTTCTTAAAAGAGTAAGTGAACGGGAAATAGATGTGCAAGATCTACTTAATCGCCCGGAGCAATACTTGTAGCAAGGGTAGTGGATCATCCATGTAAAGGAGTTTGTCTGTATTAAGTTGTAGATGATGGAGGTCTAGCACTATAGCCGACTATGTACAGAAAAAACTATTTATACCAGGGTGTGTAACCCATGCAGGTCATGTAAGAGAAGGTATCTAATGTGGCTGGGCAAATGTAGTTATCTATGCCTAACGCACAAGTGTAAAAAATACGGGTGGCCAGGAATGAAGTGCATTATAAGATTCTGTATTTGTATATAAAAAAGTAAGATAAAGAGACATTAAAGCTAGCCAGCTTTGAATGGACAACCTTCAGGACTGGAATCTGCGCCACAGTTCCGTAGAATGTGGCTGGTCAATAGATTAATACATGTGTTGTTGCTTATTAAGTAGCAAGCAATAGAAAAAATTTATCGACGCGATCAGGAAATTGAACCCAACCCGATTTGAACGGATGACCTTCTGGAGGCAGTTGATGTTTGTTTAAGCTTCAAGCTGGAATCAGATGCTCTACCGCTGAGCTATGGGTCCGATGTTGTGAATTGGTAACTAATGACACTCTAAGTCATTGGGTCATGCATTAGCGTAATTAGGCTGTGGTGCGGCAGAGCTCGTAGACTCCAGTCAGCAGAGCTCTCCAATGTTGCTAAGCGGAAAGCGCTTTTCTGTCTACCACATTTTTTCACATATACGAAGGTCCGGGCCAGAATTGATCGAACACCTTGGTAGTGGGTCTACAGTGCAACTGCTAGAGCAGCAGACTTGCCTATTTGGGAACAGACCCTTTGCCAGACAGCTGACGGCTCAATCTCAGCTGTTAACGGCTTAATTTCAATCGTCGCCGGTCTGATATACTGCTTGCCAACCGGTTGAGCCGCCGAACAGACTTTGCACTTCTTTTACCTGTTAACCGCTCGTAATTAGCTAGTTCAAGGCTTAATATATATATATATTACTTATCCTTAGCTATTATAAAAATATTAATTAAAGACCTTTTTATTTCATTAATATTCTAAATCAAAGTTAAGAGTTAATAGATCGGTAGAACAAACTCTGTACCGTGCTTAAAGGTTTTGATTTACACCGTGAACCCCTTGCTTAGGTGTTCGATCAATTCTGGCCCGGACCTTCGTATTGTATAGTCATTTACTTCTAACACCTAGTGCGGGTGCCAGAAATCTAACGTATTCCCAGAACAATAGTTTAAAATGAGGAAGAGTAATTAGGAGTCGTTGTCATAGAGTCAATAAGCGCTAAAGTAATTGTACTAACGAAGCAAGGAAACCACTCTGAAAAGACGCAAGATATGTGTACAAATGATCAAACTATGTAGTGTAACACTATTAAGACATTCAGGTCATTTGATGACCGAGGGTAAACCAGTATGCTGCTACCTATGCTTCCCGACAATCTCACGTGATCCACGTGCACATGGTAGAAACTGGGTATCGTTACCTTAATCCTATAATACAAACAAGCAGACTGGCTGTGCATGCAAACACTTGCACATATCGCGCAACAAAATAGAACAACTGAACGCTGACTGGACAGTCGTAATGCCTCTCATGACGCCGGACGTAAACTCCTCAAGGGAACCAAAGGCGTCCCTGAATGCATAAATGTATCGATTTGCTCTTCCGTCCCATGCATGCCTGTCAATCTGACCATCCGGACCAAGGTGTATCCCGAGAACGCCATAATTCGTAATATTCGTGCCCGCCTGAAACAAAAAGCAAGACAGGTGAAGGAAGCTATTAGGATGTATTAATAGTGGGGACTTATCTTGGAAGCGCAAGAAACTATCCAGAGTAGTGATAATCGTGCATAGCCCAGCGGATTGATCCATCCCACTGGCTATGTGTAAAACAAAGGAGCAGAGTTGCAGGTTGACTACTTTGGCATGGTAGTTCTTGGTTGGTCCGCTAGCATCCGCATATTATTTCGAAAAGGATCGAAACAATGCTACCAATGCAGCTCAGAGGCGCTGTATGATGCCTCCATGTTGTGGTGTTGGGATTTTTGAGATTCATCGAATCGCATCAAATGACCGAATTCATTATAGGTCATCATTTGGCATTTCGTATCACAACGAAAATGTCTCCGCACTTGCTGTTGATTGTCAGATGGTGATAAACAGCCCTAGGATATCGCCCGGCCGACAAGGTCTACGTCTCCCAGTTGGCTGAGAAGAGCGGCTTTCTCCTTTTCCAAGGAATCAATCTGTTCCATCATGGCGCTCTGTTGTAGATAGCCTGCCTCGATCTTTCTTTTTAATTCCTGATTCTCGAATCGAAGGCGTTTGTTTTCCTCGCGTAGGTCATCGTCATCGGCTTTTCGCTTGTTGCCAAGTCTAGGGCTAGGGCTAGCCGTGGACGGACCGGGAGAAAGACCGTCACCGACAGGAGACGATACAACAGGCAGCGGCTTTATTCGACCATTTGTGGACTGGGTGCGGGCGGCTAACTCCTCGGTTTGCGTGGTGGAGTCAAACTCGTTAGACGTGTGGCAACGTCTCAAATGTTCGTTGAGGTTTTCAAGGCGCGCAAAACTGCTATCTTTGTGGCGCTTGCAACCCTTGTGTGGACAGTATAGCGGGTTCTTCGGGCCACCATGCTTGCGGTGCACCTCACGTTCATGCCGGAGAAGGCCTCCTGAGTACGTAAAGCCAGGTATGTTTTCACAGCCAACAGCAAGACATTTGTAAGGCCGTTCATGCTTGTCCATATGTTTACTCCACTCGCATTTGCGCGAGAACTCCTTGATAGGAGCAGTGCAGTCGTGCCATGTGCAAATAAACTTCCCTTCACTGTTCTTGACAACTTGCCGCTGAGGTTTTGGTATGGGCTTCATGCGGGGCGGGCCCTTCGGAACATTGGGTTTGGACTCCGTGGTGAAAGCAATAGGCGATGTAAGGCCATCTGGTGGAGTGGTAGGCGCTAGACTAGTAGTTGATGGAGTTGGAGATGATGGGGGGATGAGGGTAGGATCTCCATTAGGATTCAACGGATTGAAGCCTGTGACTTTCGACTCATGATCACGGTCATGATCTCCAGAAGCGGGATACGAACGGGTTGGCAGTGGGTTTCTCGACGACTCATAGGCAACACTCATCTTGTATCGGTAACCCGACAGCGCTTTGTTATATGGCCGGTCGCAGTTGAAGACCTGGAGAAACTGCAGACGCCTGCGCTCAATATTGCGCTCGTCTCGAGGCAGTGCGTAACGCCGACACGGCCCCAAAAGCGCCAGGTCACCTGGCGAGACAGGATTCTGCACAGAGAGATGATAGTCTATATTCTTCTTCTCGAACGCTGCGTTGATTTGGTAAATGTGCTCGGCAACTGACTTGAGACCTAACGTGAAGCCAAAGATGGAGGTGTTAGCGGCCTGATATTTGAGGCTATTGATGAGATCAAATAGAGTTGTGGTGGAGCATCAACAACACAACAACAGCCGAGGAGCCCCAGGGTTGGCCCTGTTGTTAATGCAATGTAGTTCAAGCCATTTGAGGGGACCAATAGTGTAAGTAGGTAAATGCAAAGGGGGCGAATAACAGAACGACAAGGCGAAAAGATGATCACAGCGGGGATTGGCCGGGGAAGTACAGGGGAGAGCTGGACTGCTAGCGACTGGCTAACAGTGCATTACAGTAGCAGCTGTAGCGAAATAAATAAGAGTGGGTCGCAATGGCAAACAGCCACAAGAAGCCGCGAGGCAAATGCTGTCATCGGATTACGCGGAATGAGCCGAAGCCGGGCTCAGCCACGAAAACTTCCAAATATAGAAACTTCCACATCAGGCCTTTCGTGGCCGCGGCCGCAGCTCCAGGCAACACAACGCAACTAAGCGTTTGCCACGTGAGGGACCGGGTAAGGGGGGCGATCGATCAATGACTAATATCAGAGAGAGGAGGCAGAAACATTTCCGTCGCGAAATGATTGGACGATATGGAAGCAATCAACTTTCTATTAAGACGACGACGCGGTCGGCCGAGGCGGGATCGATGGAACGAACGGATGATTTGCTTACCGTGGACGTCGTCATCACCAACTCCTGGCCACACTTCAACAATGTAATCCCAATCTCCTTGTTTGCAACAACACACGACATCTTCCTGGGCACCCTCGGATCCTTATATAGTCAGCCATGTTCATTGCCCTTTTTTAGGCCGCCGTGGGTGTCATGCCGCCTCGCCGTGTGGGGGGATACACCAGGCAAGGCGTCTACTATCATAGCCTGTGACTCACCAACCCGAATCTGCTGTTCCTCCCCAGCCTGATTACTCGGCTGCCCTAGTGTCGGGGTATTCTGAATCAGCCCGGTGTCAGTATCATCGGCGTCCATCTCCATCGGGTCGAATGGTGTAGCCGCTTCTTCGTAGGCGCTATCCCAAATTGCAGCTGTGTCAACATCGCCATTATAGCTCACTCCGTACCCTGTCGTTGAGGCTTCAGACTCGGCTGCCTGTTCGTTAAATTCCCAGCTATGATATTCATACGCCATCACGTGCGTGCTTCCAACCTGTCAATTTACATTCCCTAGAGGATGTGTGTCACAACAGATCATGACCATACCTAATGCAGAAAATCTTGTCAGAAATTTTATGACTATAACGACGCCGGCCCTGGTTCTTGTGATGGATGCCAATCTAGGTGTTATTGTAGGAATATCACCGGACTTGGGGGCTGAGAAGTGGTGGAATAGAGATCCGACTTTGAGAAGGCGTGATTATGAAGATGACCGAATATCATTAGTGTTGCAATACTTGATACAGGACTGGCTAATAACTGAGATCATCATACCTTATTCATACTTATACCAGAAATGAGATTCCAAGACAATGATTCTCGGAAGCGAGACATTCGGATCACTATCATCAAGGAACTTTCGAGTCTGTTACCATTTAGTCAAACAAACATAAAGAGATAAGTCTCCCCTCTATTAGAAGTCTCTCTCAAAGCTCTCTTAGCCTTTCCATTGTAAACTACCATCAATCAGGCTATCTCTGCTACCACTTCATGCCTCTTCACTCTTCTTGAATGTACTGTTACCTTTCTCAGTTGGAAGGCTTTGACAGAACATGGGTCGCGGACATCGCATTTATAGCAACAGCGGCGTCGATGTGCAACAGTATAACTTTCATTCTTTTTCTCTCCGCTTTCAGTTGCCCATAGTATCTTCTCTTGAAAAATCGAAAAAGCTTGGAGTATGATGTATTCTTATTTGCATTCGATCACCTTTTCTCTTTTGTAGTGTAAATACAAGTACTGCAACAAACCGTATACTGACTCATGCAGGATGTCTTACAAAAAAGGACTAGCCTTACACTCCATACTGCCTAGTCCATAGGTAATAGTTGTTATCTCCTGCCTAAATACTACGGTAGGTTATAAATATCTTGGCTTCAGAGGGGTAGCTGGGCAGATAGGTTGTTCACACAATAGTAGTCACGAGTGTTGAAGTGTTGACATCAGTATATTGAATCTTAAACTCGCTCTGCGAAGGACCGAAGAACTAGGCTTCGGTGTGCTGTCTGTTTAGGTACACGGCCGGGGTTGTTAGTCATCGGTGCCTAGCCGCAAAAAGTGGTTTGCCTTCCCGCGACCTACAGAGAAGTTTTATCCATTTACTCATAGTGCTCACGCGATTTGTAGTGTGCACATATCTATATTTACACACAATTCATTGTCCAATTACTTTTCTTTCTTTTCCATTGATGTCAGAATTCCTAGGACTCATAATCCTAGATTTGTATAAACATACAGCCACTCTATCCGTCTGACCTTTTAACCCTTTTTGCCTTATTATATATTAACACCTCCTTCCGTTTTGCTACTACTTATCATACCGATTGTGAATCAGTTGATGCGCCATAAGTATCGGCCACCTATTAGCTGCAAAATAACGTGTCTGCATGAACCACCACCCCGCCCTTTTGAACTGACGACGATTCTTTGAATGTCAAATCACTAGTTAGCCGATGTTATCTTAGAGAAAAATGAAATTGAAGTTTTAATGCATCGAAGACTTCGGTCTAATCGGGGCGAAGTACGCGAAAGATTGCTGGAGACGTCAAATCTGACCGTCAGTCGGACGATCGAAGTCACAGTATTTCTTAATTACATCTCATCCATTCTATTGAACCCGACTAATATCGTCACAAACCCTATGATTAAGGTAGGTTAAAGACACTCGTTGTTGTGTGAAGGACTCTAGAACACCGTTATGGGACACCATCCTGATATATAAGGGGTCTTTGGGTGGGATGTTTGTACAGACTTAGCCATCTACACCTTCGGTTTTTAACATCTACCACTTAGTTAAAGGTTGAATTTAACGTTAATCATTCCTTCAAAAATTACTTGAATATCTACTTCTTTATGTGATCGCGCGATTCCCCATTGATTTTACTGGCTTTTGCCAGTCTGTGATGTGTAATATCTAGATTTTGGGTGGGGCTCACGGATATACGAGTCACCCGTGGCCGTTTCAGTATGAGAATGAGATGTGTTAAAACACATGTCTAAGAACCGTCCACAGAAGTCAGATAGTGAAGTCCTCTCCAAATCGGCTTCCTGTGATGCCGATATTTGCAGACTCGTTACAGAGCAGTAAAAGAGTACAGGACGAATAAATCTATCGTATATCAGTCTTCCAATATCATAAAACGATCTCTCTTATGATAGTATTTCAGCTTCAATAGATAAGCCCCATCATTCTGTACACATGAGCTAGTTATAGAGCTCACAGTGACGATGTAGTATTTTTAGTCCAGCTCGCTGTCAAGTCTCATACGCCCCAACTGCGACATCCAAATGAAAGTGCTAGGCCCAAGTCGGTTCTCTGGGCAATTTAAGTCTACCTCAAAAGAGCAGCCTGGCAAATCATCAGGGCTGGGGATTACAGGATGTGATATGAAGACACTCGGGATCGGTACAGTTTCTTAGTAAGAATGCAATCCTCATATCTATAACACTTAAAACCGTCGCTCACTTCATGGCATCTTCAAACAGCAGTTATTAAACTCGGCTTCGACTTGGGGCTGTTTAAGCACCTCGCTGAGTCTACGGGCATATTGTTGTCTGATAAGATTGCTCGAAAGGTCGGTGATCCAAAGGAGCGGTTGGGTGCGGATCTCCTAGATCTAACGATGGTGTTGTTAAATTCATGCTATACTGAACATTTCATAGAACGTGTACTGAGACATCTCGCCTCGATTAATGATATAGAGGAAGTCGGCAAGCAACAAGGTCACCAAGAACCTCAGACAGAGATCTGCTGAAGCTGGTATTTGTCATCGGCATGTTTAACCTCTGAAGTTGCGCCGTTTGTTGTTATAACGTTAGTTTTGGGTTCAAGGTTCGGCAGTGCTTCGCCGCAATTTTAACAAGTCCCAGCCTTGTTGAAGAATAATACGGGCTACTTAGATCCAGTCGACGAGACGCACACTCTCTTTCATGAGGTGTGGAACACATCCCTGAATCTCCTCGGCTGGTTTGAAACCAACCAGAGTTGCTGAATTATTTCAAGCAATACATGACCACTCGAGCTCAGCCTGAAAATTCATGGCTCCAAGTCGATCCAGTTATGAAAGAAGCTGCTGGTTACCCTTCGGGGCGGCCCCTATTTGTGAATATTGGTGAAGGATTAGCCACCAACATGTCCATTTCAGAGAAAAGTATCCTGAATTATCAGGGCAGGTTATTGTTCAGGGCTTACCTTATTCAATTGCGGAAGCATAACCAACCCCTGAGGTTGAAGCAATGATACATGACTTCTTTGAGCCTCAGCCAATCAGAGGTAATTCGATCCCATCCAAAAACACCTCCCAATATGATGATGATCTGATATTGCTTCGTTAGGCGCTAAAATTTGCTATTTACGCTCCGTGATTCACGATCATCATAACAGCAGGATTTCTCGCATCATTCAAAACATTAAATAGCACCCGACTCGATACTCTTGGTAGACGAGATGATCTACCGGAGATGAGAGCCAACTACGGAATAATTAGATTAAATTGACGTATGTATGCTCGCGATCTTTTTAAGCCTGGAGCGTACGAAGATACAAAGCGATATATGCTTCTTAAAGAAGGCCTTGATCTGGTTAAAACCTACGTATACAACCCCTTCTTATGAAGGTGTGCTGGATGTTCGACTGTCTACAGTAGACTCGAATTTAAACTACGACAAAGAGATCACATGATTTCATGAACGTTCATTGGAACCCCTCCCTGTTGACGTCTATCGGGTTTGATAGGTAAAACCTAGGAATTTTCCAAGCTCCTTCTCACGTTAACGAAAATCATTCCCTACTCCATTGTCTACTGCTATCTCGCAATAAACCCCTGTTTAGGGTGTAGAAGCTCATAAGACTCAATGACACGGTTAAATGCAACATGGGTAAGTCGACGTGCATGAAAGTGATAAGAGTGGTCCTTAAGATGATCCTAGTATCAGACTGACCGCATAAATTCTGTACACGCAAGGTTCTGTAAAATCTCGTACCCGAGTACATTGATGCAGAGATACAGTCAATCACCTGTCGAATGTATAATCCAGGCGCTGTAAATCATAAAATAACCTAGTTGTATCATGACATGACAGCCAAGGGAGTGCGTCTTCCGTATTCGGCGAGTATAGTTAAGAAGCTCCCTAGAAGATACCCAATAGAGGCGATTTCTTGCTAGACAATGCTCTTCGCAGGCTCCGTAGACGCATGCGATATGAAGCTGCCATTCGGTTATGAACGACAAGCAAGGGCCTTGGAACACCTACGACACAAGTTCCGACCCTGAGCCGACAAAATGAGCGGTTCAACCCTGTTTATTTGCTCATTGTCAATGTGTGGCGGTGGCGTAGTCACGCCAACACCATTAGTCGACCTGCCCTCAGTGTAGGCACAAATTGTTTTACATAGTAGATGAGATGGGCCGAATCTGGTGTATGCATCTTGATACTACGTATCCTCGTATAGGATTAATTGTGACATAATGTTATAATCCAATCAAATATTAAGCACCTGATTGACATAGTCAATTCTCCAAAGTTTACCGTGCATCCTTATCCACGTCAAGGCAGGCTGCGATGAGCATGCAATCAGATCCTTCCTAAAGGCGGAAGAATGTATCAGCCAACAGAGAATTTCAGTTAGCAAGAGCCGTAAAAGGTATGCAGTTCGGCAATACTGATACCCGCAAGCATAGAAAGATGGTGCATCCCGTTCCTGATAACTGTTTAGAAGCCCTGGTTTCAGGGGTCCGTATTCTCTTCATGCGCGTGATCCAATGAAAGATGCCAGGGGGTCCCTCGTCGGGAGGGGTTGTGGTTATTATGTCCCATAGGTGAGAGATACTTATAAAAATTGCCCACGGCCCCCTGAGCAGATCTATATCCAAATCTCTCTCAAGTTTTATTTTCATATGAGATATTTATTTGTAGTACTATGAAATAGCATGTGAGATCTCTTGAAACCAAACTAAGTTATACAACTCCAGATTGAACTTCATATATTAAAACCTCATGTGTGATTGATCGTTCGGAGCGCACTTATCTCCATTTCGCAAACAGGCTCATGACCTAGACTTTTTGCATCTCAGTATAGACACAGAATTTCAAAGTACTTTTGCGAAAGCTTCCAAGCCAATCTTAATTATCACAATATTTCCCCTGAACAAGGAACATGTACCTATACAGCCAAGGGCTAACCTGAGAAGCGCATTTAAAGCCTTTCGCGCAGCAACAAGAGTTCATGCATAATCCTAATCCCATGCTTGAGATGCTATCCTTGACTTTTATCAATGCCTGGCTTTTGTAGCACCTTAAAGATGGATACAGAGAGAAAACTAGAAAAAATCAAAGTAAGTCATTCAAGAAACTTGCATATGGTTCGACAACACGACTACAACCTCTCGATCTTAGAGATTCTGTACTTAGAGTAGGCTTTTGATCCTTGTTGTTGTACGAATGTCTCAAAACTACCTTCGTAGGCCCACCTGACAGTTTACAGAATATTCTTTACTATATAATCTTAGGTGTGCTGGAATGCTTGTATGTTAATTATTGGCAAAGCCTGGGGTAACTATAGGCTTGATCATGTTATTATCAACTTAGTCGGCGATATTCAGCTGCACGCCACCTGAGTTTCCACCCACGGCTTGCTTAGGCTGAATCATATAGAGTCGGCCATAAGCCCAGATGTCAATAAAGGGTAGACAAGTTAGTTGAACATGTGGAGAATCAGGGTCATATGCATCTATCTGTGTTTGGTATTGCGAGAGGGCCTAACTAATAGCAGTAGTGCATCAATTGGAGATCGATTCTATTGGTTAATTCATGAGCTATGTGGGGACTTCTCGATAAGTATAGTGAATACTACGTCTGGTTCATTATTTTGACTTTCAACGATTGATAGGTATGTCAAGCTATGATTTTCCTGTTCGATGTTGCTGATTCTATACTCAAGTTTGCCTCAGGCCAGGTGAGGTAGGTATATGGACGTGGCGGTGCGTTGTGGCGCGACTGTGGCTCGTAACGAGAACCTATCTCGGTTTTCTCGGGATACCTACAGAACAATTAACCTTCAACTTTATCCAGCTATTGGCTCCTAGAAGTCACTCGTAGTGTTGGCAAACAACGACAACAATGGTACTAATTAGCCTGAGTTAACTTCGATGTCTCTCTTTAAGTTATCATCATTCTTTCTCTTTTTTTCTATGCTCCGACGGAACCCATTGGTCTCAAATTGATTCTCCTTCGAGAGCCTGAGCTAGCTACAGCACGAGCAACAACCCGTTACTTAAACCAGCTGTGTGGGCCTCGACCAGAATACCTAAGATATGGCGCTGCCTTTCTGGGCCGAGGCTATAGGCGGCAGACCTACCCTCTTTACGCCACACATACACGATCTGGGTCTCGTTAAAGATGCCCTAGAACGATGGGCATCTGGGCTGGATATTACACGCCTCGGTTCCCTCGCCGCATGTGTCAGCGTCGCTCCCGTCGTTTGGCGCTTCCTCAAGGCCGCATGGACCGAATCATACGGCTGGATCAGGCGGTTCTTCGTGGCAACGGTCACAGTACCCGCGCGAGATCCTCTTAACAGAACTGTCACGAGCTGGGTCATGGCTAATGTTGTACAACACCGCGGAAACCGGTCTTTCACAGCACGGACTCGGGTTCATCCAGGTGATGTTGCCGATAGGGCCGCGCAATTGAAAAAGAAGCGGAGAGAAGTTCAGTACCTTCCACACTTCGAGACAACCTATTTCTGGCATGGGTCTTGCCTATATTTCGTTTCACGGTCTCTGGACAGCTTTCATGCTTCGATGAGTGACCCTTCCTATGATGGTTTTGGGGGTGAAGAGCTCACTATTGGCTGTTTGGGATGGTCCACTAACCCCATTAAGACGCTCATCCAAACCTGCCAGGAGTATGCGGACATGCAGACGGAATTCTTCGTGGTAATCTACGCTCGCGATCGTTATGGAATGTCTTGGCAACCCAAGGCTCGAAAACCAATCCGGCGAGTTGACACGGTTCACTTTGACGATGGTTTGAAGCAAGCGCTACTGGCCGACATTCGGACATATCTAGACCCTAGTACGAGGAGACTCTACCAGAGTCGCAGCATGCCTTATAGGAGAGGATATCTGTTCTTTGGGCCTCCTGGCACAGGTAAATCATCACTCTCTACGGCTCTAGCTGGGGAATTTGGCCTCGATCTTTACGAGGTGAAGATCCCCTGTGTTGCCAGCGACCAGGATTTAGAGCAAATGTTCCACGAGATACCACCCCAGTGTATCGTGCTCCTCGAAGACGTTGACGCTATATGGACGGACCGTGATTCTGACAAGGACGAGAGTCAAGCTGTCGCTCGGTCAAATTGTACACTCTCCGGCTTGTTAGGTGTTCTAGATGGCGTAGGATCAGCAGAAGGCCGAATCGTGATCATGACGACAAACAAGCCGGACCGCCTTGATAGCGCCTTAGTACGTCCTGGGCGCGTTGACATGAAAGTGATGCTTGGTAATATTAGTCAAAAGTCAGCAGAGCAGATGTTCATACGAATGTTTACCCCCGACGTCGAAAGCTCCCCTCTGGTATCCAAAGACCAACATGAGAAGAGGGAGTCACATGAGGAGTCATTATTTGAACTTGACACATTGCGAAACCTCGCCCTCCAATTTTCGTCACAGATTCCCGAAGATACATTTACTCCCTCACAGCTACAAGGTTTTTTTCAGTTGCATCTCAATAATGCAACCGAAGCGGTCGACAGTATCGCTCATTGGGTAGAAAGAGAACTATCTAGAACGCTCCTAGACGATATCTCAGTTGTGAGCGAAGGGAAGATGCTGTGATCCGTGATCCAAACACCGTCTATTTTCTGTCTTGTACTACTTGTTGTATCGTATGTTTGTTTTCTTATAGAGGATCATCGGCGTTACTGAGGTTAGATCAAAGGTATAGACGGTGTCTGATGGCGTAGTAAGAGAGAACTCAAGGATAATCTATCATAAATCGGAGGTTATCGTCGAGAGACACAGTCTTGAGTCAATGACTAGACTTGGGCCTACCCTAGCGTCTATTTAAGACTACATACAAATCATCCTATTTACAGAATCTAGACTAATTCAAGATTGGGAGCATAAAGGATAAAGCCTCAATATTATCGACATTCATTCGGTGTGCCCATGCGATGAGATGAGGGAGTAGAAACAGTCTAGCTAACTTCACAACCGGCATATAAAAGCACGAGATTGGGGACATCGGTTTGGGCTATCGAAGTCATTGATATGTTAACGAATCAAACAAACTTTTGAAAGGAAGTCTCCGATGAGGTTGGAAATGGTATTATCTATTACTACTTTTGTCTATTACGTCCTTTTTGCTTTGGACTACCTCAAGTAAACCACGTGTCTATTGCTTCTTCGACACGTCTCTATTGCGGATGTATTCGTCCACAAATCCATTGAAGTCCTGAGGCTCGTAAGGGCTGAGAAGCTCCGATAGAAAGTTCGACTTGCGATGACTATCCAACTTTAAGTCCGCGAAGATGCTATCGATATACTAGACCACAATTAGTCACTGGTTCATTACGCAATTTGAGTTGGGGTCTTACCGAGAGGAAATCGTATAGTGAGTAGGTGTGCTTTTGTCCCTGGCCTAGGTACCTCTTACGAGTCCACGTGTTCCAGAGCGACACTTCCCTCGCCATTGTGTCAACATCTGGCAATTCGACTTCACCAAGAAGATACAGAATGGCCCAGAGAGACTGGACTTCCGAGACAAGGGGGGTCTGAACTGTGTGGATCTGACCGAGTATGGCAAGAGACCTATCGCCTTTCGCAGCCATGGACACCGGAACGACACGCCTGTATAGATTCCATCTTTTCTGTAGAGCAGGATTAAGGGTTTTCGTATACTTCAGTTTGGGAGGATCGGCTAGAAAGGGCAATTTCTCGTCAACCGTCTTGTCGGCGTCGTCGTAGTAAGTAGTCCAGTCAATATCTTGAGTTTCTGAGAAAGCCTCAACATTTTCGCCGTAAGCTGGGAGGCCGATTTTAGCTTTGTGCTCGGCGTCGAAAATCCCGAAATGGTCACCCCAGCCTGTGCACATGATCATGTAGTCGGCGTGGATTGGATCAGTAGACTCAAATTTGATGGTGTTGCCTTTAATTTCTTCAACTACATCCCGGCGAACTGTAAGGTTCGGGTTATGTAGTGTCGGCCAGAAATCGGGGAGTGTGACGAGTCCTAGTCCAGAGCTTGACCAGAAGACACTGGTTGATCTTAGCATTCATTCTTCAGTATGCGTCGCGTTACAAAAAACTTACCTTTGACGATCGATTTCGGGTTTAAGCAGAGCCACGTGGTCTCCCTTCCCGTAGCCAGCGTGAACTGAACTGTTAAAGTCAAGGAAATCCCAGAATCGGCCAACAACCCAACGGCCCGGCCGAGTCGTCTGAAACATCTTGTACAGCGTGCCCTTGGTATTTAGAATAGAGGGGCTAAGATGTGACATAAGCCGAGTCGAGGCAAATGCAATTGCGTTGATCGTGTTTAGTACTTTATATGGTAAAATGCTAAGAGGTCCGCCACCTTCGCGGCGGATCGCCCAGGTGACTTTCTTGCCCATCTTCAGAAGCAAGTAGACAGCATCGTATGCAGACTTAGCAGCACCAACGACAACGACTTCTCTAATCGTTTCGTCACCGATCTCCTTATAATGCGTACCAAGATCACGAGAATGTATTATGGGCAACGAGCTTGTCGAAGTGTCTAGGTCTGGGAGACTAGGAATGGACGTAACCCCTGTGGCCACCAGGAGCTTCTCTGTCTCAATCACCTCATCAGTGCCTTTGAGCGATAGCCGCCAGCCCCCCTCAGATTGTTTAGCGTCTGTGACGAAGGTATTGAACCGTATCCGGCGTAACAGGTCGTGGTCTTCCGCATATTTCTGTAGGTAGGTATGTATCATTTCACCTGTCACTTTAGGATCTTTAGGGTTGCCGCCATTTCGCGGCATGGGCGTGTCTGAGTAATTGAAAAGCTTTCGAGCATGTTAGAGAGTTTTTTTCCTAACTCGGGGGCGTTGTGATATTGGGATTTGACTTACGCCGTGTCTGACTTGTGCCACCAAATTTGGATACAGTCGGTCTTTGCTCCATACTCCTCCAACGGTGTTATCAGAGTCGATGATAATCAAGTTCGTTGAAGGTCGTAGTCGGAGATATGTCCTGGCCGCAACCAATCCATACCAACCTGTACGGAATGTCAGTTCTGCCTCAAGGTCACAATTCAGCTCTGTTTGATTCACCTGCGCCGATAATGGCCACATCGACTTGTGATGAGCCCTTGTTCTCCATGCCTCCAAATGCAACCTTAATTCGATTTCAAGAAGTTTGGTTCACGTGGTGTTATTGGTTGGAGTCCAACCCGACGCTCTGGTTCCTAATCAAAAAGTCCCGAGACTCTGGTTCTTGACAGGCCCGAGGCTGTGGTTTTTGACGTGTCAATTGCGGACATGCCCGAAGCGTTGGACCACGGATTAAATCATACGATGATGACCCGATGGTCTGGTTCTTGTTGTGTCTGACAAGTCTCCAAGTCTATGCCGAAATTAACGGCGATCCCAACGTGTCAGTGCTTGACAGATCACTGTGCATATGCTATTGCTAAATGAATCGCGCCGTCTCAGTTGGGTGAATTAACAAAACCTACACCTTCCTATCCCAGCACATCGCCTCTATCAATTGAGAAGACCACGCTCTAGAGAGTTAGCTACCTTGTCAAATGCTCGCCAAGAGTGACAGATGCACCGAGGAAGGACTCGGCATATACCCATGCGTAAAGTCTAGCAGAACATGGCTCCCAAGTCGCTAAGCAGGCGCATACCTGGCCTATATCCATCGTGTTAACGAGTAATTTCTACTAGGTGATTACCGGAAGTAGGACCGTGATGCACATTGGGTATAGTAGCGTGCTGGTATCTTAATGGGAATAGTTCCAGGATAGCGGCATCCGCGCGAAGACCCCTACACATAGGATGTTTTCCGGCGGTGAGGGAAGGATGACAAGGGCCCAGATGGAATCCAAAAAAGCCGTCAAGTCATTCATGCTGGGATCATGACAGGGCTCGACATGGTGTTCTGGTTTGCCGCGACCAGGCAAGGGTATCGATAGCCCATCCATCGTCCATCCCATAGCCCATCCATAGCTTGTAGCTAGGTTGTTTCACGAATATTGCGCCGAATGTTAGATCGTGTACGGAACTGGGCACTTATAAATAAGTCAAAAAAGATTAACGAAACGCGTAATTCCGCCAAGCATGCAATCTTTTCGGTACCTTTCGGCTACCCACTCCGGTGGCAGGTGACAGGCCAGGGTTTTTCGCAAAAAATGTACCATCTCTGCCGAGAACCTGGATCTGACCTGGGTTCTCATTCCGACATGATGTCAGGCACCTATCACTCATAGCTCGATGGAGATTGGTTTGACGGCTCTGCAGATCCTCTTCCGTGCAGGTCAACCCTTGCTCGTGTGCCTCAGTGGGGACGATGACAGGGGAAAACACCGCGAAAGACGGCCTGGTAAATTGACAGTATTCAGAGGAGTACTATGAACGTAAAATTTATAAAAATCCATTTGATGGATGAATTTATTAGTATAGTTGCACTTGTAGTGTACAGTATGCATACATGAAGATGCTGATTGAGTAGAAGATGAGCCGAAGGACAAGTAGGTACTGTAGAAGTTAGTTAAATCTCTTAGTGCAAATGCAACGGTGGGTTCGCAGCTCCACTCAGATGTACGACATGCAGGGTTACGTACAGAGACTACGCTAACTAGTCAGAGTAGGATAAATGAATGGTAACGTTCATGTGGTACTCCCAATTGGGACATAAGATTTTCATAACTGCGTACACCCTTGCTCGTTCGTGCATTTGCGCATAGTACATTATATATAAGTGCATCATCAGTAAGCCGAAAAACAACGTTGAGACCTCACCGCAAGTACTAATAGCCTTAACTTTGGAATACTGTGCTAAACGCAACGAACTGATTGTAATTGACGGATCTCATTACCGTAAGCTTGACTAAACGTTCATGCACTAGACTGGGGCATGCAGATCCTTGGAAACCCTGGATCACTACCTAGTTCGCCGCGGCTTTCTCCTTCTCAGGCAAAAGGCCTTCGCGATAATACAAGGCCAGGGACACAGTGGCTCCAGCCCCGATCGTGAGGTACCCAATCAGCATCATGGTGGCCAGCTTGAGAGTCGACGGCCGGGACTGCTTGGGCATTTTCGATAGCAGCACAAATGTCCAGACCAGGCTGGCGAGCTCGAAAATCGGGATATCAAACTGCAGATACAGAAACGGACCCCTGGCTACGGCATCCGGACGTCCACCAGTTGGACCTTGCAGCGAATATGGAATTCGCATTCGTGCCAGGTTTGTTCCCTCCTCGGTGCTAGTGTACATCCTTGCAGCAGTGTAAAGATGGCCTATTGCCGGAGAAGCAGCTGCTAAGAGATAGGACGCCCGTGTCCACCTAAATGCTGCTTTGGGGGCGCGAACGACATCGCCACTCTCAGTGGACCGCAGCCAACGGAAGGCTGTCGCCAGGACGGTTTGGGTCAATATCACCCAAAGAGGATCTACCTGAAAGAAGGCTAGGTACTTTTGATGGACTTCGGGCGACCGCGATTCTGGGCCAGTCCAGGTTGGCGCACATCCAATGATGAGAGGGACAATTGCACCAAGGAAGAAACTGAATGGGAGCGCTCCGGCAGCATCCTGATCTCTGACCCGCAGGATTTCTGCACTGTCGATCCATAGGATGTGATAGGCGTAGTACAATGGCAACGATATTGCGCCGCCTAGACATTGCGTGAGAGTCCAAAAGAGAAGCGGTCTAAGGGTCATACATTAGCGGATTTCTGCGCTCAAAATTCAGGAACTAGGGGGTCCAACGTTGCTATTGCCCACGGCTTGCTCCCTGGCCGCATGTATTCTGCATATAGCCATACGAAACTTGATTGAAGAGTGGAATAGCCCTCGAATACAAAGAGCTGATAGCCTTCGTCGGATCCATCGGTGGCAAAGTAAAAGAAGGTGACCAGCAGAGCAATTGGATAGTCGATGAAGAAAATTCCTGTGTAATCGCTCTTGAGGGCGATTTCCTCATTCAACCTGCCGTTCAATGGTGCTAGCAGATTCTCTTTGAGACCACCATTGAGTGCGTAGATTCCCCAGAGGAGAAAGACGGAGATCAACGCAAGGGCACGGTAGCCGAATGCAAGCGAGGCGGCATTCATGTTCGAGAATTTCTGGATGGACTTTGCTCAACTAAAGGGAGGTTGTCATCCGTTTGCCCTCCGATATACTTATATGCTGGCGTTCCGCTCTGGTGTTCTCGATGACCATCAAACTGGACCTAGGAATAGAACATACTACGTATGCCGGCAATATGTCTTTTCCTTGTCTATGCCCCTGTCAGCATTAGAGTGATGGATGCAAAGGCCGGACTCGGCAACTATTGTCACTCTGCATATAGCGTACAATGTATGAAGAAGGTGGGTTGACCAAGTGCGTGCACGGTACTTCTGCTGATCAAGTAGTCTATCCTCATCGAGTTAGGGTTTGACCAGGGTACATGGAATGTTCCATTGGCAGTGGCAAGTTGTGAAAGCGGATCACCGTCATGCCACTAAAAGACCCCAGGATAGCAGTATTTCGAGGGCTGTTAAACAATATGAGAATACGAAGTGGAATCTGTTGAATATAGACACGGCCCGGAAATTAAGCTAAAGCAATCTCCTGACTTATGCTTATTGGGGGGGTATTCAATATACCGTGGCCTTTCCTAAATTGACTGTTACACGGATTCACGAACATCGAGAGAATGGAAGCAAAGGTTCGGTGAGTTCACAGAGACCCTGCAGAAAGGATGATCTGCAGCTGCGGGGGGGCGGTATATATCCAGGTCACCAGATAGCCATATATGATAAGGTATAAAGCAATTGACAAGTCATGGTAAAGTTGTTCTCGCCAAGTCTCTTGACAAAAATTAATTTATGTGCATGTTGTCACAATGTCTCCAAATGCGGTAGAAAATGATATGGCTGAGCAGCCTTCCCTCGAGGCGATAGCAATATGCGGCATGTGTAAGTGTCGTCTATGCATCAGCTCCTCAAAGACGCGCTAATACGTATTGTTAACTTAATTGTAGCATGCCGACTGCCGGGAGGCGTAGACTCGCCCTTATCGTTTTGGGATATGCTAGTCGACAAGAGAACTGGGCAAACACCCAAGGTTCCAGCATCTCGATTCAACATTGACGCTCATTATCACAACGACCTAGATCGACCGGGCTCCTTCAATGTTCTTGGAGGTTACTTCCTTGATGGAAATCCCCATGACTTCGATGCTAGCTTTTTCAATGGTGAGCAATTCTCGGAACTATTTTCTTTTCATTTTAGGGCAAGACAATGTCGAGGAACTTCAGAAATCCTCGTAGATCATACTGCAAATGGCTATAGTTGACTCCGACCGTTATAGTAACCCCCATAGAGGCCCAATGGTTGGATCCTCAACAGCGACGCATGCTCGAGGTCTCTTACGAGTGCCTAGAGTCGGCGGGAATAACATTGGATCAAGTAGATGGCTCAAATACAGCTGTATTTGTGGGATCATTCACAGCGGACTATCGTAAGAGAAATAGAACGTAACTAATGACTTGAGCTAATAAGCCGCAGAACAAATGTCGACTTTAGAACCGGACTTTAGACACAGTTACGCGGCTACCGGAGTCGATCCTGGGTTAATAAGTAACCGAATTGGAAATATATTAAATCTTAATGGCCCAAAGTGAGTAAGGCAAATAGCTATTCGGTGAGGTAACTGACTCTGTTCTAGTTTTACCATTAATACTGCTTGCTCTTCCTCGATATACGCGTTACACTACGCATGTAATGCACTTCGAGCGAAAGATTGTGAAGCAGCCATTGTTGGAGGGGTTAACCTCATTCTTACTGTTGACCAGCACATGAATACAGCCAAGTTAGGAGTGCTTTCGCCAACTTCGACCTGCCACACATTCGATGCTAGTGCCGATGGCTATGGCCGTGCTGAAGGAGCTGGTGCTTTATATGTAAAACGTCTGTCCGATGCCATCAAAGACGGCAATCCTATCAGAGCCGTCATTCGTGCTACGGCAGTGAATTCGTATGTTGTCAATCGTGCGGAACCAGTCAATGGATGGGTTACTAACAGATGCTCTCCGGATAGAAATGGAAAAGTGGATGGAATGGGCATAACTCACCCTAGTGGAAAGGGCCAAGAACGTGTTGTGCGCTTGGCGTATGAAAAAGCAGGACTTGATCCTCGTCTCACGCTATATGCTGAGTTACACGGAACCGGAACACCCGTCGGCGACCCAATCGAAGTTAGAGCAATCTCAAAAGCCCTAAATGATAATCGGTCTGAAAATGAACCATTATTAATGGGTGCGGTAGGTACTCTCACCAAATAGGGTAGAATGTCAGATTTAAACTAATACGGATGAATAGGTCAAACCTAACATTGGGCATAGTGAAGCGGCCAGTGGCATTTTCGCCGTTATGAAAGCAGCTTTGATGACAGAAGCAGCAGTAATTCCCGGTGTTGCATTATTCAACCGGTTGAATCCTGAGAGTAGGCTAATTTATCATCTTAAGACCTGATAGACGCAGTGACGGGCTAACATGTCACCTAGTTCTAGCAAAAGACTGGAATGTCAAGGTTCATGCTGACACCGCCCCCTGGCCGGCGAACTCACCGCTTCGACGAGCAAGCGTATCTTCGTTTGGCTATGGCGGTACAAACGGGCATGTTATTGTCGAATCCGTCGAGAATCTTCTCCCTTTCTACAAACATGGGGCGCGCAAGGCAAATACGGAAGACAACCACTCCACGAGCCGGCCGCTGCTCCTATGTTTTTCTGCACACGATAAGCCAACACTGTCACGGAACATCGCAGCTATAAAAGCTGTAGCTTCGGAGTACTATGCTGCTGATCTTGCCCACACTCTAAATCTCCATCGCACAAAATTCTCGTCCAGGGGATTCACAATCTTGCGAGAAGGTAGAGAAGAATCTTCTTTTGGGGCAGAAGAGCTTCGAATGGGCATCGTTCCTAAAAAGAAAGGAGGTGTCGGTTTCATATTTACAGGCCAAGGTGTACGTATCAAGCGTTCATTATCATTAGTACGCATAATAACTAACGTAAAACAGGCGCAATGGGCTGGCATGGGCAAGATTGCAATGGCAGAATTTCCACTATTCCAGGAAACGATCGAGAGGCTTGATCGGGTACTAAGTAAACTGGATCCAAACCCCACGTTTACCTTGAGTTCCATACTCTCGGCTAGCAGAGAAACTGATTCAGATAGAATTAACGAAGCTGATGTCACCCAGCCATTGTGCACAGCAATACAGATAGCTCTCGTGGATTTATTCGCTGACTGGAATATTGTACCATCTGTCAGCATCGGTCACTCTTCGGGCGAGATTGCTGCCGCATATGCAGCAGGTCTCATTAGCGCCCCAGAGGCGATAATAGCAGCCTTTGCTCGGGGTATAGCGGTACGAGAGACTGCTGGCACTGGCTCGATGCTTGCTGTCGGGCTCGGTGCCAATGAAGTTGCGAAATGGCTGCCGACCGACTCTGAGGAAGTGTGTATAGCTTGCGAAAACTCCCCAAACAGCGTAACTCTAAGCGGCAATGCGACAGCTATATCGGAACTGGCTCGTACTATGAAAGAAGAGGGAATTTTTGCACAAGAGCTCAACACAGGCCGTGCTTACCATTCATCTTATATGGCTGCAGTGGGAAAGGCGTATGACGTTATGCTGCCAAAACAACTGCGCAGCCTCACCGATGAAGATCTAAGCTGGAGACAACCCCGCTCACCAATGATCTCATCCGTCACCGGGGAAGTTGTTGTTGGAGACACTATCCCTCTTACATACTGGGGCACCAACCTGCGTGAACGCGTGCTTTTCGACACAGCTGTTCGCAGACTGGGCCTGGATGAAGAATTTGACCATGTGGCTTCTGTCATTGAAGTTGGCTGCCATTCTGCTCTAGCCCGGGCGTTCAAACAAAACAATCCGGGAAACAGAACTTACATCCCCTCTCTACAACGAGGAAAAGATGATGCGGATCAGATACTGGCTGTGGCCGGCTCCCTCTTCCTAGTTGACTATCCTGTGGACCTCCAAGAGGTTAACATAGACTTCGCAAAAGACTCTGGCAGTATACGCAAGTCTGCTGCCCGAAATCTGTTAGTTGACTTGCCTCCGTACCAGTGGAACTATGAGAAGCAATACTGGGCCGAGCCGCGAACGAGTGCAGAGACGCGAAGCCGTACACATGCTCGCCATGACCTGCTGGGAACACGTGTTCCTGGTCTTTCTCACTCTTACAGAGCCTGGCGGAACATACTCCGGCATCGTGATATTCCTTGGCTGAAAGAGCATAATGTGAGCATTCCGTTAGTCTTGAGATTTGACCTTATTTGATTAACAGATTGCAGCTTGGCGGTGAGGCGGTTTTTCCAGCAGCAGGCTATTTGTCCGTGGCCATTGAGGCGCTGCGGCAAATTCATGAAGTTGAAAGCCTCTCTTTTGAGAGTGTGAGTATCAGAGACATCGATATAAAAACTGCACTAGTGATTCCCGAAGGCGACGGTATCGAGATCATGACCTGCATGCACACTACTGATGACCAGGAGTACACCTTCACATTGGAATCCATGACTTCTGGGCAGTGGACGTTGCATTGTAAAGGCAAAATATCCGCGACTTCGGAGTCCATTGCCGTCCGAAACCATCCTGTTGACGAAACAGCGCTCACGCAACGTGTATCCGGAAAGAGATGGTATGATGTTTTCCGCGGCGTAGGCTTTAACTATATCAATACATTCCAACGGCTTCTCGATACGCGGACGGATAGATCTCTACATCATGCAGCATGCAACCTCATAGTGTCGCAAACTTCCGGTCTCATGACAGATGAGTCACGTTATATGCTGCATCCCAGTTCACTAGACGCTTGCTTACAGCTAATCATCATCGCTATCAACGCCGGCAAGCATAGAGAGATGCAGTGGGGTGTCGTGCCAACACATATAGAACAACTTTTGTTGACTTTCCCAGAAGGTGAAGCTGAATCTACAGGACACGCTGTAGCTTGGTCCGAAAAAATCGACGATAGACATTTCGATACTCATGCCTACCTAACAGACTCTACAGGCAAACTAGTCATGGACATCGATGGCTTAACATGCACAGCCTATGAAGCAGTTGTACCACCCCAGTTGCTAGTGCCCAGTGAACCAGAGCCTTTCTCTATGGCGAGTTGGAAACCCGATATCGAGATGATTTCAGCGGATGCGGCACTCAGGCTTGATTCCTCCACAGATCTTGTGGAGCTTATCTGTCATAAGCAACCTATCAAGTCTGTCCTGATTTGCGGAAGTCCTTCCCTTTGTGTGATGCAATCCACATTAGATATTCTGCCGAAGAACTGCACCATTACAGTGGGCTTTGCCGAAGAACAACAGGTTCCTTTTCATATTGATGAACGCCTACAAGAGCGTATGACTGTCAAGGTATCACCAGATGAATGGCTAACGGGCACTGAAAGCTCACAGTTTGATCTTCTCATTGCCGACTATTCTGGGTTGGTGAACCCAGGCGCAACGGTTGGAGTAGAAAGTTTAGTTCCTCTTATTAGGACTGGAGGATGGCTTGTCGGTGCCCAACGTCACTTCTCCTCACTACCACGCACTATCATTGCATCCAAGCACCGTTTTGCGTATAGACAAACCGATGCAGAATATCTCAACGACGTCAGTGGCAGTAACTATGAAATTTCGTTGGTTTCACTCGGATGTTCAAATTCAAATAGTGCAAGTCTATCGAGTGCTTTAGCTGGAAGTGGAAAGACAGTGTATGAGAGGCGATCCGCGAACTTCGTCGTTTCTGATCGGGAATGTATCGTGATCGATGACAGACAAGGGACAGCGCTGCTATCGCCTACCGAATCCGACTTCTCAAACTTGAAGACCATTCTCGCCTCAGGCGTTCCTTTACTCTGGTTGACCCAGGGTGTTCAAGGGGGATATTCCGCAGAGGGAGGGCTGGCAGAAGGTTTACTTCGTGTGCTCCGTTCCGAACAGGCATCACTACGGGCGGTTCTGCTTGATGTCGACCATGATGAGTCAATCAATAACGTCGCTCACACAATCATCTCAAGACTTAATATTATGAGTAGCTTAAGCTCAAGTAGCGATACTGAGTTCTGGCTGCATGATGGTGTCCTCAGAATTTCTCGCCTATACCCATATGCTCCTCAGCCGGCAGCAAATTGTCAAGAGCACAGTATTGCGCCGATAACCCTGCCTTTCTCGCCCGGCTTAGCTAGAAATAGTACTGCAACTGAGGCATGCCATATTCAAGCGAAATGGGTACGGCTCACAGAGCCCTCTCCCAACACTGCAGACTGCACATCAGCACTGGCTCATATCCATAGTAAACATAGTACTAGCGTGGACGTGACATCAGAAGCAGCCCAATTTGCCTTCTCTGATGAGGGAGTTTATGTCCTGGTTGGCTGCTTGGGTGGGCTAGGTCGAAGCTTGACAAAATGGATGATGGAGCACGGTGCAAAGCACTTTGCCTTCATCTCCCGGTCAGGTGCAAGCAAACCTGAAGCAGCCAGAGTTATAGCGAGCATCCAGAAATGTCCGGGCACTTCGACCAGGGTGTTCCGGGCCGATGCCGCTGATGAAGCCGCTATGCGATGCATCATATATTCTCTACAAGCCGAGCGACCAATCCGAGGTGTCATTCATGCGGCTATGGTTTTGAAGGTATGCAAGCGTTGTCCCCAGCCTGTAGGGGTTTACTGACATCGTAAAACTAGGACGGCATGTTTGAACAGATGGACCACGCTTCTTACATGGCTGCCATTGTTCCCAAGGTTCACGGCGCGTTGAGCCTGCACAAGGCGCTCGGCAGCGCTCAACTTGACTTCTTCGTCATGACAAGCTCCGTCTCAGCAGTTCTCGGCAACATGGGCCAAAGCAATTATAGCGCTGCTAACAGCTTTCTGGACGCCCTGGCACGGCATCGTACAGCTACCGGTTTGGCGGCTACGTCACTAGCTTTACCCATGGTGCTCGATGTCGGTGTGGTGGCTGAAGATGATGCGATCGAGGCGTCGCTTCTGCGTAAGGGGCTCTACGGTATCAGTGAAGATGAGATGCTGCGGGGGATTTCGACAGCCATAAACACGCGAGCTCAGCAGCAGTTCTCAGGGACCTCGCATCTAGCCATTTCCTCATATTCTCACCTCGTTATGGGCATGGAAGCCCGCGAGATTAGTAGCGCTATTGCGTCCACAAAGGCTGATAACATGGAACCCTCCTGGCTCAACAATGCGCGCTTCTGTCACCTGCGGGCTGCAGTTGAGGCGGATACCGCACGTGGTGGCTCCAATTTTGAGAGCCAAGTTGGAACTCAGGAACAGGGGTTCGCGACAGCTTTGGAGACGGCGCAGACTCAGGGACCCGAAGCTGTGGTGACGGTCATAGCAACACGCATCATAGAACGCATGTCTGGGATCCTGATGATCCCGGTCAACGATTTCGAGGTGGAGGGTCCCTCGCTCGGTAGTTATGGACTGGATAGCATGGTTGGCACTGAGATGCGATCGTGGTTGTTTAAGGAGTTTGGCCTGGATTACTCGTTCCAGAAGCTCCTCTCCAAAACACTAACCTTTAGGGCCTTGGCAACGGTTGTCGCGAATAAATTAGGTGTTCTTGAGGCGAGCGGGGACAAATAAGGTTTCTATACTCCCACATTCCGTTAGTGTTTAAGGATCTTCCAAATCTTACGATCATAACGCCATCTAAGACATACATACTGTGCTATAGTGCAATACACTAGAACTAACTTTATTAGCACGATGTCCTCTTCCGAGCTAGCATAGCTCTAGGCTGTAACAGTACTAGAAAAAGATAATTAGCTAAACTCGGTCCATAACAAGACTAGCCACGCGGCCTTGCCCGAAGAAAAGGACTGCCGAAATAGTAAGATCAGCGAAACCTTATCAGAGCCATTTGGACCTTGCATGAATTTAGTATGGTGGAAGACTAAGGAAGTGTTAGTCTAAACTTGATGGCGGGTGATGCCGCTAGGTTCAAGTTGAATTTAACCATAATCACTCACCTCAGCTCTAGCCAGGGATTTCCTTGTTAGCTGTTTCACCAGTTATGCACATTGCATCCAACTGTCAGCAGGATTTATGCCACGATCTACATCAGATGGATCCAGTACCCTCCCACTAACTTAGTGTTCGTAGATATGCACAAAATAGGCATCCCGTTATACCAACGGCATAGCAGATATCCGACTCGAGCTTGCACGAGGATTCTAGGAATTATCCTGTACCTTTCAGCAACAGAAGACGAATGAAATAATTACAGTGAAACCTCAATCCTCCTGTGGCTGATATTTATCTCTGTTACACGATATGTCAAAATACACATGTGTTATTAATGAGAGTTATCTTGACATATTGAATAGCAACCGACTATTCGCGTATGTGCAACTCAGTGACTATCCCATTATTGATAGCATGTTTTGAGCCTGGAAATCAGTTGGCTAGAGAGGTCTCTCAGGCTGTGCCAAGTGATTTATATCAACCAGCTCGACACTAAACATAATAGTAGCTAGTTAATGTTGGGAAAAGGCTGGGAGTTCGTACTTTCACGAAGATATTGTGTAGAGATATATACACAACGTACCGGATAGCTCTATTAATACATTGTAACCTCTACCGACAGTATGTGTCCGATGTTGCATTGCAGCACCGATGCAGTAGATCACTTGAGTACAGAATACTATGCCATGGCAGCATCTATGCACACTACAGCGCATATCCCCGTTTGCACACCATGCCACACAGACCAACACGCTGGTGTTACGTAGACAAAACGCGTCGGCACTTGAGTTGGCAGGTGGATGTTTCCGGGACACTGGGAGCCTACCTCCCTGTTAAGGAAAGGAGGTCGTAGTTATTCGTAGTTATGCACTACCATACAGTCTCCGCAGCACAATGCACAATGGGCAAGGTCCAGAGCGACGACAGCTACATATAGTACGGATCCGTATACTGGCGTGCATTAGAGCAAGAAGCGCGGTCATGCCGAGCTGCCAACATTGCACTATTAAATTTCTACTACGCTATCTTGTTAGTAATGCCAAATTGTAACTGCTACTGCTCTAGCAATACAGTAATCCTTCCAGGTAGTAGTATATCTAGACTATATGCAGATTAGTATGTGAACCACAAACAATGTGCAACTAACAATATGAAAAGCGTCGGTGGCAGATTAGCAGATGGGTTAGACAAGGCTTGGGGACTTGACATCTCCACATGTCGGTGTGCTTCTGCAGTCTTGTCACAAAGTCCCTCTCGACGTTCGTCTTGGATCGAGATGATCGACGGTATATATGTTTCACTATTGGCTAAACGTCCAGCATTTTCCGGTTGTGGGAGGTTAGAGCTGTGACCAGACCAGGGTAGACTACAGTATCTCGAGAACGAGTCTGGGGAGTCTGCCTGTCTGGGGTAAAGACCCTCACGACGACGACACCTTACTTACTCCGAATTGCGGCACAAGCTGGTGCAAGAGCCGAGAACCGTTTTGGCTACACAAATCGAGACCGTAGCAGAACCGTGGAGCCGATGGGCTACAGATGCAGCTAGACCTAAGCTACTGCAACTAGGAACAAGCTACTATACGCTCGACAATCCTACGTGTCTAACGTACCCCACTGGTGAATGTAACCCCAGATATCGTACACGATACAGACGAGCGCTGCATCAGGCTTGGACGACAACTGGTAAAGTGTACTGCAAAACTGTAGATCAACAAAATTAAAATGGTCGGAGCATACCATTCTTAGCTTCTATCAAGTTTCTACATAGTACGGCAATGATTAATCCATATGTCTTAGAACAAGATAACAGATGGTAGAATTCGTACCTCGAAACCGGGATGTTTGAAACGATTGAAGTTAGGGATAGAACAACATCATGAATAGATTTTACTGTTTCTACCTGGTTCTAGCTTTTGAAGTCTACCCTTCGTGATGTTCCAAATCTATAAGTCCAAGTCCATCAACCTCTAACATGATTATCACAAAGTGATAGCTGTGGCATACTTAGCCAACAGAGGATCCTTCAGTAGTCGTGGCAGGGATTTCTTTTCGACGCCGATAATTAGCTCAATGCCGCCACCCGGCAGAGCCGGTAGAACAAGCGAGCCACCGTTGATAACACCGACATCTGGGCTACGAACTGCCTGAATCTTTCCACCTAAAGTCTTGCCCCAGTCAAGACCATAGACGCCAAGATTGATCCAGGAGGTCTGAACACAGTTGCAGCCAGGCACGTCAACGAAAGCTGTAGCTACAGAACGGTTGACATCCACGAGACTCTCGAACAGTGCACCTAAACTATCCACGTATTGGTCGTTAAGCTTTGAAACAGCCTTGCGAATAGCAAGTGCTGGATCCGCCACGCTTTCTCGAGAGAGCATCTTGCGAATGGGCATTTGTGGCATCACCCATCCCAGCCAGTTACCCAGTGTGCGGGGATGCACAGGCGGGTCAGTGCGAGGCCGCCCATCTACTGCAATGTTGAAAACTGACGTCGGGTCGGCTTCAAGCTCCTCCAGCTGGAACTGCGCTGCCATGACTGAGCGCCACATCAGTGCTGAGAGGGCGTCATTGGTGGAAACCCAAGTCTGATCTGAAGATTCAGATGCATTGGACGGCGCTGCATCTGCTTTGAGTGTTGCAAGTTGCTCCGCGTTAAGCCGGAAAACCTGCCCGACATGCTCGCGTGAGATCATCTTCGGCGGCGCACCGCCCTCGGGAGTGAAAGGTAGGACAAGGATTTCCGGGTGGTCCTCGGGTTTTCCAGCATTGCGACCAGAAGGCTTCATATGTTTCTCTCGATCTGTGAAGAAAACATCGGGGATCTCATTACGAGGGCCCGTCTCGCCTTGGAGTCGGCGACATTCCTCAGCCCATGTCTCAAGCCAGGTGTAGTACGCCTTAGCGTCGCCGAAAACATGAAAGAAGCAGCAGGTCAAGAGCAAGCCTCCGGGTATGAAGTTAGCCTGGCAATCGGCTACCGGAAGCCTCTCTCCAGCAGAAGGCCAGGTGAAACGACGGCAGAGTAGGTCACCAGGAAAGGCCTCGACGGGAAATGTCTTTGCCTTAATATCAGCATAGGTATGGGGGAAAGCCCCTGGGGCTCTCAAGTCTTTCTTGGTGATTGTGTCGTAGTCGTTATATTTCTGTGCTTTGAGCACACCAGCTTGCTGAGCCTCCGTGTCCGGCACGCCTTCACACGCGAGTATGGGAATTCGCTCTTTGGCACCCTCGAGACCTTGCTTGAGTATACGAAAAACTTCATCTGCATCATAATTGTCCCCTAACTCAATGGGAAAAACAAAACGGATGTAACCCTTAGGACCAGCCTTTTCCAAGGGAATGAGGCTTGGGATTTTACTTGCATACTCCGAAGGCATCTTGCTCTGATAAGATCTTACTAACAAAGTACCCAATGATTGTATCAAAATCAGATGATAAAATAAATAACGATGAGGAGGGTCTTCGTGGGGTTTGTGAGACAAAACTGAGCGGTATAGCTGTCTTATGAGCTGTTCTCACCGAATAGAAGACCAAATAGCTTGCCCCGCCAAGTTTGTCGGTGTGCAAGATGGACTACGATACAAACCCCTAGGTTAGGGCATGTAACGTCAGTACGGCACTCTTGGGTTGACCCATGGAAATATCCAGGGTTCCCAGGGCGACCTCAGTGTCGGTTCGACTTGAGGCTTAGCATTTGTTTCATGTTTCTTTAAGACACTGGTGATTCTTTCTATGCATCAAGCTTATCTAGTGTAAGGACAGCATTTTGTTGAACCGTATCTCCTTGTCTGACCCCAGCACACCATAGTGTAGACAGACCAAGAGATTCTGACCAGACGGGATAAGGAAACTGTCTGGTTGACCCAGCACATTTTATCCCAGTCCTAATGCAGCAGGTGCCAGGGACACAATTTGGGTTCCACCGTTTGACGCTCGTTTGGACAATGCGCCCAACAGCAATTCCGTATTCGGCCATCAGCGGAAAAGGATGATGTAAACTGGCATGGCAGAAACCTCTTTAGTACCCATGAGATACAGTATTTGTGTACTATTTGCCAGATATGGAGTCCAGCAGTATGGCACTACTACAAAGTAGTATGTAGTCCAGTACGCTACTAATGTATGTAAGTATGGTGACGACCAGGTCCAGACCAGGCCCGCCGACTCATTTTCGTCGATACAGTGAAAAATTAGTTGAGGCGACTAAGGTACGGGGCATGGCACAGTATACTGGAGTTATTATGCACCGTGATGAAGCAGAGTTCCTGGCTACCCCTGAAAATTAATTAACACTGTCTATTTTAGTAATCTCGTTTGCACGACTTTTCTAGAAAGAATATCGGCTCCAGAACCTAGCCTTTTTGAGGTTCTATTTTAGAGGCAGTTTCGAGTGTAGTACACACCAAAACGAGGTGTATTCTCTTTACACTACGCTCTATTCGCTTCTCGCTCTATTTCTTTACCGAGTCCTCTCCCGGAAGAGCGGATACAGGTCCCTAGTCACCCGTTTAGAACCCTTTGGTATTTTCTCCTTACGGCAATCAGCCCTGACATTGCGGCTTTTGCCATGTGTCAGCCCTGGCATTAATAGGCGCAACATTTATACCTGCTCTAAGCTCTTATCTTGATAAAGTCAAAAGCCGCTACACCGGCCCAACGTGGCGACCGGTCAGAATTAATGACTTAGCACGAGCCGAGAGAACAGGGCGTCATATATGTAAATATTTCTTCAGTCGTGTGAGACCAACTAATGAGGACTTTTGGGCTTTGCTCTTTGCAATTTGTAGTACCAATAATCGCTAAGTCCAACCAAGTCCCAAGGCTTCAGATATGATTGATCACTTTCAAGTCCAGATCAATTGTGCGTGAAGCCTACTTTACTTTACGTACTAAAGATCTCGAATACTTACCAAGCATGATGGATTGAAACGCTAGGTCAATGGATAGCTTGCTGTCCCTCATCTTATACAAGTTTCAATATCACTAAGATAAGACTATTTATTAATCTCTATATCAGAACTCGGTTAATACTCGACGGGCTGGTAATATCGGCAGTTGCAATAACAGTTACTGTAGGAAGAATTCACATTTACCTATCGTGAGACACAGCAGCAGATCGCTTCTAAATGGGAATGACATCCCGCATAATTTACCTAATGGCATAGTCAATCGCGCACACTAGTACCGTATTTTATTCCGGGAGCTTTACAGGATGCGGAGCTCGCCAAGACATTCTCCAAGAATATGCACAAATTTTTCATTGTACTACACTAGATAGGCTAGGTACTCTATCACGAGCCATTTCCTAAGCTGACAATGCCAAATGCACAAAATAGTAGGCAAGGTAGGATAGACTAGAATAGATGCTTTACTTACAGTGCACCAAGCTATACTTGGAGCCTTGGAAGCATAATATTGTACCATGGTTCTCGTTTCCCGCCCATCCCCATACTGTCGCCATACACTACACTGCAGGAGGTATAAGCGTGTCCCGACTCCATGTAATTGTAATATTGCAGCTTTCGCAATCCCATACCTCTGGGTCTGCTCTGGGTTCGGCTCTGGGTAAGAGGACGCAGAGCCACTTGCCAATCTCAACTGGGCTACCATGGTAGGGGGCCCTGGCTCGCTCCCCTGGGCTTCGCAATGATCAGACCAAACCTGATCCTACGGAAATCCTTACGACTTTTAGGTCCCATGTAGCTCCGCGTGATGACCTCGAAGGCTAGTGTAGTGAACTAAAAGTACCGCGGGTTCCCACGCAGCATAGGTGCTTGGGTGCATCCTTTTTGTAAAGATCTTGAGGCAGATCTATTTCTTAGTCAAGGTAGCCATCCATCGCTCTTTTCAGATACAGTCCAATCCTTTTTCAGTTCATTACTTCATTACTCATATAATATAAGCGTTGCCCTTCCTTCAATCATTTCTCGCTTCTTAGTCGTCGGTATCTCCTTATCTATTCTCGTGGCGCAGTTGCATTGGGTTTTGGCAACCAGGGAGGGAACATTATAGACAATGGAGATCGATCCAGCCATCTTACAGGTCTTTGGACCTCCTCCAGTCGGCATCAACCTGCAGGCAAAGCAGGAAACTGCTATTATCGTGGTGGCGATTGGCTCAACAGCCTTTGCGACCATCGCTCTAGGTCTAAGAATATGGGCGAGGAACTTTCAGCGCTTCGGCATGATGGCCGATGACTACTTGATGGTAGTCGCTCTGGTAGGCCAACCCGAGTTCCTCAGATGCCGCAAATCACTGACCATACTAGATCTTCACCTATGGCACGCTCGTTATCACTATTCTGGGTGCCCAGGCTGGCGCTGGTAGACATGTCTGGGCTTTACATCCGCAAGAGGTAGCGAATATCTTCCGAGTAAGCGAGCGCGCCCAGGAATCACAATTAGTATTTTGAGATTAATTGTCTGCAGTTACTATACTCGTATACGTATATTTATGCCGGTAGCGTTTCTTTTACGAAGCTATCGATCTTGCTGTTCTACCGCCGGTTATTTGAAAGAGGATCACAATGGTTTCATATCCGGTTGGGCTTCGCAGCATTCTTTACCACCGGATATTTACTCTCAATCTGGGCCGTCGCCGCCGCGCTCTGCAATCCGGTCGAGTTCTTTTGGACCAAGTTCCTTGGAGCCACAGGAACATGTCTCGATATCAACGCCTCTTTCCTGAGTTTAACAGTGCTCAATCTGGTTGCCGATCTCTTGGTCTTGGTTGTCCCGATTCCCGAGATTCTAGCGCTTCAGATGAATACTAAAAAGAAGGTCGCTGTTTGTGGAGTTATGTTGCTGGGAGGCCTGTGAGTTAAGCGCATACCTATTTTGCGGAACCTATTCTAAACAGGATTTAGTGTCTGTGTTGTCAGTGCCGTACGCATCTGGGCCTTTTACAGATTCACAGTTGAAGCCGATCTCACATGGGTCCAAGCCGACGTGTTCTTGCTATCGTCCGTTGAGCCTGCTTTCGGTATTGTGTCGGCCTGTCTCCCAAGTTTACGTCCATTGTATCGTCGAGCGAGGGCCAAGATTACCGGAAAGGATTCACATGGAAGCTCAGCCGGCACATGGTACGCAAACTCCAAGGCCAGTCGTATCGGAAACAGCTACGTCCGGTTTGGGGACGATAGTTCGAGGTCGGGGGAACGTGATGACATTGCTCTGACCAGCATCGGTAAAGGCCCCAATACCAACAAGCCGATCCCCCAGAATATTATACTGGTACGGTCCGAAATAACACAGTCCTCATCGAATCAACCTTCACGACAAAATAATTCCCTCGACTCCTATTGAGTGCTCGATCCCAGCGAATCCAAGCAGTGACGGCGCATCTGGCATGACGGAAGAGACGACATTGGCTTCCATATAACACATAGAATTTACGAAATTGCGGGCTTTCATTCGGCCTTTGGCCTAGAATGCACGGCTCAATTCCTTACGATCGGTGATCAACAACACACCGAAGGGAATGAGAGGTTACTTCCCGAATAAGGAAGATTATAATGGTGGCCCGGTCCACCCTACTTTGTACATATATAAGTTTCATCGGTACGGAGCCACTCGAATATCCCACAAGGAGCAATCCCAGGACTGTCTTTTCCGGAACCAGATATCCCAGTAATAGAGTTTAACGAAAATAATAGACATGATATGATAATAATTCTTCGTCATTTGTATAATACTGTTATATACAATCATTGCAACAAACTTCCAGGTGCGATAGAAACGAGCTCGCAGGGCTGATAGTTGCTAGGAGCCAGTCGATGTCACAACTTGTAATGCATCTATGCACTTTTTCGTCGCGTCAATGATATACCACGCAATCGATACATACTATGTGGACTCACGTCGTTTCCGAGCATCTGGTCCGGCTCATTGCCAAGAGACTCGGAAAGCTCCTGCACCAGTAAGCTCATACAGTGATAGACGAATAGATAAGACAACCAGAATATTGGGTACCTTGGGTAAGGGGTGCACTAGGATTGGAAACCCAGCACCGCAGACGAACTGCTGGGAAATCCCTGAATTGGGCTCGTAACCTTGTTCTGCACTATAGTTGCGGCCGCTAAAATCACATAGAAGTCAAACTCTATTAACTCCCCGCCGCACTAGAATCGTAGGGAGAAAAGATCATCCTAATCCGGCTTCTTGTCATCTACCAAAAATCGCCAATCATAGATAGCATACAAAACGGCAATACCGTTGCATTCCCCAGCATATCCAACAACGGTTTGAGCCCCTCAGCCCGGAACCACGAAGCCGGTATTGGAGCCGCTAAGCCGCGCACAAGCAGTCCATCACGATACACCGCGCCACATCGCCATCTCCGGCACGAAAATATTACATCGCAAATTACGTGTAGATATACAGGCTGTATTTTTCCGGGAATAAGCTCCCTGCTAGTTCCTCTACGACGAATTATAGTACAGGGACAGTGCAGCCCTAGTTAGTTTGTATAGAAGTTACGTAGTAGTTGCTACGCATTCTCTTGACCTGTCAAGCCTGTCATCTGTCAACCCGCCTCAAGTACCGGCAAATACTCTAATCGTTCACTAAGTAGGTACTAAGTACGTAATCATCCCACCGGTGACGATCCATATCTGCCACTGTGCACCGTCTCTGTACTAGAGTGGAGAGAAATCTGACTCAGTTGCCGCCGGCCTTAAGTAATAAGGTAGTCGAGGTAGTCAGCCTCATCTCTTTCCTGACATTTCTACAGTACATAGTATCGAGTCGTAACCCTTGACTAGTGGCGATTCCCAACTACTAAACTCGTCTTCATTGCCGACACATTGCTCAATCGCGCACACGTCAAGATAGGGGAGTTCAGTAGGGCCGGGTCAGGCACTCCGTGCATCTCAACTTGACAAAAAGTTGCTCCCACTCAGCACCGCAGCTATAGCAGTGGCATACCACAGAAATTAGCAACTGATAAAAATGCCGGGGCTCCTCTGTCCGTCTTCCGCCTGACTTTAATAATGTAGCATACTAAGTTCAGTAGCAAGTCAAAAACTTTTGTTGGGAAGACGGGACGCTTCGAGTGTTGTTTTCAAGGGGCGAATGTCACGCCAGAGCATTGCCGGAAGAAACTGTAAGAATTGAGGAGGTACGTGCGTAGGTTGTAGTATTAGTGTAGGTACTACAAAGGGGACTCAGGGGCTGCAGATAGTCCGGACGACCTTCGGAATCGATGCTCATAGGGACATGATAGAAGGTGACGACGCCGCCATTGGGTGGATCGAGATCCTTGCAAATGACATGAGCAGCCTCCATCTGAATACTACATAATTAAGGTCACCATCCATTATGTTGCTTACTGGTGGCAGCATTGAAATAAGACCGCCATAGTGAAGCCGGGTCTCGTTTGTTTTGTGTGTCTCGTGACGTAGGCCATCAAGGAGACGTAGAAGACACAGTTCATTATTTACAGTGGCGAGCCTTAGTTGCGAGAACGCAGAGCGTGGTCGGATATGACCGGCATATTTCAAGCGTTCACATGTACAGGAAACTCTAAAAAATCTAATTTGTGAGCGCTGAAGTAGATTACCTCTCTATATCATGCTCAGCTATAGGGTCGATCAATGAATACAGACATAGAAGATTCCAATTCATACTGTGGTAGATGTGGTCATAAAGTAATATTTCGTACAATATCTCGCAGAAGACCATACATGGTATAATAGATAAGCAGCTACACAAGTTCTAAAGAATTCCGTCTTGAAGCCTTTCTAACGTTGAGGTCCCATGCTATGAACAAGTCAAATGAGACAATTAACATATTTCATGACCTATTAATTGTCTTGTTGAAATTGTCCCCTGGCCATTTTGAACCCCATGCTTGATAGTCATCCACGTTTTATTACCAACGAGCTAACCTAGCATTTTCCCTACGTGTTGCTGCAGTTAATAATGGACGAGAGCTCTACCGAAAGTGCATACGTCTAGGCTTAGAACGAGTTGGAATTTGAAAGTTGCCTGGACTGATTGTTTCCTTTAACGGTAGTTTAGTCAGGTGTTGTGAAGGTTAGTATCTGGTACTGCTCCAGAAATTATTGCATCAAACAATCCACAGCCAGATGTGTAATATCGTTTTTTACGCACCCCCCAAAAAGAATACTAGGTTAGGCGATTATCAAATAGGAGAATGTGACTAATCAAATATTACCTGCATCCTAGACGTACAGCTCTTGTAATGCACCTAAACTGAGCCTAATCTTTGATCACAACATGGATGGTGGTGTATCTCTCTAATCATTCAACAGAAGCGAATGTCATTGCGCTCTTTGAGAGCCGCATATGATCTTTGGTTCGTGGTAGAAAGATTCTATACTATATCATATCCTGGAAATATCAGTTGCTTCTTATTACTTCATTTCATCCTTCTACTCTCGAGCGCTACAACTAGCAATAGCTAGCACGTTGCTTATGAAACATATGTCCCAGAGAAGCGTATCTATTGATCAGATGTCTTTTTAACTAGCCTTGGCTTCAATATCAGTAATCATAATACAAGATTAGTGAGAATCCCAGGGGCTCCTCTAGAGCAGGAAATCATGTTTCATTTTTCCGTTGTAAATTCATACGCCAGTTTGTTTCGTATTTCAAAATTCAAAAGAGGATCTGGCTCCTGTAAAAAAATAAAAATAAAAATAAAAAAAAGGGTGAACTGCATCCATATAGATAGGTATCAACCCTTCTAGTCTTGCTGGTAAGAGGAACGTCGAGGCTTTAGGTTTAACGCTAGTGATACAAACCATAGTGGTATAGGAAATTTCGTGTTTTGTGGTATGTAATATCATATGTGCAAGTGTCACGCGGACCGGGCCCTAAGCATGGGAATAACTGCCCGCATACCAGTGTCTGGTCGGCGATATCATGTAATTAATCAGAGAGGCGGTTTTTGGTTCACGAATATCGTAATTGTTCTTATCGTGCTTGCTTAAGCCTCCAAATTCCACGGAGAAGTACGACAGTAGCGATATAGCCCTGAATTATCCGGGCAACAAGAGCAAAGCTATTCGTGTATATAAACCTAGATTCGCCGCCTGGGCTCGAGGGAGAAACGTAGACTGTATGACCTCCTTGACACTTAACAAGATTATTGCAATACTCAAAATCCTTCTCAGCCTTAGCACACTAGCCCTTACGGCAGCAAGTCTTGTCCCGGTAGTACCATTTTCAATTATTTTTGTCTTTTCTTCATTTGGCTTTTTCAATGCTTGCTTTCCTGACTCTACTTCTGCTTTAAAGAATCTTTGAATCTCATACTTATCAGTGAGCCCTGACTTCGTATTTCAGTCAGTGTGAATTTTATTATAAAGCCTTACTCAATTTATGGAAGCGTTGTCACGGTAAGCACACAATGGCTAGGTCAAGCGCCTGATTTGACTATGTTCTATTTTCAGCAGTGCACTAGTATAGGCTACAGTCGTATTCTAATAAGGTACTCATTGACAGTACCTTACATCCGCTTAATGCCACATTGAGACCCTAACACTACTATGTCAGTCAATCAATGTTACAACTGCTGCTCTCATAGGCGTGTACACATGACCCTCGCCACTAGACGTGTTTTCCTGAGAGGAACACGTCAGAAGCATGAATAGATAGATTTACATAAAGTCTTCCATTTTCTAGCAATAAGGACACCGAAGGCTTACGCTTGATGTTCAGTGATGGGTATCTATGCTGCTTCCCGTTGGATATAGAGATGATGCTGCTGTTATATCTAATATGAACTGGGTGGATGATGTATGAACTGTCACAACTCTTAAAGCTAGTGGTTCTAGTATTGACTGGTGTTGTCACACAAGAACAGACACTCTTAATCTATTTGATAGGATCTACTTACCTTGTCTTATGTGCTCGGGTTATGGACTTATGCCCGTAGCCCTCAGTCTCCTGGAAGTTTCTCTATAGCGTTCCATGAAGAGACGAAACAACCGATACCCTCTAAAAAAGATCATGGATCGTGACTATACATGGGAGATGGTGGGGGGTGTAGCTGGTGATGATGGCTCTAGTATCTTGTTGACTTGGTTGCTCAAGTTTGAAGGCGACGGGGATGCTTCAGGCAATTGGAAGTTCCGATGGAACTTTACGTGCTGTGTCATGAGAGATGGTTGATAGAAAAGGAGGAAATAGTCTTATGAAAAGACATAATGTTAAGGAACACGTATCTCAGGTTTGAAGAATATAGATTAAAAGCGAACATGGAATGATCAACTGTGATTTCTCAACGCTACGCCTGTTTTTCCGTGTCACTTTCGGGTATCTTTACGTGACGATGGCTTCTCTCGTCCACGTAATAATCTTCATCTTTGCCATCAGCCAAGATATGTCCTTTCCATACAGCTTGAACATGCTTGACAACTATGATTGCCCATCCAAGAACTAGTAGTATAGTCATAGCACTACCAACACCCAGCACACCGGGACTATTCAAAGTTTTACCTACCGAGATAACAGCGATCGTGAAACCCACGTTCGGGAAAATAAAAGCATACCAATTGAGATGGAAACTTATCTCCCTCCAGACAGCCAGATTTGCCACGGCCGCAATGCAGAAGAACCAAAGGCTGAGAAACCATATAAATATGCATGCTGTCGTGGCGAGAATACGGAGAACCTGAATGGTGATATCGTCGGGGCCGAAGTTGTGATAGTGGGTCGTAAAATTGTCCGCCATGCCAAGGATAGCAAGACCGGTGAAGGCAGGCGGGCCAACAGCAATGAACATTCCTGGTCGAGAATTGGGTGTGGGAAACCCATACTGAATCAGTCGAGAAACATAGGAGGCATAGAACACTACATCACTCGGAGTCAGTCATCACGATCGAAGGGGTCCTGAAAGCTTCCGGACATTCCCTTGTCTCGAAAAGGAGACCTAACGTCTTGAAAGTTGCTCAAACAAGAAGAATATGATGCTAAGAATAACGCACAGATTGAAACTAGGAACCCGAACCCTTGCGCACCGAGTCCGGCGACGAGGATAGGAATGGCTTGATCTGGAGGTTGCAGTCCAGCTCCTGTTGCAGCAATTGTCCCTGAAAGCACTAGAACATCCGGAGTCAGTCATGCCTATTTTCGACCGTGAAGAGTGTTTAAGAAGCTCCAGGATACTATCTCAGCCTCGAAAGGAATGCGTATCCTTTGGTATTCACCAAAATGAGAAGAAAATGAATAAGAGAAAATCCGTACTATATGGGAAAACAGGCAAGTCCCAAGCAGGTGTCATATCCGCTAACTTCAACTTAGGGGAGGTGAACAACAATGCGTACTGGCCTACGGCGATGAGGAACGTCACAGCAAAGTAGATCCAGAACAGAATCCGGTAGACCACGACGAGCCACTCGCCGCAAGACGGAATACCGTACCTCGCGATTCCGCTGATGATCGAGGCCAGGCTGAGAGTGGACGTGCCCAAGAAGAGTCCCTCGGTGGGATGGACGATGGATTTCTTGAGCGTGCCGGGGAACTTGATGAAGCGGTATGTGATGGCTAACGTTGTGAGTGTGAATATGACGAGGTCGAGGATGTAGACGACTTTCCCGATAGTCTGAAGCCCGCGGAATGTGAAGCCCTGCGTCTGTTCTGCCAGCAGCAGAGCGAGGCCCCCTGTCGCCATAGGCAGTGTGTAATTTGCCCATGTGAAGTGCTTCAGTCGGCCCAAACAAGACAATCGCGCCTTCTTCTCCTTCGCCTTTGAGGCCATACTGCCCGATTGCATCAGCTCTGTGGCTCCCCTCCTCAGTCGCGGTTGGGTCAATGCAGAGAAGTAGAAACACAAATGAAGAGAACACCTGATAATGGATAGCAATGTTGGTTTCACGAGGAACCAGCGTGCTTTCTCTTAACAAATAATAGGATGAGGGAGATGTCCTTTCTAATTTGTCTGTATTCAGAATTTGCGCATAGCACCTACCTGGTGTACCTTGACGATGGGTACATACCTACGGTGTAGGCATCTCCCTTTCTTGTGCAATTGCCCACAAAATGTATGCAGGGGGGGGAAATATGGATGTTACCCGATGACGCCGGCATGATGCCCCTGGCTTACACGCAAGACACCTGGCATTGGCCCGATTTGGAGACATCACAGCTGGCATTATATAAGATAACAAACCCGGTTACACGACACATACCTAGGTACTTAACAAGAATGTTGAAGAGAAACTCATGTATATATATATATATTGCAGAAGCTATGTACACTCGGATATGAGACATGGCATAAAAGCAGCAAGGTCTGACAGATGAGGGCGAAGCGAGGGGCCTATTTATTCATCAACGGACCATTGCCTAGCTGCTTGGGGAACTCGACGCAACCATCAACGATCATCATAATCATCTTCCCTTTTCTTTCTTTCTTTTTCTTTGTCGCGATGGCACTTAGAACGCGGGCTTGGCGTTCTTGAGCAGCATCTCGAAGTAGGCCTGGTTCCACTCACCGGCCTCGGGCGAGGGCTTGAAGGCGTCGGGCTTGCCGCAGAAGGAGTCGTAGCGGGTGGCGCCGGTGTCGCTGGTGCCGTCGGACTCGCCGCCGGGCTTGCCCCAGACGAAGGCGTCGGCAAGTTCGTAGCCGGTGGACGAGGTCGGGCGCACGCCGAAGCCGGCGCCGTCGACATTGCACCAGTTGCCCCACTCCTCGCGCAGGCCCGTCACGGCATTGCGGCCCGTGTCGACGATGGCGTGGTTGGGGAAGCCCGCCGTCTTGAGCGCCGCCCCGAACTTCTCCAGGTACAGCTTCTCGTTCTGGCACGCGTTGTACTTGGCGTCCGACGCCGTCGAGAACTCGCCGGGGCTCTGGTCCCACGCGTTCCAGCCCGCGATGTTGGTCGCAAAACCACGCACCTGCTTGGGGCTGCCGGCGTTCTTGTACACCTTGGCTAGCTCCTCCGCGCCGGGCTTCAGGTTGGCGTCCCATCCGAGCCAGCCACCGTGGCCCGCGTCGACGTACATGACGACGTTGGGAAGGTTGAGCTGCTTGAGAGCGTAGGCGACACCCTCCTCATAGGCGCTCTTGCTGTCCTTGCAGGTCTGCAGGTCGGCGTTGGTGACGAGGTTGGGGAGCGAGTCGGGCTCAATGATGAGAGCGAAGGCGTAGTTGGGGTTTGCCTTCAGCTTCGCGACAATGGCTAAATTTCTCTGTCAACTGCGATGCTTCATCGGGGATACCTTGGAGATATTATCTGCTTACGATCAATGTACTCAGTCTTGTATCTGCTGATCTCGCTGTAAGCGAGTTCACCGTTGGAGGCCTTGGCGGCGCAGTCACGACCGGGCAAGTCGTAGATGACGAGACCCAAGATGTTCTCGCAAGGAAGATCCGCAATGGCATCGTCAAACTTGGCGATGTTCGCGATGGTGTCGCTGCGTCCTGCGTTAGCTCTCAGACCATACAGCGGAATCGAGAACAGGAATATCTTACAGCCATAGGAAGCTACCAACGTCGGCAACCTTGGCAGCGGCGGTCTTCAGCGAGGAGTCGGTGAGGGCCTCAACGGCCGCCTCGACTTCCTTGCGGTAGAAGCTGTTGGGGTGCAGCTTGTATTTCGTCCAGACATTGGTGGATGCGTCAAGTGTGACGGCCGACGAGCAGGCCGCCGCAGCCTTGCGAGGAGCCTTCTCTGATGGGGCAGCGATGGCACCCGCCGCCAAGAGAACTGCTGCAATATCCGCCTTCATTTTTACTGTGACCCTGGTGATGCTATATCGAGTAGGAGCGAGCGTGATGAGAAGAAGACTCAGGACATAACCGAGGTGGTGTCCCGTTTCTTCTTATACCGTTGCATGAAGGGGCAACATCATAGTCTCATTACCTGTGCAATAAGGAACCAGGCCCGTAAACCGTGATCACGATACTCACTCGGCAGTTAGCCTCCGAACAGACACTGCAATAGCTAATCCCGCCACGGAGAATGCGAGGCGGCAATTTGCCAAGCATTCCATGTTCATGGCCTGTCTAGACCCCACGGTATATGGATTGCCATTTGAGGATGGAAGTTCCTATTGGCATGACCACCGGTTCGGGCCTACACAACACATATGGGGAGATGATCGTCCAAGCACATTAATCAACCCAATTTATATTCACTATGCAATGTAACTGGACCCTATTGCTTAGCTTTGTCATTGCTTTCTTGCCGCTGTATACATATTTTAGTGTGGCGAAGCCTCAACGTTGAGCCCTTGTGTGCTCTTGTTCAGTTTGAATCAGTACGGTGTAAGAAACTAGCTGGAATGATGCCGAGCTGATGTTCGAAAGATAGTTGCCAGAGCTTACCTGGAGCAGCAACGAACAGTTGGAGGGAAATTGTACCATACCAAGAGTTTCCAAGCAGAATACAGAGTATAATGCCAAGATTTCCCCAGTTTATGTCCAATGTCGTTCAGTAGAGTGGCTCCGACCCAGGAACATACCCCGGAGCGAGCCAAGAATCATAACACCCTTGAATAATTGCACGAATAGCTGGGAAGATATGGGGTAACGAGTGGCATTGCTTGCCTAAATTCCTCGTTATTTGAAACAGCTGAGAGTAGGTAAGGTGACTCCAGTCAGAGCTCGACATCTAAGTGTTCCCGTTTAGCCGCACGCGCGCATCGCATCCAGAGATGATCATCAGCCGGCTAAAGCCTCCAACTCGGAGCAAGATGGCCTTGAATACGACTTGGATGTACAAGGCTGTTTGTAGAAATGAGCGGCATAGGGTTGCTGTGGTTGAGCTCCTCATGCACCGCCCTGTTGATAATTCGGAACGGCGAGCCGAACGACTGCCGTGCTGAGTACCTAAACAAAACAGAGTGGCTGGATAGGAGTAAAAGACGGCTGTCCCGGAGCGTGGCAAGATTTTTATTAAGTCATACTGTCACGACACATCCGTGACTATTTGTTGTAGAATACTCCATAAATGGTGGGAAGGGGAAGCAGAGGCGAGTGCAGGATGGGGATATGGGTCTGGAAGGAATTCACTCAAGATACCTTGGCATTCACCACATCTACGATTAATTCGTTGCTGCCAAGACTCATTCCCTGACAATACTGTGGGAGCCTGCAATGATACAGTCATGATATATCGTTTGTCTTGCAGTTGAATAAGGCAATGAACTTAAGACGACATTGGTTTCGTAGTGTTGATTGGTTCTTGATACACATCTGTATTTTATTTTACTGTCCTTTCGTGATACTGAAGACCTTGGAAACACCTGGGCTGGTATTTCGCTTCGTTGGGCCCTTCATTGGCTCTATTTTCCGGGGAAAAAACATATCCTCTAAGTGCATCGCGCAAAGAGCGGCTTCTGGTCCAATATGTGGCTGAAGCTCTGTCTCTGTAGATTTTTGCTAACCTACATGAAGGGGGGAAGTTTGAAGGGGTATCCGCCATTTTTGACTCTGAAAACAGAGAGCAAGAAGCTGTACACAACAGCAAGTACGATACCCCACCCAATGACCATGATTTGCTGTATATGGGAATCTTTAGTCCTGGGGGCTTTCAAGGCAAGGGATATGGTGGCGAAGGACAGAAGGCCATCTACCGAGAATTAGTAAAGACTTCACTTATAGAGATTTAGTAGGAAGCTTACATATAAAAGCGATGATCTGCGTTTCAAGTCCATATTGGCTCTGGAATCCACCAGCGAAGTAGCTGATGCCACCGCGACCGTCTCCCGCCACATATGGTACTTTGCGGATCTGGTTGAACATATGGCCACTGGTGAAGAGGAGGATACCAACTAAGCTCAGGCCGGCCCATACGTTACGGTTCTGGAGGATGGGCAAAAGATACGGCCATAGCTTGAAGATGACACCTAGGACACCAAGGAAAGAGACAATTGATACAACCCAGCGGACGTAGTTGACAGGCCGGTATATGGCAGGATGGGGTCGGTCGGGGAGATGGCGAGCCAGCCAATCACGAACCACCTCAGCATTCGGTACGCTATGGATGATGTGTTAGCATCGAGGACAATGTGCACGACCGTTCATTAACTGCATACCCGTTTGCGAAGTCATATCGAATAGGGTCTGGACTGGGGACCGCATGAGGGCCGGTGGTGGGCTGGAAGAGCAGGAGGACCGGCGCCGTTTGCAAGCCGAGCTATGGGTGGGTTCGTTTAGTTAGCCAAATGTATGCATCCATTTTAAGCTGCTCCTAAGGCACACTTACCGACATGAAGGTATCCCTTCCATCGGTAAAATCGAGGGTACTAAGAATCAAGCGCGATTCGCCGCTCTTGTCACCCTTGACCCAGCTCTTGCCGAGCACATCCCACTCGGGCTGGAACATGCCGCACAGTTGGCAGCCATATTTAGCGTCCAGGGCCGTCAGAAGAACGGCAACTGAATAATCGCGGGGTGCAGATGTAAGCTTCTTATAGCTGGCATCGGCAAGCTTTATGGGCGAGGAGGACACCGCCTGGGTGTGGAATGTCTGGAAGCGGTCGGCCGAAGACGACGACGACGACTTGGCAGCGAAGGACCCGAGAGGAAGGGCGACGAGCGAGACGAGAGCCGGCAACCAGCGCATGTTGTCGTCGGGAAGAGAAGAGAAGGGCGGATTGGCAGTGTTATGCTATTAGAAGTACAAGAAGGCCAACTGCCTCGACACGCACATCGAATGGATCGGGGACAGGCTGAGACAGGTGCAGAGACGCAATCGGTGTCGCATCAATTCAAGCTTCACGATTTCCCACGACAGCTTGGGAGAGGTACCTTGGCTTGGCAGTTATTGGGTGGTTGCAGGCACAAAGGTGTCCTCAATTCAATTGAGAGCTGTGTGGCTTAGCAGTGCATTTAGCTACGTCAGCTTCGCCAAGCTTTTGAGCTTGAGCCACTGTTCAGCCATGCACTGCGCTAAGTCGAAACTGGCACTTTGTTGACCTTTCTATTATGTGCCCCCACAAAACACGCTCTTGCACACCGTCATTCACCCATCCCTCTGCCTTCTCCCAGCTAGACTACCTATAAGTCGACAACTATTACTCTGGGAACTAAACGATAACTTACTCAAATTCCTTCACCTGAGCTTCGTCGAATACTACCACAAACCATAATCACACAGTCATATCTACCATTACCTACACAGGTGTAAAACGCGTCCTGTCCGGCCCAATGGGTAGGATTGCAAAGGCCGCCACCGCCCGTGAGCAACGGGGCAATATGGACGGCGAGAAGGTATGTCTGCAACCTGAATGTTGGGTTAAATACATGTCTCGACTTTGACTGACTTGGCTTGACCTCATCCAGCGTGCTCAGCAAAACCAAGCCCTCCATGATCTCGAACTGGAGCACCAGAAGAATGGGCACGACACCGAAATTCTGGTGAAAGATGAAGACGTCCGCCGGCTACGTGTACGAATCCTGCTGCTCCGAGATGAGAACACCACACTGCGAGACCAGGTCGACCTCAACACCAGCGCAAACGCGAAACTTGTCTCACGTTGCGATAACCTCAATGCTGAGATTGAAGCCAAAGCGGCCGCGGTCCGCTCCCAGGAGGAGCAGCTGCGTAAGCAGGAACAGGAATATTCAAACCTCAAGGTGGGTGGTGTCTTGGTGACGCATTTTCAGGCAAAACTGTTACTAAACTCTTCTAGGCTGAGCTCAAATCGATGCACAACGTTAATGAAAGCTCTGCCAATATACTCACGGAGAAGCTCACCTTAACCCGTGAACTAGCTAATTTAAAGCCCGAAATCGAACATTTGCGGTCTCAAGTCGACCAGCAGCAATTGGTCCTCGCCGAAAAACTTACTCTCGAACGTCAAGTCAACACTCTTGAAGTTGAGCTAGCGAATGAGAAGAAGGCGACGCGTCGGGTCATGCAGAGTCGCGAAAGCAATGATCGGGTCGAAGATGAACTTCGCAAGAAGCTACGCGAAACAGAGAAGAAGTTAACTGCTGAGACCGCCGAACGCGAAAGACTACAGGACCAGCTTGAACAGCAGATACGAACACATGCGATTGCGCTGCAAGATCAAGATAATACTCGAGAATTGGAAGCAGATCTCCGGAAGAAATTACAGGAAGTCCAGCGGCAATTAAGGGAAGAGAAGGAAGAGAAAGAAAAGTTGGATGAGGAATTGCAGAATGTACAACGTGCTCCAAAGAAGTCGCAACAAAACTCTGCCGAGATTGAACTACGCACCCAGCTTGAAGATTCGGAAAAGAAGTTAGCCGTGGTTCAGGAAAAGAACGATAAACGTTACCAAGAACTTGAAACGGCCATGGCCGAATTGGAAGGGCGAAATGAGCATCTTGAAAAGAAGCTTGACAAGGCCAGAATAAAATACCGAGGTCTTCAAGAAGAACTAAAGAATGCTCAAACCGAGCTTCGGAAGGCTCAGCAACAACACGCTCAAGTATCTACTCATGAAGATACTACGAAACTAGGCGCAAAAACACAAGCTTTTCGTAAGAGAAAGGCTCAAGAAACGAGCATGGGCGATTTTACGCACATTGAGATTCAGACACCAAGTGCAGAAAACGCGATGAAGGCACGGCGAGCTATGAAGAAGGCTGCTTTTGAACCGACACTTGTGGGAGAGAAGTCCGCATTCTCTATAACTCCGTTATTAAACCGTTCCAAGAACTCGAGCATGAGCGAAGAGACATCGAATCTGTATGAAGGAGCCTTGGAAGATTCTATTCTTGGTCCACAACCAGACTCAGAAGTGCCTGAGCCTGAGACGACTCCCACGGACGAACCGTCGACTATAAGCAATTCCAACGAAACCGAACCTGCTACTGCAGCACCTCCGGAGACCAAGAAACCCGAGGTTGTGCCCAAGACTCGCGGTCGACCCAAGAAAGTCCTTGGCGATGCACCTTCAGCCAAGAAAAATGTTTTGGTTCATAAAGCTCCAAAGAAGATTCTTAAAACTAAGAGCAGTCTTGAGAGGGTTCCTGAGGCTGCCGAGCCCGGACAGCAGGAAAATCACATCGAACCAGCCGAGACTGAACCTGCGGAGAAGACGGCGACTGTTAAGTTCAATCTCGCTCCTTCTCACGATGAGAGTAACAACTCAAGTCTGAATGGGGAGGTGCCTAAGAAGAAGAAACGTAAAGTACTTGGGTCGACCAAGACACTTTTCGACGAAGATGATGGAGAGGCGGCGGCTGCCAAGAAGCCAGCCAAGATACAGCTCGGCGCGAAGAAAACCAAGGCGCCGTTAGGCGTCCAGGTAAACGCTTTCGCAGGCGTGACTTCGTTCTCCCCGCTGAAGCGAAACCGTCGGGGCGTGGGTGCTAGCTTCCTTGCGTAAGCTCGAATTTATCATGATCACGAGAAGGGAGCATAAATGCGGGACACTGCGAGGTTTACTCTTGATAATGCATTGGTATGGCGTTAGGGTTTGACATAAGCATGGAACGGTTCGTTTTCAGCATAATTGGGTCACGGTTGTAGGATTCGGGTGTGGGTTCTTTTGCATTTTACTACAAAATCATGGGTATTGATACATATTCGGTGTTGCATATGAACGAAAATCATTACTCTCACAGCTATGTTATAACTGCTTGATCCGTTTGTCTTGAAATATTTCGTCCCATTCGTTCAATGTTGTCCTCAAGTAACCCTTTCGACCTTGACCATATTCCTTCCTCCGCGAGGCACCAGTCCCTTGCTTACGTAGTTTTGGGTTTCGCTCGTGCGCCTGACTCGATCGCGACGAGCCGATCCTCCCTCCAGCTCCAGACAACAGCAAGCATACCTCCAGGACCTAAAGCAACAGTCAAACCAAGGATGTAAACAGCCCACTTGATGAGTGCCGCGGCGTTGGCGCCGCCCAACAGCAGGCGATACACGTCGGAGACGGAGATCCAGGCCCATAGTAGCGTAGGGAGGAAGCACCCCCACCAGTCGACCTGGAAGATGTAGTGCAGCCCGGCGGTCGTGGACTGCGTCCAGAGGCTCCTGTCGGGCAGAAAGACGTACGCGAAGCTCAGCTGCGGGTTTGTCGAAGTGGCGCAGACGTAGAGCGTTATGAAGTGGTTCACGGCGCACACCAGCCCGGCGGCCAGATATATGCGCTTCAAGTGCTTGACATCCGGGGCCTTGTCGTTTCGCGAGGCTGTAGCCGGGAGCACGAGGGAGGCGGTGAAGAGTAGGATGTTCACGAACCCCGGCGATGGCTGCCAGAGAAACACGAGGAATTGCGTTGTTGCGACGCTGAAGCCGGGGAAGTACATTGCTAGTGTTGGGAGCAGGTACCCGATGCTTATGCTCAGGAGCAGACCCCGCGCGTACGGGAGCGACACCGAACGCCCACTTACGTAGTACGCGTCCGCTTTGGAGATTAGGAGAAAGGAGATGTAGTACAGCGGAATGATAGCTGCGCCGGCTATCGTCTGGTAGAAGAGGACGAAAAGTCCGGTACTGGAGAGATAGTTAGCACACAATCCACTTGGTATTTATTTCACTTTGCGCTTCTTCTGTAAATCTAAATATCCGTAGCATATACAAAGAAGACTCCTCTTGCTGAATATAAGTAATCGAATCGTATATAAACGGCTACTTACAAGCTCACGAGTTTCCACGAGTGTCTTGCACGGCACGCCTCGACGTTCCAGACGGCGATGACGGCGAAGAACTGCACGAGGAAGTGCAGCTGATGCAGCCGGACTCCCTCGTCCCACGCGAGGGGGCCGGCGACGAACGCGGCGACCAAGAACAAAAGCCCGTTGTCGACCGTCTCGATGCCCGTGTAGCGTGTCCGCATCGGCATGCCGTCGGGATACACCCTCGCCTCGACATTTTCGACAAAGTCCACAGGGATGCCCTTGATCCCCGTCTCGATGCGCATCAGCCATGCGGCGGCCGCTGCGGACACGGCTAATATGGTTACGAAGAGCGCATTGTAGGGCCGTGTGGTGTTAGGCACGGCGACTACCGTGGTCTGCTTCGTCCTAGCCATTTTTGTTTGAACTGCTAGGGCTTTATAGGGCGGGTACGCATGCCCTTTCAAGAATTGAAGCACCTGGAGTTAACCCAAGCCAAGATTGTTACAACTCTCGTGGTTGAAATCGCTCAATATCTAGGAAGCGCGTGTAAAAAGCGACCAGTTTCAATTTTAGAGTGATGACGAAAGATCAAACTAGAGATTGTACAGGGTACATATCTCGGCATACGCAGCCTCATCAAACGTGAGAATTTGAAATTACTAAGGCCAATAGCAGCGATCCTACATCTTTCCACGACTCCAGCTCGTTCGGGTCCGGAGTCAATCCACAACCCGAGAGAAGCACGATCGGGATACTGATCAATTTCCTACTTTCAGCTTTGATCTATCACATTCGCGCGTGTACATAGTAATATGGAAGTGTGCCTTTTCAACTTGGCAGATCCTAACAGCGATTAAATGGCTGCACCCTGGAGACTTCTTCCAGTATCCAGTATTTACGTACGTAGTTCAGGAGTAGTTATAGTTGATCGGGAGTGGGTTGGAGCCGTGCTTAATACGACCTCAATTGTAGAATATATCCGATAAATTCACATTCAATGATCCAAATCATGCAACAACAACACATGTTTTTGTTATCAAGGTAACCTCGAACCTTGCAATCTCTATTTTCACGGTATTTTCCTCGTTGAGATATGAACGGGCCAATTGTCGCCTGGTCATGATTATTGTGCTATGCGGGCGTTGTTGAATGTGGTAGCGCCTCGCTATGGAAGGCTCGTGAAGACTGCTGCGAATGCGGCCTTTCAAACACCCTTCTCTCAAGGGACCGTGGTCCCTGACCATCACGCATCGGTCGTGTGCATCTGCGCACGCTGGTCCTCATCTAAGTCGAGATGGAAGCAGCGTCAGGGAAAAGACTTCTTTGCTCGGGAGGCGAAAGTCCAGGGTCTGAAAAGTCGTGCCGCGTTTAAGCTGCTTGAAGTAGGTTGACCCATGAACACTCACTACGTGCATCGACTTACAAGCGATCTTCGATAGATGGATGCCAAATATAAGCTATTCAAAAGGAACCAGACGGTGATCGATCTCGTAAGTCATGAGTCCCTTGTTTATTACCAACGCTGAAGAATCAAAGGGCTACGCACCCGGAAGCTGGTCTCAGGTAAGAGTGCATTGGCGCGCCCAGCAGCGTGTACATTATTGAACACCTACAGGTCGCCGTGGAACGGACAAAACCACACGGACGCATTGTTGGAATCGATCTCATTCCAGCGCAGCCACCCAAAGGAGTGTCTACAATTCAAGGAAATTTCCTGTCGCCTGTTGTGCAAAACATAGTTAAAGAATACCTGGTTGAATTTGCGCAGCGGAGAAGTGCACCAGACCAAGATACGGAGGCCTCTGATGATGAAGAAGGTGTCGTCATTGAGAAGCCCAGCTATATTGATGTTGAAAGGGCAGAGTCTATCGAATCCGATCATGAGACGAGCTCCAATGATGGAAGACTCGTCGATGTATGTCCACCTAAACAATTCGAATCGCTTACTTCGGCTAACAAACTCGTAGGTGGTACTTAGCGACATGTCAGCTCCCTGGTTTCAAACATCCGGCTTTTCCAGCAACACTTTGAGTAACCCTTATAACAGGATGATGAACACAAGCGGGATGCCTTTTCGGGACCACGCGGGTAGTATGGTCAGTTCTACGCATATTTGATGAAATGTCGAAAGCGTAGAGATCGACTTGCTGATATCTCAATACAGGATCTCTGTCTAGCTGCATTGCAATTTGCAAGTGACACACTTCGAGTAGGGGGCCATTTCGTTTGCAAGTTTTACCAAGGACAGGAAGACAAGGACTTAGAATTGAAATTAAAAAAGATGTTCGGAAAAGTCCATCGTGAGAAGCCGGATTCATCGCGAAGTGTAGGTTCATTACTTCACATCTATTGCCGCAAATGCTAAACAGCTACACAGGAATCAAGAGAAGCTTACTTTGTAGCATTACGCCGTAAAGGCGATGTAACATTATAGGATGTCTCTGAATAATAATAGAGGCACTACTCTCGAGTAATACAGATTTCTCAGTTCGACATAGCCCCAGTCCAAGTGAAAATACCGACAGAAGATTTCACATGTTGCCTTCGATCGCCTGCAGGCATCCCGCGTCATGGTCGTCGGCATGATTGCCTAGCAACACGATCCGGGAATTGAGCCGACGTCGTTACCATATATAACAGAGCTGGGCGGGTTACAGGGACTTTCAGCGCCGTATTGCTTGTTAGCAGCGAAGAAGGTGCCTGCAAAGACATAAGCAGTTGCACTGTTGAGAGAAAGACAAGGGCACTATCAACCGTTGGTGCACTCGCAGACGGCATAATCGATGCAGCAGCCTGGATCTTCGAAGGGGAAGCAACTCGTGGTGTTGGGAAAGGGCGCTCTCACGACGAAATTCGAGGTGACCGCAACTCCGGATTCGACCAGGAAAGAGATTCCCAGAATCCCAGCAACAAGCTTGCCAATTTTCTTCATTTTGTTTGAGACCTTGACCTGCGGGAAAATTGTGGTGCCCGAGATGATAGTTGGGATGTTAGGGTCCTGACACTTGCTTATGTAGCTAATTCAGAGAGCTTAAGACTTGAAGGCGTAAAGATGGAGACTCCAGTCTTCATGTGAGGAGGGGCTAGAAGAGAGAGATGAGGTGGCACCTGCCTTGAAGCCGCACGATGTTCTGTCCTACGTGTACCTACCTTTCTAAGGGTGGAAGCGGGCAGTTACTTCCCTCGTGTGATTAGTTGTTTGGCCTGAGTTCAACGCATCAACAAGCAGAATGTTCTCATCTTCCTACGTCTCGTTTCCCATCCGCTGAGACAGGTACCTACTGTTCTTCTCCAGAAACAGTCAACAACCCAATCAACTTGCTTCTCTCGTCCAAGCGTTGCTTTCCCCATGTTCTTGGTCTATTGGCTCAGCCGATTTCTTCATTCGACCGTTGTGTTATCATCCTTTTAGCTACGAACCATGTCTCTCAACAAAGACCCTTGGGCATATACCCGGTCGCCGCCGGAACAACAGCCCGATGACCTACATGATGTGTGTCTCAACGACGAAACACACGACTCCCGGTCGATGCTGTCTCCAGGAAGTCGACCTGAGTGCCTCAAGAATATTCTCCATGAATGTCTATTTGTTGCCTTGATCGCTCTCGCTGCAGCAACTCCCGTCTTTCTCCAACGATCTATTGTCGTCGTAACATCTTCTATAGCAGAGTCACTCAGGATGTCGCCGGCTGAGTTGGCCTGGTCCACAGCCAGTTCTGGGTATGTAGTAACTGACAGCTGACTCATGGAGCCCTATTCACAACTCATACTCTGTAGACTTACCACCGGTGCTTTTTTACTCCCGTTTGGTCATATCGCCGACACATGTGCGGTGCTTCCTCGCAAGGCACTGCTTGTTATCAGTCTGACAACTTTCGCCTTAATTGCTGCGTGTACCTCATTTTCACAAACTGGTATCGTCCTTGACGTGCTTTCCGGTCTGACAGGAGTTGCGTGTGCAGCGAATATCCCTATTGCCTTGGGCATTCTGAGTCTAGTATACCCTGAGAATTCTCGTCGAAGGAACATAGTCTTCTCATCCTTCTTCATGGGAACATCTGCTGCCACCATAATTGGAGGTTTGGGATCTGGAGCGCTTGCTCTTAAGATTAACTGGAAGGCCCCCTTTATTGCTTTGGGTGGTCTCTTTGCAATTATTTCAGTCCTCGCTTGGGTATTTGTTCCTAATGTGCCCAAACCCGAAGTCGCTCTACAAAAATCGGAGCTCCACGTAACCACAGATCGCAATACACAACAAATCGTCATACTCGGCGGTCCAAAGGGAATCAAAACTATCTTGCAATTTGATTGGGCTGGGTTGGCTTTGCTGATCACAGGCGTCCTCCTCTTCACCGTGTCCCTCACTATTGGACCCGAGGGTCCTGAGCCGTGGAAAACGCCTACCGTCATTCTGCTTCTAACTTTAGGATTATTGTTTCTTGGGTGTTTCATTGTTTGGCAGAATGTTTCCAAGAGACCTATGATACCGCCTACAATATGGAACAATTGGAGTGTGACATTGGTATATTCCTTTTCATATTCCATTTTCCGGCCGTTGCTAACTCACTGTAGATCGTCATATGCACCTTAGGAGCGTCAATGGCGTTCTACTCACAATTGTTCTGGGTGTCGATGTTCATGCAACAACTTGAAAACCTCAATTCCTTCGAAGTTGCGGTTCGATTGCTACCACAAGCCCTCGTTGGACTATTGATTAGTCCCCTTGTCGGCCTATTCATGCATACAGTCCCAGGCACGGGCTTGTTGGCATTCGCGGCTTCCGCCCTTTTTCTTAGCAACATATTCCTGGTTTTTCTTCGTCACGATAGCCACTACCTGCTCTGGATATTTCCGTCACTGATGCTAAGCACTGTCGGCATGGACTGGGTCATGAATGTTGGATCTGTAAGGTTGAAAGATCCTGTATCTCATATCAAGAGAGCTGACCACGTTTAGCTACATGTACTGTCTTCGCTACCTCCAGAACACCATTCAATTGGTGCCTCGCTTCTTCAAACCACAAGCCGACTTGGTGTTCCACTCGGTCTCGCAGTCACTACTTCAATCTGGTCTTCTTTTGACGGAAAAGCAGACTGGTCCCAGCCTGAGCTCGCTTATACACACACATTCATCGCAACCACGGCATTCGCGAGCCTTTCCCTTTTACTCGTTCCGTTCATCCGCATTGGAAAACAAGGCAATCTCAGACGACCAAGTCCAGATCCTGAGATAGACGCCGCAAATCATGTGAAGCGGAGATCACTTCTACTAAGCACCTCGTCTCTACCAGCTGCTGAGAGTGAAAAAAGTTCCACCAAGGACGCAGAGCACCGGCCCAGTAAAAGATGGTCTCCCGTTGGGAGTGTGGTCCCTTCGACTACGGGAAGAAGATCAACCAGGGCTCCCTCCATATCATCACAGTCTTCTATAGGAATGGATACTTCTAGGTCTGAAAGCGTAACAAAGTCTGCAATACGCCGAGGGCGTTGTTCGTCCGAAAAAGTCGTGTGGATCGTTTGTGAAGAATGCGGAACCAGCAAACGCCAGCGAGAGTCGTCAAGCCATATGGCCGTAGGCGACCCAACGCGGTATTTTAATGATGTCATGCATGGCCTCGATTCCAATACCGGTGTCAGGGATGCCGTTCATCACCAACCTCATTACCAACAACATTACCAGACAGTTCGACGGAGCCCCTCAAGACTTGGGAGCCCAACTCGCCAAATGCCTTATCCAGGCCGCAGACGTCTACCTCTGGTCAATCGCCAAATCATGACTCATCAGATCTTAACCCAAGGGTTTCAACTATGAATAAAACTACGAATGAACGTAACGCATTCGGCGTTGCGTGTTCATAACCCGGAGTAATTATAATATCCCCAATTGCGAAGGGTCCAAGGGTGGTACGTCTTTTGATATAGTAGTGTCAAGCATCGATAGAATTTGGGTCTAGAACTATTTGGCGGAGGCGAGGTTTCTAGTTACATCGCTTATAGATATTTGTAAGGTGTTATAACATGTGTGTCATACCTAGATAGTTTCGAGAACCTTACCTAGCTTAGGTAGCTCGCTTGGCCTAATATTGCAGCGTATTATAACATGGCGATCCATACATCTTTTTGTGCTTATTTTGAACCCTTGTGTGAGTACGATCAGTTGTTAACGATGTGTTTAATCTGCTCATATTCCTACAAATGTGATACCGTAGATGATGCTAAATTCTACATAAAACGCCTTCTAGACTCCATGCTGTCTAGGCTTGATTAGACTGTACACTTTCTATGCTGAAGAGACATTTTCGTTGCTTTCATGACGTCCGACTTTTACAACTTGGCGCTCTTGGGCATCTTCGCCATGGCTTGGCGAACGCCGAGGTCGCCTAGAACTTCTTCGGCACCGCCCAGGATGGCGTCAAACTTGTAGGTACGGTGGAACATTTCGATTACTCTTCCCATGCCTGACTGCGTCAGGCCACGGCCGCCGAAGATTTGCACGGATTCGTCGGCGATTTCGTGCGCTGCGCGCGTGATGCTCATCTTGAGAAGGCCGATAGGACCACCCAGGTGCTTGGCCTGCTCGCTGTAAGGCATGTTGCACATCTGATATGTTATGCTCTCGAGCCAGGCTTGGTTCGCTTCTACCAGCGCAATCATCTTTGCGAGTCTGTTAAACATGATAGTTAGCTTCTGGATTCAATGACAAGGGTTATTGAAGATTTTTAAAGGTTGGAAGCGTACTTTTGTCGGATCACGGGTTGATCTATCAACCGCTTGCCGAAGACTATGCGTTGATGCGCCCATTTGAGACACTCCTCAACCACCGTTCTTGACATACGGACAGAGGTGGAAGCCATGCTCCACCGTTCGTGGTTAAAGTTGCTAAGGATCACGTAGATGCCCTTGTTCTCCTCACCAAGTAGATTCTCGGCCGGGACCTTGACGTTATCAAATGTGATGTATGATGTACCGGCGGTAGGGGAATATGATGTCTTGATGGGCTTGGTCTCGACGCCCTCGCCACGCTCGATTAGTAGAACGCTCAGACCCTTCTCCGTCCGCACGCCCGTGATGAAGTAGTCGCAGTACACGCCGTTGGTGATCCACTTCTTGGTACCGTTGACGATGTAGTGCTTGCCGTCAGGGGTCTTTGTGGCTGTCGTGCGCAGGCCTGCGACGTCCGAACCAGCGAACGCCTCCGTGATGGCTAGACAGATGTACTTCTTGCCACTGAAAACCTCGTCCATGAGGGCCTTTTTCCGCTTCTCGTCCTTCATGTAGTTCATGATACACGGCAAGCCGATGACCATGCCGGCGAGCTGACCATCCTGGAAACCTCTGGCGTTCGAGCGTACGCCTTCCTGACCTATAATCATGTCGTGGAAGTAGTCGAACTCCTCGCCCTTCACGGCACCGTCTAGAAGGTTCACGCCGTGCAGATGTTTGCCTGGCCCGAGACGCATGTGGAGGATACCGGCCTTCGACATCCTGTCTACTAGCTCCTGGCTGATGTATTTGCCATCGGCTTCGCGGGCCTGGGCCTCGGGTGTGATATATTTGTCGTTGAACACGCGCATGGCCTTCTGCAACTTCCGGTGACTCTCACTGTAGTAGGGGGATTTGAAGGCCGGGGTCAGCCAGAGGGGCTCGGCGTAGGGGACGAGGGAGAGGTCGCCGGGCTGCGGGGCCACGACGGTGGGCTTCTCGCCCTCGACGGTGCCGATCTGGAGGTCGTCGTACTTGACGAGAACCTCGTGGCGGTGCAGGTTGTAGAAGGCGGCTGTCGCGTCCTGGCCGGCCACCTGGCGGAGCACGCCCTCACCGCCCGGGTGCGCGTCGAGGAAATCGCTCACATCGTACACTTTGCTGTCGACGATGAACCAGACCGAGTCTTCCGTGTTGTGCTTGGCGACCTCGTCGCGCGTGAACGTCTTGGCCATTGTGAATATGATTTTGTTTTTTCTATGGTTCAGCGCTCTGGAGGAAAAGAAGAGATCTGGTAGAAATCTGATCTGGTGAGAAAAGGAGAAAGAATTGAATTGAACGAGTCAGAAAAGAGACCGGTTCGGCATTCCAACACAGTATTTATGATATGTAATTCGGCTGGAGGACTCCTGTTGAAGAGCGCCCGGCATTCCCTCACGAACGTAGGTGGAGCACTATCGCGCGCTACTTATATATCGTGCGATGAAAGGCGTAAAGATCAAGTAGTTTGTGGTAAGATATGATAACAATGAGCCTCGGCTCAAAAAGGTGGGCCTGCCGTCACGCTTGCAGATTGTATTTAGTCGATCCTTGATTGGTTCCGCAGCTGAATCGTGCAACCGTCTCCCCGGACCCCTGTCTCTGATCCGGGGTACGGGGATGGAGTCAGGTGAGAGATAGGTACGTACCGTGCAGTGGAGAGAAAGCGCCCTCGGCGAGCGTAAAACTACCATAAGTCATTTTTTGGTGAAAATCGAAGAGATGATTCAGGTACCTAGTTTGCCACATGACTATACTTCAGCTTTGATTGTGTCGTGATTCAATGCTGCCCGTTAAGAGGCATCGCAATTGAATCCGCCTATGGGATGTGATCCCAGCTTATGCGGTACAACACACTGAAACTGAACCTTGAAATCTTTGGCTCGACAGCCACCCTAACCACATCTTTGGGGTTACATAGATCGCACTATAATGTTACAGTAAGATCATAGCTAGGATTCATCACCAAGATAATGTTATGTACGAGGTTATCTGTGTACCTCTCTTCATGATGTTGTAATAATCGTATGTTCAATCTTCCTAGATTACCTACCTACTTTACCTTATAAATAGCTATCAGCCCGTAATAGAATAGAGTTCGAGGACGCCAAGATCAGGTGATATTGTTTAGTAGCACAATACTTATAAAAACTGTAACATCTAATATCATAGTAAGATGGCCTGTAGATAGTACATAACTATTCGTGTACCTAGTAGTTGTATTATTGCTATTACCTTAGGTATATGATTTTGCGGTTGGAACTGTCCTGTTAGGGAATTCAAAACGTAGGGTTTCTCCAAGAACCATCTCAACATGGCTTGGCGGATAACTTATAACTTGTGGTGGCAATATACATTGCAAGTCCAAGACTTGCGGGAACACTTCCGCCTCAGCCAGGTGGGGGTCTGGACCATAGATTTTGGTCCCAATGTTGCAGTGTTAATGCCTAGGAGTAACAACTATCAATATCCCAGTCCTGCACGTAAACCCAACGGACCTGCAGTTAATCATTTCGTGCAACTAGTGTTCCATCTACAACGCTGAAGATATATATGGTGTGTTACCAACTCAAACGTACAGCTTTCGCTTATCATCGGGGGGCGGGAGGTCCCGATAGATAAGGACCGAGCCGCCAGTCATCTGCGTATGTACGAGCAATACCACAAACATGAGGGATTTCCCACTAAAGAGGCCTCGTGATATTGTTTAAGTGACGCCAATCTTTTCTTACGTATTGTTTAGGTGAAATCCCTCATCGTCGTTGTTTCTTCTTGGCCCCAGATCACTTCCGACTGGTGCAAGTATATGAGCACTTATATGATCTCCTGCGGTGAGTGGACTTATGCTTTTCTTCCCGTTTTCGAGGTTAAGTCTCGGATTCAGCGCACCCGGGTGCGTTTATCACTGCACATATTGAGGTCCCCTTGCGTTAGACCCGGAAGCTGTCTCCTCCTTTTCCATCTTATACATACTTGCAGCTCCATCAGGGGTCCTTTTTCGATAGTCAAGCCTGTACTATCCAATGAGACCTAGGGAATGCGAGGCGTGACGCCTCTGCTCAACATGTGAAGAGAATAGAAGCACACAACCTACATGCGGCTCTTCCATCGTAGCATCCTTCCCGCACACCCCTGTATGGATATATCGGTCGATCTCATACCCTCCATGTTCTTATCTGTGCAATCCTTGGCTTACCATCAAGGCAATGAAGCCTATGGTGTGTTCAACCCACCCGATTTTCACTACAGCTTCTTTGATAACTCTCGAGGTATATATAGACGGGCTCGTTCATGGCTTTCATCCTAGATCTCTGCAATTGCAATACACTTCGTTGATCAGGCTCATATCATAACACGCTAGAACGAACTTTCAAAGTTCTTTCCCTAAATTCTGATTTTCAAATTATATATGCACTACGCTCGTCGTTGATCTCTACTATATCTCTCCAAGATTGATTTAAAGCTCGTCTCATTGTCTCTCTACACATCATATTTTGAGCTTATACTCTCCCAAGAGAACCATATCAAGATATCTTAGTGACCATGGATGCTCATTCAGTTTCGTTTACTAGTCTTGCAGAGCGAAGGACTTCTCGTGTTTGGAAGGACTTGAGTTTGTACCATCACTTTGTGATTGCTCAACTCCTTGGAGAAGACATGTCAAAAACGGTCGAGATGGCGGCCAACATCGGCAAGGTATTTCTCACAGACCGAAAGCTCGAAAGCTTCAACTTGTGGGAGTGTGTTGGTACTGGTCTGCGGCTGAATGGGCCCGATCTTGTTGCCCAGCCCTCCTAAGAGTCGCTGCTCAGATGAGTTTCTCCTCTGGTTTTGCAGCATCAGACTCACATCTTCATTAGCGCCGGGCGCAAATTCTCGGTCGTCGACCCCATATCGGTGTCATCGGTGCTGGATTCGCTGGGCTGCGTTGTGCCGATGTTCTCCTGCAGCATGGCTTTGAAGTGACGTTGATCGAGGGTCGAAACCGATTGGGTGGCCGAGTTCACCAAGTGCCCCTCACGCCGGGCCACCTCGTGGAGTATGCACTTTGAGTTACATATTCCTACCCTCCTTGCATTCAGGGTCACCTGCATCTAACCTGCATCGACGAAAATTCCGACTGTATATGAGAGTTGTGCTGATAGTATGTCGTTATAGCGCCGGGCCAAATTGGATTCATGGCACAAACAATAACCCGATGATGGAACTAGCCAAGAAGACTAATACGGCTACCAGTTCCCCAACCGCGAACACATCTGTCGTCGATGAAGCAGGCAAGCTGATTTCGTCACCTGACGCTGAGAAATATACGGAGATGATGTGGGATATAATTGGCACTGCTTTCACTCATAGCAACAGGAATTCTAGCACGATCAGTCAAGATGAGAGCCTCTTAGATTTCTTCGAAAGAGAACTCCTCACAAGAATACCCGAGAACTCGCTCGATTGCGAGAAAAAGCGGAAAATCATGTTCCAGGTCGCTGAGTCATGGGGCGCATATGTTGGAAGCCATGGTGAGTCAATGGCTAGAGCCATTCTTTTGAGTTGAAGACTGCTTGCTCTGTGAAATTTAGTCATCTTAAAGACTCTCTATATCCTGCCTGAGCACGTGGGCTTTATAAGAAGGCAACTTACTCATATTTGATGTTACAGTTATCGGCCAAAGTCTCAAGTATTTCTGGTTGGAAGAGTGCATAGACGGCGGTTAGCCCCCTTCCCTCTACATTTAAGATGATCATCTTGTTGATCCCACGCTAGAAAACCTATTCTGCTCGGGCACATACGCGAAGATCCTGTCAGCCATCGCTGAACCAGTTATCGAGGGAGCAAGTATCAAATACAACACTGTTGCTAGTAAGATACAGAGCAGCGACGACGACGCCTGCGAAACGCTCAAGGTGCACACCGAATCTGGAGAGACATTGGAATTTGACGAGGTTGTATGCACAGCGCCTCTCGGCTGGCTAAAGCAGCATCCGGATACCTTCAACCCGCCGCTCCCGGCGCGGTTGGCACAAGCCATCAGGAATATCGGCTACGGCTGTCTTGAGAAAGTTTACATCAGTTTTCCCAAGGCGTTTTGGCGCTCTGCCCAACCTGAAAATGATACACAGGGCTTCGTACTACTTCTCGCCCCGAAATATGCGTTAGACTCGAATCCGAATCGATGGAACCAGGAAATAGTAGAACTGTCCTCTTTCACACCGTCGGACTCTCACCCTACCCTCCTGTTCTACACATACGGCGACCAGTCTAGATTCTTGACTAGTGAGGTAGCCAAGCTTTCGTCCAAGGAGAAGAAAGACGCCTTTCTGTATGAATGGTTCCGCCCTTACTACTCTCGCATGCCGCACTATGACGAGAGCTCCCCCGATTGCCAACCAGTGGGCTGCTGCGCTACGGACTGGTTAAAGGATGACCTGGCCGGCAACGGCAGCTATAGCAATTTCCAGGTCGGCTTGGAGGAGGGCGACAGGGACATAGAGATTATGAGAGAGGGGTTGCCGGACCGGGGGCTCTGGCTGGCTGGCGAACACACATCCCCGTTCGTTGCTCTGGGGACAGTCACGGGCGCTTACTGGAGCGGCGAATCTGTTGGTAACAGGATCGCTCAGGCGTATGGTAGAGATAAGAAGGCGTAAATGTGATCGACCAGACTACCTACGTCTTTCAGGCGCTAGATAGGTATCAGACATGGAGGTGAGACGACATTTTTGGAGGGAATGATGGATTGATGACACAGCACGGCTAGTAAGTTCTTCGGATACATAAACAGAAGATACCTAGGTAGTGAAACAAATATCTTATCACTCAACGAAAATTATGTTGTATAGATACAGGTACTTGTAAAATAGAACATCGAAAGACGACGCGAAGGTAAATAGATACAATTACCTAATTAGGCAAGTACCCCACCATATCCCGCAGGGTGATTATCGATAAGGCACACTAGCGTTGTTTGATATCGGCTCTGCGAGGTTTAGCGTACAGGAGGTGGCAATGTCGATCAAGTGATGCCCGCAACGAGCCGAATTCGTCCTTATCAGGCCGATTTCTCCACGTCAGAACAGGCGATGCACCCGGGCTGCACCACGCCCACTCTGATCCCTGCTTGGCGGCAACGGGACTTCATCAGCTGCTGGGGAATCGTGCTGTAAGCTGTAAGTACTTTAGGTATTGTCTGTTCGTCATCGGGGCATCCGACTCCGTCCGTGTGTCGTACGTACCCTGCGCTTCAGCGTGCCCGCAATCGCAGCTCTACCTACAGAATTCATCAACCTTTACTACCTTTACCTTACCTTAGCCTTGGTTTTGTATTTTACTCTCAAACTTATTTGCCTTTTCCTTTCGTCTATTCAGCTCAACCTATTTGATGTACCTTGCTCTACGCTGCTCCTAGCACACAGCGAGATGCACTTCTCCCCGCATCCCAAGTGCTGGGGCATCGTGATCAACCTCCCTGTGTTCCCCCACACGCGGTTCACGCGCCGCTGCTGGTGAAGCCTAGGTACTCTAATAGGCGCTCGCGTCTGTGCTCGTTGCCTACCTTCACCGGCCCTCACGACCTAGCTTTCGGCATCTGTTTTTGTGATTTGGGTTTGGTTGTCGCCGAACACCGCCTGCCATGGCGGCTTATTTCCAGTCCTTTTGGACTTCTAGCATGCCCAAGCGTCTGCTCCGATATGTCTTGTACAAACTAGACTACTTCGAAACCGATGCATTAGACCTAGACAAAATCGACGTTGCCTGGGGCAAGGGTGGTCATCTAACATGGCAGAACGTCGGCATTAAGATCGAGGCATGTTTCGACCCCCCCTTGAAGGCATCGCCGCGCTATACAGAGAGCTAACCGTGGCCCTATTGATAGAAACTGGACAAACTATTAAAACTACCCCCGTCGATCGAGATACAGAAAGCGAAAGTCCTAGCACTCCGGGTGACTGTCCCTGCTGCCATCCATTCGAGTCCCATACGCATCGAAGTTGATGGAGTTGAGATAAAACTCAGGATTGTACCTCCGGAAGAGCTGAAGGCCGCGCGAAGAGGGACATCCAGACAGAACGTTGCACGCAAACCCCCAGCAGCGACGCAAGACGATACAGTTCCACATGCCATCGACCTGGCTCAATCGTTTCTAGAAACACAGCCTCGCAGAGAAACCGAAGAGCTCCAGGCTGCGCTAAATGCTGAAACTCATGATTTAGCCGCATCGGTGTCGAGCAGCGAGGATGGCAGCGAAGACGACTATGGCTTCGGGACAGGGCAGCCGCTGTCACTGCCAACATTCCTCGCAAACTTTCTCCAGGGTATGGTTGACCGGCTTCAGTTTGCTATCAAAGGTGTGACCTGCCATCTTGACGTCGAAGTTCCCGTTGAAACCAATCCGTCGACCAGCGAGAAAGTCACGTTGCAATTAGCGATCGACGAGATCATTGCGGAAGGCGTCACTACAACCCAGATTGGAGACAGTACTCCTGATATTGGCTCGGTTCACAAAGAAGGAAAGCGACATGTAGTGCTGAATCGGATCCGGGCTGCTCTCATATCTGAGGCCGACGTATTTTCAGCTCTCTCGAGAACCTCATCCATGCCGTCTTCTGCTGGAGCAACCTCCCCAGTCGCGACGAATCGCCAGCCGTTATCTCGAGCGACTACGATTCAACCAACAACCGCTCCTCTGGCCGGGCATTTGGCTGATTCTACGGATCTTAGCTATAGTCAATATCGTCCCTTGATGGATAGCGAAGACGCTTTTGATATTCCCTATGACCTTAGTAACTCGAGCGATGACCCAGAAGACGATGAAGTTCGGTCTACTCCATCGACACCGCGGGCACCCACATCTCAGAATTCAATGCAGAGCTTACCGAGGGTGCCGCCATCCATCCACCCGGCGCAGTCAACAGTTGCGTTTCGACAAGACCCATGGGTTGCGCCACCGAACCGATCTGCAAGCTCTGAACATGTGCTTGACCAGCTGGGTCTCTGGGGAATGGCTTCCACCGAGGATGTAAGCGATGATGTAGACCCAGCCTCTTTATCCCGGCAGAGCTTATCTAGCCAAAGTGATGGGTCATCAACATACGCTGCCCAAAATTTGGCGCAGTCTCATCTATTCAGTCACGAAGAGGCAGAGAGCATGTATATGAGTGCCTTTTCACACGCGACTTCGTCTCAGATGGGCCAGACGATACCTGGCGCATGGGATGGCCAACCTCGCGGCGCAGAAAATTTACTCAATCTAACGGATGCGCGTACCTCAGAATCAGCAGCCGTTGAAAATGCTGCGCCCTCAGTTGAGCAGCATCTTCCCACTGGACCGAATGAATATGTACCGGAACCGGAAGAAGTCGTAGACAACCTCCGCGACGCCCTGGATGACTCGCCTCCCAAAGTTCATAGTCCGTCGTCACAATTTAGAGACGCTTCACCAGATGACGGTGCAGCTGGAGTTGCAACTCCAAAAGGACCAACCCGACTAGTAAAGGAACTAATTTCATCCAACGCGTTGCATATGTGGTTTCCGTCCAACTCTAAGCCTTCTTCCGTTCCTCTTCCAACATTAGAATCGGGTGATAGTGGAACCCGAGCTCAACGTCCTCTAGATTATTCTACAGTAGGCAATATGCCCGGCGCGTTTTCAGTCCACAGACCCGCCACCCAGTCCATCGCTTCTATGCCAGAGTTTACTTTGCCGGTTCCGGAAGCCCATAACCCTCCCAGTGCGGTTGACGATTCTTTAGAGATCTTATTAACACCATTAGAAGTCAAGTTTGATCTTTCTACGGCGTTCTTACTTACTACCGTTGTGACGCGGATTTTGGGTGCGCTGAAGGATTCTGGCAATCAAGTGAAATCCGATGCAGCATCTTCTCCTTTACCTGATATCAAAGTTGTCGTTGAAAAGATCTCCGTCCACTTTCTTGACGTTTTATCTGGCGTTGCGGATACTTCTGAACGGATTCTTGGCGCTCGCCCACCTACATTCGATGTCGATGCTCTTCTCACGACTTCCATAGAAAATCTCGAAATCCATGTTTCACAATCACAGTCTTCGATAACTACCTCGATCAACATCGGAAAATTCAAATTGGGCTATGCCAATGATGATATTGTCTCCTTCGATCAGCGCATACAAATGCGCTCTTCTGTCAGGGACGCGTTCCCATCAGCGGGTTCAGATATCTCGCTTACCGTTGTTCAGTCACCTGATTCGTCAAGATGTGAGGTAAAGACACTCCCTCTTCATGTAAAGTTAGATCTCCCGAGGTTGGATGAGACATTTACTTGGTTCGGAGGCTTGAGTGGTTTCCTTAACCTAAACTCTTCGATGAGTGCAAGCAATCCACCTGTAACGCGAAGCCCGCCGAAATTGCCACAGAAAGCCCGAGGTGTTAGATTTGATGCACCCATACGTCCAGATGACACCTCTGCAAACTCTGAAAACAAAGTCAATATGAGAATCGGAGGGGTTCGTTTAGACCTTCTTGGTAAAGAATGCAGCGTCTCGCTAGACACCAGTGCGGTGAAACTCGTTAGTCGAGAGGAGGGTCTTGGGGTTGGAATTTCAAAAATCCAGCTTACAGGTCCCTGCATCGGGCAGTCAATGGGCGACCCGCCAGTGCATGCTGTGATCACAAACACTCGGGTCGAGTTTCTAACTACGCCAAAGGATAAAGACTTGGAACGTCTTCTAGAGCTTATCATTCCATCTAAGCATAAATTCGACAAGAGCGACGATGAGATAATGGTGGATACGCTCCTTCGGCAACGGAGGAAAGGCTCTGTTCTGCGCGTCAATGTCGACGATATCGAGATCAACGTTGATAAAGTGCAACAACTTCAAGTATTGTCTACTTTAGGCGAGGATATTGCACGTCTATCGACTGTAGCCAAATATTTGCCTGAAGATGACCGACCTGGCCTTCTTACTCTGGCACTCGTTCGTAATCTAGACGTTAATGTCACCGTTGATGAAAAAATTGGTGTTCTACAGGCCTCCCTGAAAAACATTGAGGCTGGGAACATCACAATGCCATCACTAGTGGCCGTAGGGCTGGGCACGGTCTCCCTTCGACGCAATTACAGCGAACAGCTAGTTTCTTCTGTCCTACCTACAGGTAAAGGAGACTGTGGTCCGGTAATCACTATGAGGATGATTGGTGACGAGATCGAGCCTGTCGTCAAGTTGAGAATGCAGTACCTAGATATTGAGTATCGAGTCTCAACTATTATGGACATATTAGACCTGGGAGAAGATGCTACGCCACAAGATTTCGAAGCGTCGCTCGCTGCGTCAGTCGCTAACTTGGGAGAGCATGCTCATGCGGCAATTACCGGGAAACCTACAGCTAGCTCTGCGATGAGCGAGCAAGGCAAGGGAAAGCCTTTCAAGATTGATATTGTCCTTCACGATTTCCTTCTTGGTCTCAATCCGCTCGGCCTCACTTCAAAGATGGTTGTTGTACTAACTAACGCTCGTCTCGAGGTTGCACTGTCCAAGGGAGATGATACAAATGTGCTAGGGAATATCAACAAGGCATCTATACTTCTTATTGACGATATTTCCGTAAAAGACTCTCTGAGCCCTAAGACGAATTCAAGACGACAGCCCTCAAATACGGCGACGCCGCAGGTAGTCGAGCTTTGCCAGCAGGGGTTTGTTGATATTTGCTATATCTCCTCTGCGAAGATTAGTGTTCAAACTGGCGCTAACCAGGAGGACGGAACCAAATGGATTGATGTCGAGTTGCGAGATGATCTCCTTGTACTGGAGACATGTGCCGACTCAACCCAGACCCTTATTGCACTTGCCAACGCCCTTGCACCACCAACACCTCCAAAGAAGGAGATCAAATATAGAACCAACGTCGTCCCAATGCAAGATATGCTTGCTTCGATTTCAGCAGATGCTTTTGGTAGGGCCGAAGGAGACTATAATTTTGAGGATGACTTTCTCGCACATGGACTGGGTGTCGAAGAGTTTGACTTGGAGGGTTCCGATCATTCGGGTACCCTCGGTGTCGACTCAACTTTCTACGATGAATCTGCTAGTCAAGGGCAACTCCTGGAGCATTCCGCATTATCGGATAAGACTACAGCGCGAGACACGACTGACGGCGTGTTGCTAACGAACTTCAGTAGCCAGCCAGAAGATTTAGATGAAGATGATGACCTCGTCATACATGAGAATTACTTCAGTGCCGGATCAGTCATAGAAGGAACAGCACATCGGTGGAACTCGACCAATAACGCCTATGATCAGTCCAACGATGCTAAGGTTCATAAAAGCCCTCTCTCCGTCCGCGTTCGCGACGTCCACTTTATCTGGAATCTCTTCGACGGTTACGATTGGAATCACACGCGTGACGTCATTTCAAAGGCTGTCTATGATATCGAGGCCACGGCTACCGAGCGACAGACTAGACAAGACCGCGCTCGCGCTGGGACCGACATGGAGATTGTTGATGAGGAGACGGTCATTGGTGATTTTCTCTTTAATTCGATCTATATCGGCATCCCCGCGAATCGAGACCCTCGAGAACTCGCGCAGGCAATTAATCAAGAGTTGAATGACAATGCCACCGAGACCGAATCTATCGCAACCACGGCAATGACTGCAACGCCAAATCGACAGGGTGGTGCATATCGTACCAAGAAGAAGCTGAAACTAAACCGTAGTAAGCGGCACAAGATTACATTCGAATTGAAGGGCATCAATGTCGATTTAATTACTTTCCCGCCAGAATCGGGTGAGACACAAAGCTCAATTGATATCCGTGTTAAAGACCTGGTTGTATTTGACCACGTTCCAACCTCGACATGGAAGAAATTTGCTACGTACGATCAGGATGCGGGTGAGCGAGAAATGGATGCCAGCATGGTGCATCTTGAGATTCTCAACGTCAAGCCTCTGCCTGAACTATCTGCGGCGGAGATCGTCCTTAAAGCTACTGTACTTCCTCTCCGATTGCACGTCGACCAAGATGCTCTCGATTTCATCACTCGTTTTTTCGAGTTCAAAGACGATTCTAAGCCAACCCATGCCTCACCTAGTGATATCCCTTTTATACAGAGGGCGGAAGTTAATTCTATCCCCGTTACTCTTGACTTCAAGCCAAAGCGAGTCGACTATGCGGGTCTTCGGTCAGGTCATACCACTGAATTCATGAATTTCGTTGTCCTAGATCAATCTCGCTTGGTCCTACGTCGCACTATTGTATACGGTGCTTCTGGATTTGACAGGCTGGGGAAAACGCTAAACGACACGTGGACCCCTGATGTTAGGCGAAATCAACTTCCTGGGGTTCTCGCTGGCCTTGCTCCCGTTCGCTCGCTTGTCAACGTTGGAAGCGGCTTTAAAGATCTCATCGAAATACCTATCAGGGAATATAAGAAAGACGGGAGAATCGTCCGTAGCATAAGCAAAGGTGCCGCCGCGTTCGCCAAGACGACAGGTACAGAACTTGTTAAGTTGGGAGCGAAGTTAGCTGTTGGCACGCAGTATGCGCTGCAGGGTGCAGAAGACATATTGACGAAACAGCCCAACGATGGCGACTCTTCAGATTGGGAGGAAGGTGACGCGGAATCCGAAGAAACGAAACAAATCAGTCTTTACGCTCATCAGCCTACTGGTGTCGTCCAAGGCCTCAGGGGCGCGTATTCAAGTTTAGCCCGCGATCTTAACCTAGCAAAGGACGCAATCATTGCTGTACCCGGAGAAGTGATGGAGAGTGGAAACGCTCAAGGAGCCGCCAAGGCTGTGCTGAAACGTGCACCCACCATTATCTTCAGGCCGCTTATTGGTTCAAGCAAAGCTGTCGGACAAACTCTGCTGGGAGCTACCAATTCTTTAGACCCACAGAATAGGAGACGCGCGGAAGAGGTTGGTTCACTATCCTTCAGACTACTGGTATATCAGACAACTGACTTTTTTTATAGAAATATAAAAGGCACTAACCGTCTCTTACGAGGCATGTCTTGGATTCAAGGTTTCTGGTCTTGATCTTCAGTTTTTGTGCAAGGAGTCTTTGGGGGGGCATATATTGGCGCCACTTTCGTTTGATCTCTTTTTTCTTTTCAACACTCTGAGCATGATGCATGAACGAAAGAAAGAAAGTCACTTAATATCGTAGTGCATCATAGACGGCGCAACGGCGGGGTCCTCCACCCCTTTTGTCATGGCTGGGAGACTGAGATTGATAACAGGGCAACCTTGTAACTACCTACCTACATATCTTTATATACCCATTGATAAACATTTCGGCGCCTAAGTTCGTGGATATCAGGGCCATAGAGTACTGATTCATTCTGTTGGGATGCACCACCTCTATGTAGGACTTTAAAGTGTAACTCCATGAAAGTTGATAACCTGTTTGTTATTTTCCCCAGTCATCTCTATGTCTATCTCTCGCCTATGCGATATAATAGCCATATAGAATAGGGAAACAGTTTTTCCCACCCTTTTTTCTTTTTGGATGGCTCAATAGCTTAATGGCTAGACAAAACATGTTGGTCGAGTTGGTCTATTTGAGTTGTACCAAATGAAATGATGTAGTCGTTCAGCTTACCAGCAGGTAGCCCCCTTGGATAATCTGTTGGTTATACTAACAAGTATACACTACGTCATGGATTATTCGATATGCCATGTTTTATTTAATGGGACAACCAAGTATCTCACTCAAATGAACTTGAATAAAAAGCAATAAGAGTCATTTCAATAAGATCCAACCTACACATTAAAACGATGACATTACCTCCGTTCTTTAAATCGTTCCCCTGTCCAACTCTTTGCCTCCCAGAAACCCAGGATAGGACCTGCCTATCTAGCCCACATAACCCCCTTTCCACGCCGGCGTTTTATCAACTTAACTAAATCTGCAATCGCCCTTCCCTCGCAGACAGTCTCCGCACGCGGCAATAATTGCATAAAACAAGCGGCAGTGCGATGACCAGCAGCGCGGCAGAGATGCCGAAGAACACACCTGCCAGGACCTCCGTTGCTGCGGAATCCCAGTCTGTGATTATCATGCCTGATAATGGATATCGAACGCCGAAGTCGAAGTTGCTGTGGGAAGCCTCTGCATCCGTGTTGAGGGTTGGATGTACAGCTGGCATTGTTGCCGTGTCTGATGTTTAGGGAAGGTCGGCGTGATATCTTCGATATATGTAGGTGTATAGAGCGAGCAGGCGATGAGAGTTCCAACCGAGATTGTATGTAGGCAGATAGCTTCGTAGATGGAAGTCCCTTCAGCATCCAGCCGAATTCAGTATAATTAAAAATATGAGAGTTCGGATCGGTAGCATTTCTTGTTTACTCACGTCCTGAATGAAGTGATGCGGCGAGTGGTGGCGTTTACTATAGATGCCCGATATCTAGTGAGCCAGGGATGATGGATTGATGAGTCTTTTGAATCAACATGATATGCTCATCTGCCGTTGCATAGAAAAAGAGAAGATTCTCATATAGCAATGTCTAAGTTGCGTTAGATTTAGATATGTGTGTGGCAACTCCGCTCGGTCGGTCGGTCGGTCGGGGAATGCATGGAGCTGTGTGACCTCATCTCTGCGGTTCTTGGGATTGACTCGTTCAAAATAGCCCCGATAGTCATACAAATTACGAAAAATACGCGATCGCGCACCAGAGGTTTAACTTTGCTATCCGACATCAGTATTAGTATTATAGAATCTCGGAATTTGAGACAAGCTACGTTTCCATCTTTTAAAGGGGTAGTTACTTCGAGAAAGTTGATAGGCTCGATATATTAAAAAGGATCGCTTTTTTACACGACCCGTAAACAGAAATAGTAAGAGCATATTATTAACGAAGCATTTGGTATGGAGGGAGTATCAATAGAAACAATAGTAACCGCCCTACGGAACGGCATCTCTACTGATAAACTTCCTCTTGACAAATCTAACCCATCTCCTGCGTCTCCATTCTCCCCTTCTGCCATCACCATCCTCACCTTCCTCCCAACTCGGCTTCGGGCGTTTAGCCGCCGCTTCTGCACCTTTGCTCTTGTTATTGAGGGTCGAACCGTCGATGACCCCAATCTTCTCCGCCTGCTCATCGTAGATATCATACACCCACCGCTCGCCCTCCGTCTCGATCTCGACGCCCGTGATAATGCGTTCCTCGACCCACTCGCGACTCCAAAGGTCCAGCGCCCACTTCTTCTCACTCCACTCCCAGCCCTGTGGTGGCTGCACATCTTCGAAGAACCGAGTACCGATTGGCCGTTCGCCCGCGATACGTGCGGGGGAGAGCGGATCGTACGGTGAGGACGAGAAGAGCCAGGGCTCCCATTCTCCAGCCCCCGAGAGGCGCTGCAACTCGAAGATTTCCACCTCGCGAGTCTCCGGCGCGCTGTCGAGTATCACGTCAGTCTCCACCCACTTCTCGACCCATGTCATAGCCTTTTCTTCTTGGGGCTGCATGTGCTTCTTGTGCGCAGTTTCCAGCTGTCTCTGGACGACCGGATGACCCACACACGTGAGGGCCCAGCCTACCACCAAGAAGATCAGGCGCCATGGCATTATGTTGGCCGCGATGCTCATGAACAGACAAACGGCGAACAGGGCGACGAATATAGCGCTGCTCTGAGCCTCGTTGCTGAAGTTGGTGCGCGGCACAACAAGCCGCACGATGGCGTCATGCATCTGACTGAAGTCCTCCATGCAGTTTTGTAGGTCGCGCATGTTATGGAAGAAGTCCCGGCTTAGCTCCTTGACAGGCTTTACAGTAACTGCAGGCGCGATGGGCGGGCCGTGCGCCGAGTAGGCGATCATCTCCTCGTTCGTCGGGCTGAAGTCGGCAGCGGGGTGCCGCGCGACAAAGCTCGGGACCAGGACGCTAACCAAGAGTACCACGAGGGGGAGCAGCGGTATAAGCGAAGGGTCTAAACACACGAAAGTATACACAGCGAGGAAAGAGAGGGTGTGCGTGGGATGACGCCATGCTAACAGACGGAGGACACGGGCCTGGAAGACGAAGACAACGCCGATACGTGCGTTGAAACGGCGGAAGTTGTTCGACATGGTCGGCAGGGTAAAGTTGGGTTTCGCGGTCCGGCCCGGCAAGGGGTCGTCATTAGGGATATTTGCATCGTCTAACGGCACCACCTGTGCCAACAACTTCTCTACTAGATGGTCTTGTAATCGTGCCTTTTCCTTGAAAGCAGAGAACCGCCCGCGTATTCCACTGCCACGCGACGGGGTCTCGTTGTCCGAGTTATAGAAATCATGGTTCTCAGCTCTTTTATGAGACCCAGAGGGTGTTGGTGTCTGAGGCCTAGGTGACGGGCTGTTAAGTATGACGGTCGGTATAGGGTCATCGCGGTTGACGAAAGACGTCTTGCTGTTATCATCCATCGGTTATAGGTTTCAATGCCTTGAAGGCACCCTTAATTATAGGTAGTTCGGATTGATCACATTCAGTGCTGATGCTGGAAGTGATCACATTCTTGAATCCAGTTGGGCAGAAAAACAGTACATAGGATAGTGATGATGATATTCAGATGAGGATTCCGGAATTACAGGTGGGATTGACATCACATGTAAAGTTGCCCGTCATTCCGACCACGCAGGTGCAGGGGTCCCATACCAAAGACTAGCGCACAATAGTGGATACTTTACAGTGGCGCGCGGGGTTAGTCTAGCTAATGTTTTAGCGGGGCTTAGTGCGTTTGTAGAGCTTGCAGCTTTTTTCTTTGGTTAGAGTTGTGATAATGCAATAAACTATGAGCAGCAGTATCACCAGTTCGAACCAAAACTCTAAACACAGCCGACGTAACTCGAATCATTGAGAACCGCTAATACAAAGACCTAAAAACGAAGCCGACTCAACTGAAACACGTTTCAGACCATGCCAATTACGATATTACAGCCCGCACCACCACCGGGCTACAACCCACACGACACTAGCTACGGCGTCGATTCAGATTCCGATTCGGAAGGCGGCGTCGACCTCGAAGGTGATGTATCCATGGGAAAGCCATCGAAGCGGTTTCGCCGCTCCGACGACGACGCAATAGTGACGCCTGGTGAAATAATAACAGAAGATCCCCAGTGGATGCGGTAAGTGAAGCTCTGGGCCATAGTCCTTCCCGTCTTCGCCTTGGGTCAAGTGCCGTGCTCGACTAACACAACTCATCTATCCTCTTACAGCGGCCACGGAACATACACAACCCTCGAACCCCCCGCCATCGTATCCTCAGTCGCCGGCACACTGGCCAAGACGAATAAGCTGCTGTCTGTGCGCCCGCTGCGGGCACGATACACACCCGAGATTGGTGACCTGGTGGTTGGGCGCATCGTCGAGGTCCAATCGCGGCGGTGGCGCGTCGACGTCGGCGCCGCGCTGCTGGCCCAGCTTCCCTTATCCGCCATCAACCTGCCGGGCGGCATCCAGCGGCGGCGGACCGAGACAGACGAGCTGCAGATCCGAACCTTCTTCTCCGAAGGCGAGTTACTAGTGGCCGAGGTGCAGCAGCTGTACGGCGACGGCGGTGCCGTCCTGCACACGCGCTCGCTTAAATACGGCAAGCTGCGCAACGGGGTCTTCATGAGCGTCAGCGGCACCGGCGGGGGCGGAGGTGTCGTGCGCGCGCGTCGCCAGGCCTTCGCCATGGATGTCGGAGGCGGGGCCGCGGCCGACGCGGAGAAGATCGACGTCATCCTCGGCGTCAACGGATACATCTGGATCAGCAAACACATCGAGGGCGAGGGGCCCGCGGCCGAGACCTCTGGAACAGCCATTACTCGCGTTGAGGAGAGCGTGGGGCTGAACGTCTACTCGAGTCAGAATGACGAGATACCCACCGCCACGATGCGCGAGATCGCGCGCGTTCGCGGCGTTATCGAGGCTCTGGTCGAGCACGGGCTGCGCGTCGATGAGGAAATGGTGGTGAGGGGGTATCAAGAGGCGGTCGAGCTGGCGAGGGGCGATGGAGATGGAGAAGAGACACTGTATCTGGGCGGTGAGCGTGGACGTAGACTTGCGGATGCCCTTGTTGGTCGGTAGGTATTCTTAGAGCGCATTTGATAAGGTCTTGGGCAGACCAGGGCGACATAACATAGAGGAAGAACCATGATACCATGATTGCATATACAAGTTTATGATAAGAACTTTTGGGGTATCACTAGAGTATTCCTAGAGTGCAACGCTGATGAGAAACTATAATCATTTATCGCAGGCGGACAAGTTAATTCAAGGGATTCCACGATAAACTTCAGCTCTTAAGACGAAAGACACGTTTATAAGCTGTATTCAGACCTATTTTATGGCCAACTCAGTATGCCATGATACAATGATTGTACGAAATCACTCAACGTAGGAAAGTAGTATACTATACACCAGCAAGCCAACTTCACATAGGAAACATATGCATACTGATTGCCTCCGATTTCATTTGGGTATATGGACGCACACCAAAGAGATAATACATCGAGCGCGGGTTAAGAAAAGTGCAGTTGTAGATTTCAAAGCTTAGCTTGCGGACCTTGGAGGAACCAAAACGTCAGTCCAAGATAATTCAAATGTGCACAAGGAAAGGAAAATTGGGTATATATGTTGTTGCTTTTGCTCCTTTCTCTCCAATCATATGTTCCATGCAGAGAATCTATAAAGAATCCTTTATTGTATAAGGGTCCTAGTCATAGTAGTACACCCCGACTTATGAAAGAAGGTTGATGAAGTGACGATGATACTGATTGGAATAGGCATATCCGACGGCAAGGACGGCGAGCCACCGAAGAAACGCACCTTTGGCGGTAGGCCCACCAAGCCCGAACACCATCCACAGCCAGTAGCCCAGCCCCCTCAGTTGCCTGCCGTTGCGGTCGAAGTCGGGCTTGACGCTGTTCATCCACAGGAACTGGTTGAGGTCTTTGACAGAGTATGGCAGATAGCGCACGCGCAGTAGCTTGTCCATCCAGCCTGGCGTTGTCACTACTGTGCGCCGGTGCGTGAAGCAGTCGTAGGAGGCACGGCCGTGGTACGCGCCTGTGCCGGACTCGCCGACGCCGCCGAACGGGAGCGTGGACACGGACCCGTGCATGTATGAGTCGTTGATAGACGCTCCACCAGACGTGACACTGCTGAGGACTTGAGACGATGTTAGCTATGTGACGATTCACGTACGTCTTTGAAGGAAAAAAGGAAAAAGAAAAGTGATTAGCTTACCTTTTTGATTCTCAGCTTTGGAGCCGAAAGTCATGAGAGATAGGGGTGTAGGGTCAACCTTGTTCATGACCTTGATAGCTTCATTGACATTATCTACTGGATAGATAGACCAGATGGGGCCGAAAGATTCATCTACCATCATTGGGTCGTCGAGGGAGTCGACAAGTACAGCGGTTGGGGCAATGTACAGTTCAGACTTATCACTCTCGCCGCCCATGACGATCTTGCCCTTCGTCGAATCCAGCATTTTCTTGATACGGTCGAATTGCCTCTCGTTAACAATGCGTCCGTAGTCAGGGCTGGCCTTGGGGCCATTGGGGAAAAACTCCTTGTACGTAGCGTTGAGGTGCTTAATGAAATCATCGACCACTTCACGCTCAGCACACACGTAGTTGTGTGACATGCAGACTTGGCCAGCATTGGTACACTTGCCCCACATGAGTCGACGTGCTGTTAGAGCCAGATCGGCAGCTTTAGAAACGAAGGCAGGATTTCTGCCGCCGAGTTCGAGGGTCACCGGCGTCAGGGTCTCTGCGGCCTTCTTGGCGATGATTCGCGCAACGGCAGGGCCGCCAGTGTAGAAAATCTTCTCCCACTTCTCATTTAACAGAGCTGTTGTCTCGGGGACAGCGCCAGTGACAACGTAGAAGGAACCCGGGTCCAGATACTTCTCGACCATTTCCTTCATAACCATGGCGACTGCGGGGGCGCTCTCGGAGGGCTTGATGATGGCAGTGCATCCAGCGCTAATAGCGCCTACTAGAGGAGCTATGTTCAGCATGAAGGGGAAGTTGTAGGGTCCGATGATCAGGACGGCGCCCAAGGGCTCCTTTCGGACGTGTGGCCTCAGAGGCGTGAAGGTCAAAGGATAGTCCAGGTTTGTATCATCTTTGGCCCAGGTCTTTAATTTCTTGAGAGTCAGATTGAGATCAGATATGGTGAAATTCACTTCGGTGAGCATAGCTTCGTTGAATGCCTTGCCGACGTCCTGCTTTAAGGCGGCGATGATCTTGGGGGTGAAATCTGTTATGCCCCAGTACAGCTTCCTCAGCTGCACAAGACGCCATTCAACATCCTTTGTCTTCTGGGACGCGTAGGCTGCGCGAGCGTTGGCAGCATACTGGGCAATCTTATCCACGGGCGTCGCCTCAAAGGGGGGTATCTTGGTATCCGTAGTCATTATGAATTATAATCGAAGATGGAAATGCGATTCAAGTTGGCTATGGGAACGAATCTCTGGCGTATGTTATTATTATGATGTTTCACTTCTCGAATAAAACTAAATTAAGTACAAGGAAACCTGGAGACGTGCTACTTTCCTTGCCGTAGCGCAATGAGGGGAGGGATGAATCGACGCTTTAAGTCTAAGCAAGGACACCCCGACATCTTTAGAAGCAGAAATGTAGCTGTAATGGTAGCACCAATTCTAAGAAGCTATCCACTTCCAGTAATGAATGCGTGTGATCCGAGGGCGTTGAGGCTAGCTTGGCTAGTCTAGGCAGTAGAACCGAGGCACGGCAAACCTCCCTAGATAGACCCCTCAGTGTACTAAAGGGGCTTAGAGCCTCAAAGCATAGCCACACAAGGCAGTCAAGCCACATCAGAGGATTTGCCCTAAGCCTACTAAGGCGAGATCCACTTTGGCTTTCCTGCGATACACCAAAAAGTTTGGAGCTCAAAATCCCCCGCCTCGTTCGCGAACTTTTTTCAGAGTTCTCAATCACCACCAACTCCCACAACCATATTGCCGCCACACAACACACAGGCGCAGGATTCGACTTCTTTGCGTCCTCAATCATCCTCATCAAACCATCCACAACAATGGCTCCTCAGACAGTACGTATACCTTGACATCGCTTTGCTGTTGGCCCAGTCTCTCTGGCGAACCCTCCAGCGAGATCATGGCGTGAAGCAGTAGGCTAAGGTCAAACTCCGACATGTAGAAGAAGTCCGGCAAGGCTGGCAAGCAGACGAAGAAGGTAAGCCATCATCCGATCCCCTTTGCCTACTTGCAGATATACTTACGTCGCACCACTAGTTCGTCATCAACGCCTCGCAGCCCGCCAGCGACAAGATCTTCGACACCGCCGCCTTCGAGAAGTTCCTCCAGGACAAGATCAAGGTCGATGGCCGTGTCGGTAACCTCGGCGACACCATCACCATCCAGCAGGTTGGCGACGGCAAGGTCGAGATCACCGCCCACAACGAGCTATCCGGTCGCTACCTCAAGTACCTGTTAGTGCCACTACGGTTTCACCCCGCGACTAACGATCGCGGGGTCACACGGAAGTTGACTAATAATTTCACCACAGGACCAAGAAGTTCTTGAAGAAGATGCAGCTCCGTGACTGGCTGCGTGTCGTCTCGACCTCCAAGGGTGTTTACGAGCTCAAGTTCTTCAACGTCGTTAACGACGAGGCTGATGACGATGACGAGTAATCGGGTTATTTGTAACTGTACACCAAGGACAAGAAAAGATCAAAGAGAGCAGGTGCATGAATTTTGCATAATACTGGCTCTTGCATCCAACGTTGCAAAATAAACTCGATTCAAAGGCAAAATTGTTCTGAACGATGATTGACGTGATGACACATTATGATTTTGTGACGACTGTATTGCATATCCTTATATACAAGTAGACCGGAGTGGCTGGTATCTAAAAGTACATATTGTTCTACACTCTATCTATCCAATAACCCTTTTTCAAACTTTGTCTATACGTAGGGGTATCTCTCATGGTAATGCTCTCATAACTCCCTCGAAGGCTACTAATGCCATCGCATTTGCCGGAAACGCTCTTAAGAAGCAGGGCAAGAATCCTCTCCAATATCCCTTGACGCCGCTATCCCTATACACAGCTTGTGCAGCCTGCCGCCATGTCTTAAACTTAGGCGTCCCATCATTAAGCTTGCCCCCCATCGGATCCGTCATAATGCGCTGCTTGACCACATCGCTGGGATAGCTCGTGAGCCAGAAGACCTGCGCACTCACTCCGCCAGCCCAGAAGTTCACGGCGGGCGCGGACAGGCTCGTGCGCTCGCGCAGCAGCCGTGAGAAAACATCATACGAACCCCACCAAAAAAAGAAGAACGCCCGGAATATGAGCGTCGCGCCTAGGCCCTTGTACACTCCACGTACGCCGTGAGCGGCATAGATCTTGCGCACGCAGTCGAGCGGGCCCGAGTACAGACGTTCGGCCTTGTGGGCCGAGTACTGGATCTGCAGGCGCGCCTTGATGTGCTCGACGGGGGCAGCGATGAAACTGACGGTCGATCCAGCCATAACGCCCGCAATTCCGTGGCCGAAGGACGGAAGGTGGTCCACGGGATTCGATTTCGGCTCAGATACGATACCATTACGACTGCTAATCGGGGGGGTAGGAAAGTATAACCTCGGGACGAACACGTTCTCCGCCAACAGTCGACGGTAGATGGTCAAGCTGCCCAGCATTAAGCTGTCCATGAACATCCAACCGACCAGCGGGGGCGATGCGCCCTTGTAGAGACCCCGGACACCCTCGTGTCGTAGCGTCTGGACCAGGCATTGCAGAGGTCCGCTGAAGCGCGCCGCATCGGTCGTCTGTAGTCGTACCTTTATCGTATCGAATGGGTGACCGACTTTATAGCGCGTTAGATGTCGATGCTAATGCGATGCGATGCGCATTACAGACATCCCGACGCCGGGGACCTGCTCTATTGAGGAATATGAATTGTATACGATAAGAAATAAAACTCACCCGAGAGCTTGGCGATGCCGGAGAATACGCCAGCGACGAAACCCTTGTAGTTCTGGGCGGCTGGCGCGGGCGCCTGCTTCTGGTCGGTTGCCATGTCGGCGAAGACCACTTTCTAGAGTTTGTTGGCGATGAGAGATGGTTGTCTTACTTTTGTCTCATCGTGGTGGGATGTCTTTTTTCAGCTCTGTAAAATCGTGATAATATCATATACATCATAGATGTAAAATCCGAAGCTATGACCGGGATCGGCGCCGAGACTAGCACTAATAACGTTAACCGGCGAGACGGTAAACTTAGGTAATGCAATACTAAGTCTAAAATTAACCATAAATGGATAAGGTTTACTATCCCACGTGTAGCACCACTATCGCCAATTCAACTATGCTTCAGATATATCTAAAATGAGTAAAACTGATTCAGAATACACTTCATCTTATGGCATCAATTAATAGACCAAGAGACGTTACAGGTCATAAGGTGCATCGGCCGTGGTTACTCTCCTTACTAGAACACCGCGGGCCTCCGGCCAAACCATATATCTACTTCTCGGTACTAATAGAACGACTAACTGGTACACTGGCATAGTCATTATCAACTTGGTCTGCACCTTCAGTTTTCTAGAAAACAAAGTCGAACACCTTTAGGATAACCACCCTAGAGTTTCGTGTTCTGCGACACTCGATAAACTCTTCTCTACCGGACCCCTTTCCCCGAGTTAGGGCAATTCTATAGGTAAGATACTAACGAACAATCTCACTCGGGTGAAGCCGTTGTCTCTGGCAGGACCAAGAATTCGCTGAGCCGTCTAATCGGGCCATTGCAATTCAGACTTTTCTGTGGTTATCGTCATGCTGTTTCAGTAGACGAGGTAAGTGAAATATTCGAACTATCTTATATCCAACCAATCATCCACCCGTCAGAGAGCACCTGTTGGCAGATATTCATACGTATAGTTATATGGACTGCAATGGGTATAGATCTGTTTGTATACCGCCTTTTACGCTCTCATGTCTTCCTAGAGAGTGCATACATAACTATCCTAAAGACGTATATAAGCGCCTACAGGAGTCCAATACCCCTACTCATAGTGGGATTTATAGGGTAACACGTAGACCTGTCGTTCGTTTTATACCCTCTTGTGTTAGCAGGGCGGTCTTGAGATGCCTAATCAGGGGCGCAATCCGGGTGCTGAGTCCCCTCATGCGCCGTCTTGGCTGCCGAAAGAGGGGAAGATTTTCCTATTGAGTCTCATTTGACCATGCCATGTTTCAACCTTGACACTACTACCTTGACTAGTTACAGGGTTTCCCACCCTAGCAGAATGAAACCGGTATTTAGCACGTAACCTAAAACTGATGAGAAGAGTTGCGAATGCTGTTCCAATCATAAGCGCACATGGTCAGCATCAACGCATGATGAAGGGCGAACTAATAGCAACAAGTATTATGGGCAATACAGGTTACACGATGGCCTGCGGACCGATTGATTTGACCCTTGCTGGATCGTAATCCTTTCGGATGATCAAACATCAAATTAAGAAGGTTGCATCTTTTGTTTTTCCTATTAGAGACGACTGCCAGTATGCTACTGGCTCGTGATGCGGCAGATCAGCTTCGGTCGCCGTAGATGCGCTGGTCGTTGACCCACGTGGGCGATCTCTTGCTCTCCTAGGAGCTGCCATTCGGGATCAAGACAACGTATATAAAGACTGAAGTATACCTTCGCATTGAAGTTCTCGAGAGTTAGGGGCTAGGCGCACGTACGAGTACGAGGTTGTGTCAACTATACAGGCAAAGTGCAGAGAGGCCAATTTTATCCGTATATTGCTTTATTAGCAACCTCCCCCGATCGCCTCTTCGCCCTTATAGCTGAGTTTTGGCGAGAATGCGCACAGCAGCGCCTCTGTCCGCTCTCGCACTTGTTGCGACTGCTGTTGCCGATTGCAATGGAAAGGCCGAGTATTGCGACCGAAAATATAGCCAAATCACCTTTGCTGGGTCGCACAACTCAGGGTTTGTAGGCGTTGGGCCTTCGGACAATCAACTTACGTCGGTTTCGGCGCAGCTTGATCAAGGTATTCGGTTTCTGACCACCCAGACGCACGACAAAGATGGTGTCATTGAAATGTGTCACACAGTAAGTATAAAACGAAAAAAAGGCTTCTCGAGTTGGGCAGTTGTTGGGCCTGTATCTGCATTGTCAACATCATTGTAGAAAATTCAAGAATTTCATTGTAACGAACAACTCTGTGCATTCAAAACGCCTGCTAATGATTTCCATAGTCGTGCGATCTGTTAGATGCTGGCCCTCTTCAAGACTATCTTAGCACTGTGAAGACCTGGGTCGATGGTCATCCGGACGACGTTGTGACATTGCTCATTACAAACGGAGACGCCATCGACATTACCAAATTTGGCGATGCCTTCAAGTCTGCAGGACTAGATTCGTATACATTCACGCCCTCAGGTCAACTTGGATTAGATGCCTGGCCAACACTAGGAGACCTGATCTCAAGCGGAAACAGGGTTATTGTGTTTATGGGTAAGTCTGGTCATGCTTCACTTTAGGATATCACTTCTTCTCAGAATGACTGACAAGACTGTAGATTACAACTCGGACACTAGCAAGGTCCCATACATCCTTGATGAATTCGCCTACTATTTTGAGACACCATTCGACCCTCACTCAGACCAGCGTAAGTCATTTTCGAAGCCGTTTCTCCCATTATTCAGCTTTTGAGCAAATATGTGACCTCTTCTTCATGGAAAATGACTACTAACCTCTCATATCGCAGTGAGCGGGTGCAATGTCGACCGACCAGCTGGCGCCTCAGCTGACGGCCGTTTGATCCTCGCAAATCACAACCAGAACTACGAAGTTCTGGGCATCGACCTTCCTGACCTAGTTCATGCCGGTGATACAAATTCTGTCTCTTCCATTACTGCACAAACAGATACCTGTAAAGGACTGTATGGACGTGTCCCCAACGTGGTACTTGTAAGCTTTTCTCATCTGCTTGATCTTTCGAACCCCGAGACAGCGACACTGACGAAGACTACTCAGCTTGACTATGTTAGCGTTGGCGATGCTATTAATGCCCAAAGCCAGCTTAACGGCGTATGATGTCAATGTACTTTCTTGGGCTTACCCTCTGGCCCTTTCTTGGACTAAGTTCGGCTATATAGTTATACCAAAATACAAACCTGTATATATGCATTTGTGATCAACTGTGTGTCAAATTACTACTTTCTGTCACCGATGGGTGCGTTTCCGCCTCATATAACTTGCGTTACGTCAAGAGTGTGGAAAAGCATATCATTCTAGCCATATGCGTACGCCTATCCCGGGTCACCGGCCAATCGATGTCCAAGCAATTGTCATCACCCATTGATGGCGACGCTCTTATTCGCGGGTGTGCCAATTGAACGCTTCGCGCCTGATTGCGCCAACTAACCGCCAGCCAAGAAGCTTGCCGCCGGCATCTTTATCGCCATCTACCAATCAACAATCAATATGCTAGTAAAGCTACTTCACAAAGACCCCTGCCGCTTACGCCCGCGTTCCATGAAACAGTCTTGGGGAACAAAGTCGCATCTACCTACCTACATAATTAGGTAGAACATATAGGACGATGGGGGCCACTCTCACGCGATAATCGTAGGTTCTCTTGTACGTTATTTTCTTCTACTTCTGTTTCCGTTCTTTTATACTTACTTTAGGGTCTTTTAAAAGAGGAAAAGATATAATATTAATAATTCAACGGTGATTATTATATCGATACCGGATATCGAGATGCAGGCATCTATACGCCAGCTGTTACTGGCTTCATTGGCGGGTAAGTGGCAGAGATCTAGGTAGATATCTGGTTCTAGAGAATAGTTTTAATCCATTTATCGTTCATGTTGCGTGCGAAGACTTATGAGCAAGATCGTCTGCTAACATACTATAGCATTTCCGCTTACGACGGCGGCGGTACCATCGTCACTCTTCGTCTCGCCCGAAAAGGATCTCGCCTTCGCCCTTAATGTCCCAAATGATACATCATCCTCAGAGCTATTCTTCTCGATGGCGTTCTCCATACAGACCAGCTGGGTCGCGGTTGGCCTAGGTGCAAGCACCATGGGAGGAAATCCACTGGTATTAATGGCTTATCCGTCTGCGTCCGGGAAAAACGTGACGATATCTCCACGTCGGTGTTATGGCCACAGCGAGCCCATCTATGACTCCGATATCAATATTGAAGCATTGCCAGGAACAGGATTGTTCAACGATACCACATTTATCTTCAATGGGCTATGCAGTAACTGTCGCTTATGGCCGCGCAATGGGGAACTAGACATTTCCAGTACAGCGCAGGATATGGCTTACGCCACGGGACGTGACAGCGATACGCGCAGTGATGATCCTAGGGAGTCGGTGAAAATTCATTGGAGTTACGGTTCATTCAGTATGGACTTGGTGCGTGCTACAGGGACCGGTGGTATCCCAGAGATTCCTGCCAATGAGAATATCACGTCCGTTGGCGCAACGCAACAATCGGCGACGAGCGGATACGTGGACAAAAAGGCTATTCTCCACGCTGTGTTTATGATCCTCGCGTTTGTGGGCATATGGCCTTTCGGTATACTGGTTCTACGGGTTGGCGGGTCAGTCCGCTGGCATGCTATCAACCAAGTTGTGGCATTCGGTTTGGTTCTCATCGGCTCAATTCTTGGGTTCGTCATAAGCACATCGTATAATAGGGTCAGTCCTCATCATGTTCTGCAAACTGTTCCCTTCCTATATTGTCGATATTCAGAGGAAAAGTGCTCGATGTTTTGGTGGTATGTTTGCTAACTTCTGTTTCACAGAGCCGTAAATTCAATACGGCACATCAAATCATTGGCATATTTGTGTTCATCTTTGTCATTGCCCAACTCGTCTTAGGGTATCTGCACCATCGTATATACAAGAAAACACAGCAGACAACCAAGATCGCACCAATTCATGTTTGGCTTGGACGCGTTGTTATACCGCTTGGTATTGCAAATGGCTTTACGTGAGTACATCTACCCTTTTCTGTCTGATCTGTTTCTGACGATGTGCAGTGGTTTCCCGCTTGCCTTGTCGCCAGGCTACGACTTTGCCCTCCTTGGAGTAGTCGCATTCGTATTGCCCGCTTTTCTGTTCATCTTGCTAGTAAAGAAGATTTTTAAGAAACTGGTGAAGACGGCGAAGCAATCTGATGAATCCAACGGCTATGATATGGAGCCTTGGCGTGGCTCTCAACCCGGCGTGCAACAGCCTGCCAACCACGCTGGAGATCCGATAACGCCAACACGATTAGGTGTTCCACAACAAGATGCCAGACAGTTTGTATGAAAATGATAGCATATGGAGTTTTAGGACGCACGGATACTGGCACGGTCTGGATGATGGGTGGGCTATGGCGTTAGGTAAGGTACACTTATAAGTATGCTCGAAGGGTATTGAAAATTGAGAATACTAAGGGTCAATCAACCATCTGTAGACCATTCGATAGGGGTTGATCAATAAATACGAAGTGTTTTCGGCTCTAGATAGAATTCAGGAAGGCGTGTTTTAATTTCACACGCTACAAGTAGTTTATTCAGTAACTTGATGTTGTAAGGAGTCATTGACAAAGAGACCACATTAAGGATCTGAAGTGCACTGTTTCTTTGTACCTTTCCAGCAGCTCTTGATGTAGTGCAATAGTTGGTATGTTTACACTGTGGTTAATCGAAGATGCTGATTAGCCTAGAACATAAACGTAACGTTAGCTTTTCTGTTCTAAACCTCCGGCCATATCGTGTCCAATTAGAGAAGTAAAGGCAGTACCCCTCCATGACCCAGATCATTAATTGACAAGCGCGGAGATCCAACACAAATGCCGTAGGCAGCTGAGATGTAAAGGTAGTATTATTGATGTAGTTATGCAAGAGATTCAGGCAAAATGCGTGGTGAAGCTCAGCGAGCTGCCGATGATCCCGCCTTATCGTGCCTGTCGATCAAATACAGCATCAAATACGCATCGACTGTTAGTTTTGTTTTTACTTGAGGTCGAAGAGCTAAGTTACTTATCTTGTTCCCAGAAGAAAGCAGTATAATCTTCTACATCCCTCGGACTGACTATGGAGTCGCGAGTCTTGCAAAAGTGAACTCTAGGTATATCTTCATTCTAATGCTTAGGCTATATCACGTCGAGTAAGACCATTGAAGTCGCATTCACGGTACCACCTCCGAGAACGACATTGGCATCGACCAATGGCAATAAGATGCATATAAGATCATGTCATTATCTATGCTTAGCGATCGTACCAGTATATCGGCTCGAAGTCAGATTTCATCTGGTCTTATAGTGGCGTTATCGAGTATTAGCCGAGCTGTTAGGTGCCCTTATTACTCTTCGCCTATGAGGTTCAGTGCGAAAACTCAAAGCTACATAGATGTCACCAAAGGTAATTTGCGCCAGTAATTACGATTACATCTGTTTCTCAGAATCCCATAATTATTGTAGACCCAGTGGACTTACAAGTGAAGATATATTTTGGGTCATCTATGTCGTTCCTCCTCAGGCATTCTTCCCGAATTGGCTCTTTGAGTAGAACCTCCCGCCCCGTATACGTGACCCATGCCATGTGACCGCCTAGAAAGCTAATCTAGACCCAGGCCTGGCCTCGCTAGGAACGACTCGGCCTGAGAACGATCTTGTCATATGCAACGCTGTCTGCGCGCAAGACCTACTTTGGCGTGCTTCGCTAATTCAGCAAGGCCAGGCCCTTGAAGTTGCAATGGTCGCTTACCACGGTACAGCGGCACCATGAAAATACTATTCTTAGCTTGCGTAGCATTTTCCGATATTAAATAGTCATCACAAACAGCTCGTGCATATAGAAGTAGGTATTGTAGTGTTTAACTACAAAAGTAGCATCTCTTCCTCAGGCGGTACGAAGACTTGCAACTCAAAGCAGCTGAGTTCAGCATATATCTGACCCTGGACTGGATGTTAAAATGACTTCAAGAATTGTACGGATTTGCCTGTTGGCAGGATATTTGGCTCTTCGAGCATCTGCTGCGTGCACTGTCTATGGCGTGGATTACTCTAATGGTGGCTCCTACAATATCGATGCGACATCTGATGAACTGTTTACCTTCACTTCCATATTCCAAGGTACCAAATTGAATGACTTAAATGCATTGGGCACCATCACTGATTTCTACCAGGTTGCGTACAAGAACCAGTAAAGCCTGCCCTGGTTGACCCTGCTGGGCACCAGTATACTTGCACTGCCATCAACACGACGCCTGATGGCCAAGAAGTGAAGTCAACATGGTAAGTAGAACCTCGGTAGACTTTATGCCGACACAAAGGCTAAGTCTTAATAAGCTCGATCGCATACTCTTCGATGTCGTCAGGTCAATGGAGGATTGTCATTTCTGGTGTGAACGTGGCGGTACAGAGAGTAATTAACCTAACAAGTGTTTCGCCGTCAACTGTAACAGTCACTGTAAGCAAGTCTTCGAAGCAACCATGCCCAGACAATATCGTATTAACGTTAAGCAAATATAGGCTACCCCAACTGTGATCGTAGGGATCACAAGTACACCCAATCCAACTAGTGTGTGCTCGAACTCTAACGATATATAACGAACATTTACTGATATTTCTTATTCCCATTGCATAGCCGTCTTCTCAACCATTGGAACACAGACTCAGACCTTGATTCTGGCCCCTGAAACCGTCACGAGACCTTGTAGTGGACCTACAACAACAGTAACAGTTACGCCACCAAAAGAGACCGTGATCACGACATCAGTTGTGGTCCGCACGACGACTGACGCAACGACCACCAAAAAATCAACAACCACGACCACAAAGACCGCCTCCTGCCATTACAGTTATGACAGTCCGACTGGGACGATCTGCGTTGGAAACGCCTGTAGTTTCCCTCCTGATCTACCTGCCCCGACTATCTGCATCGGCCTATCCTGCACTCGGCCAGCGGCTGAAATCGCAAAAGTAGCAGACACTCCAATCAACAGTGTCAAAGAGGTTATCAAGGTTTTCATGGCCACTACAGTTACCGTTACAGAGACAACTTATACCGTAACGAGTACCAGTATTACGGTGCTCCCCACACCAACAGTAACAGAGAACGGTATGTTATAGCCTCATCTCACCTCCCACGTAGATACAGGACTTCTAAAGCTTTATTTTGCAGTTATTCGTATTACTACCGCTACGGTGTAAGTTGCAGGCAATTTTAGTCGATTTTATATTTGCCGACCTTGAGATAAAGACAAAAATTCATGTCTATCATTCGTGTCGTACTGAGATAGTAACTAGGACTCCTCAACCATCGACCGTATGTAGCGGTCAAAAACCTGGTGCCACCGTCTCGGTTACTGGGCCTCAGTCCACCGTCACACAGACGAGCTTATCGTATTCGACAAAGCACGTTACTGGAACAGTCACCGCCATGTATGTACTATTGTTTGTTCAAGTCCATATGAGTCCTTTGTGTCCCCGCCAATCCTAGTTGGTCATTCCAACGGGAGATTTAAACCGGGGCGCTGATTTAGAGTTCAATGGCTGATTTCTATTACAGTGAAACCAAAACCACAGTTACCACTAATTCGAAGAGTGCCACGAGCTGTTGGATAAATGGAGGCTGGATGGGAGCTGACTAGGAGTGAGTGTGCAATGCTGTTAGTTGTGTTAATGGAGATGGGGTGATTATGGGAGTAACGTAGGACGTGTGATACGGAGAAAGTATCCTTAAACCCCAAATAAGCTATGTCATTATTCAACTCGGTTTTCACGATCGGCGAATACCGCTGTTAAAACCAAGTGCTTGGGTAGATGCTAGCCTGATAAGCGCGGAAATTGATGACAGGTTCCCAATCTGTAGCAGCAGTCTATTAATATTCAAGATAGCAACGTAGAAGCAGCAATTGAAGTATCTAATCATAAGACATCGTTTGTGGCTCATTGAGAAACATTGTCTAACTAAATTTCTCGGGGATTTATTGGCTTCTCACTAAATTTATAAAGAGTTAGCGAAAATACGTGTCTATCCCTTCGATTTTCCTTCAGCTTAGGTCTGGTGACTCCAGAACCAGAATGGCACTGTGCCAAAGACATTCCTCGTGATTATGGCGGAAATTAAGCAACTGTTCAATTTAACCATCATCGAATACCAGAAAACTAAATTGTTCTCAGGTTCATTTGCTTAAGTGGCTCGCGAGCTCATGCGTTTGCCATTCAATCCCTTGTTATCGATAATATTAACTACCAACAAGATGGTTCAGTAATAAGATTTGCTAATCTCCCTTAAGCCAAATATAACTACTATTAATGAGTGCCACGATGAGGATTATAGATCCGGGATGCAAAGCGCAGAAAATAATAAGGGAGAAATTCAAGAAAAGAAGCCAGCTTTGAATATAAAGAGGTTCATCCTATCATCGAATCAGTATTGCAGAATACCAAAGACCGCATAATCCATTACGACTCCTCAACTAATTATGATAAGCTTTCCATAACTTCAACAGCGACCAAGCATTCACACAGCTTAACAACACTATGTGCAAATATATCATTTCCCAGAAACTGTACCAACAGTGTCGTCACACACGACCTGATGGCGAGCCATATTACGACCTTTGCCTCGATGTAGAGCAGAAAAAAAGGGGCACATGCAGCCCTATGATTACCGACACCTCCAACATCAAAATCGTGCGCGGCAAGTGCCCTTCATGCAGGTAAACGGTAAGTATAATCATCATATCTACACCACCGATAGAGGATATACACAGATTGACTAACTCTAAGAGCAAACAATTAGATCAGTGACTCAGTATCATTCACTACAGACACAAGTGCTAGCAGAATCTGGACAATGGAGATTCGTTGAGCTCTTAGGATAAAACAATCCTCTTAACAATTATCGTTGAGGTAGGAAACATTAAGCATGTTCTAGCTCAAATGTAACCCACAAAGGCAGACGGGAATCAGTCAGATGCCTTTTCACACAACGCCATCCGGCTTCGGCGAAAACGCCATCTCAGTCATCAAGGGATGGGATAGTAACGCCCATGAGAAAACTCGAATCCTAATACGAAAAGCGGTACGTCTGCCTCTGTAACGCCGTATTTAGAGTCCCGCCATGAGCATAAATCATGTCACGTCTCCAAGCAAGAACCGATGGGTCTGGGGAAAGACTCGCCTATGCGTCGGAGCGTGTCGATACAATTTCCACGGGACCAGAAAACCATGATTCATCATGAAACAGCTCAACAAGTCAACATTGGAAAATTCGTCGCGACAACTTAGCTTGAGGACATCGCCCTCACTGAAAGCAAGTCGGCTCCCGTAGCCGTGTTCTGCTGCCTCGTCCTGCGCTACCTTTGTCGAAGGTACAGAAATGTCGATGTCAAGTCCCTTAACCCTTGGGTAGCGGTCAGGGATCTGCATCAATCGCCCTCCGCTACCGCATCCGAGGTCGACAACCTCGGGGAATGTGTATTTCACACTATCCATCACAAACCGGAAAGTTGGATCAATCTACTGTGCATTGATATCGTGGCACGCATATGATATACTGGATCTTGTGCGTAGTATTCTCCCTCCCGATTTCCATTCCGTAGGATGTACTGCATCGGTGAGAACGAGTTATTGTGGCCAAGATTTATCCAATGAAACAGCGATTTGGCTTAGCAGGCCTCTTCGAACAGATTTCCAACTACTATCTTGGTTTGGTCAGGTGCTAGCACCTTGACTGTAACCAGAATAGTTACCAGACCTTGAATGAATAGAGGGTGTAAGTCATCCTTTGAAGAATACTCCTCCACATCGAGGCGCTTGTTTTCACGCGGTTCGTCAAGGCTGCCTGGTTCCCAGGCGGCTCCAAGAGCCGCAAGGGCCGAATTGAAAATGTTTGCAACGGCGCATTTAGCGTCGTTGGCATCGATATCCATTCTGGAAGTCGTATATTGCAGCTTGATCTCGGCAAGTGCAGGAGCAAAGAATTATACACGAGTAGGTAGACAGTTGATAGATCAATGAAATTGTTTTGTTGGGGAACTTGGAGGGATTAAGGGATTTTAACAGCCGACTAAAAGTGAAAGCGATACAAACTAGGTGGTGAGTTCAAGGCTCTATTGTCCTTATAGCTGGAAGGCGAAAAGTCACTAACGAGCTTGAGTGCTTGTGTCAACAGGAACCGCACGTATTTAGTAGCTACATAACAACAAGAGTAAACCTGTACGACGATTAGGTCAAAGGTATACGCCATATTTGTGTCCATGACTAAATATAATACTACTTGTAATCTAACCAGTTCTTACACAATATTGTCGGAAGTCAGACATCGACATCAGTAAGGTACGAAGAAAACTTTGATGATTTACGCTCTTTTGTCAACTCCTGCATGGGAAATGATTTCTACTCTTGTAAGAGAGCCAGGTAGCACATATTGCCCTGAGGAAAGTCTTTTTTTGACGTGTCGGTTGGGTCTCGTATAAATGAGCTGGAACATTCCTTCGAGTAACGGTAACTATCGTGTAAAGATCACGCAGTTACGAACTTCATGAAAGCCTGGGACGGGATGCATGCAGATTTGCCATTGTGTAACGTCAACACCCGCGGCCATATGGGTCGTCAAATCCCGATTATCAAATCACACGTAAGACTTGTACTCAACGGAGGTCCGCAGCCGTTTTCTCCATCGGTAAGTGGAATCCCGCATATCGTGATACGTGATACGTAGAAGTCCGGAGAACAAGGTGACAAATTTTAAAACCATTTGACCTACACGGGTAGGAGATGGTCGGGTGATTAAATGCAGAAGGGCAATAAATGTCTCGTGAAAGATGTAGCGTACCAACCGATGATTTGAGAGAAACTCGTCTCTACATGCGCCTGCACATCGATCCGATCGCGCTGGAGCAATGCACTCCATGATAAATCCTACTCTTCGTGTGATACATAGCAACTAAGGTGAATTGATAATCATTCTGACTGTAGTAAGCAGTATGAAGTTCTCGGGCTAATATCTCAAGCCATGTCTTTGCAGCATTCAGTTCAATATTTCCTATCAATTGAATTTACCCTCGCTCTGTGAGTGTTATGTTGTGCGTCTGTGTTGTGAGGATCAGCGACTAACTTTCTACCGCCCCCCGCTAACGGTCGACTGGTTGAACCTCGGCATAAAACTCATTGAAGGTGAGTATTTTACGTCTTCTTAGGGAATCCTTTGCTTATCCTGAACACTGCCAGTGAACGACCATGTCGAGAACATCTCAAGAACTACCGGGTGCTCAACATCTATCCGTTTTGTGGTCGATCCCTCCATGCGCATACACGGTATGGCACCGGGGCTTCATTACGGTCAACAGGCACTCGAGGTCCTCCCGGCGTTGCAAGACCCTAACGGCAGGCGAGGCAACAGTCTTCCGTTCGAATGCCAACGTAAAACGTATACATAGCTAACGTAGTTTCAATCTCTTGCGTGCCTATGGATAAGTTCGCGTAGACTTAACAGCTGTCGTTACCCCCAATTTCGTCTTTGTTCCGCCACATGAACCAGGAGTGCCGCGTACTCACGCTTCAGGTCTAGTGTGATCACATACATCATTGAAGCTTGAGAGGTCAGGGGTCCAAGATATCAAAGTTGCTGACGAAATTGATACAGCGCGAAGTCTAATACTTTACAGAGACTGAAGCGGATATGGCAAAGCGTCCTACTAAAAACTAACTCAGTCTACATGGAGACACAATGAGAAGTAGGTGCTTTTTATAGCCGAAATAGTTATTTCTGAAAGCTGCCGTAGTACTCACCACCAGCTTAGTCTCGAATCACAGTCGACAGAAATACTTATTCACCTAAATCAATTTATGAAGTGTTGATTCTTCTCGGAATTAACCATCATTAACTTCATTGGCTTAGTGCTGTACGTCCCATATAGTCGCTACCAGAAATCCCGGCTGTGATCAAAGACGAACTCCATAGAAAGTAACGAGGTTAACATCGCTACATATAATATACTCTCGGTTATGCAACAAAAGACGAGCGGGATGAATGAGGTATAATACATCTTCGGAAATAGCTCAAGATTACGGTAAGGCAATCTTGATCCAACCTGACTTGCTACAACCATGCCATATAAACGATTAAGAGTGGCAATCTAGAAGAATGCACGTTGCCTTACCAACATACACTGGGTGGCACAAAACTGGCAGGAGTTTGGCACTCCCGTGTGAGTGTCTAAAATAAGCGATATGCGCGAAGAGGACCGCATACGTGTCGACCAAATCAAATTATTTTCTGTAATTCTTACTGGCTAATGAAACAATTTTGTTACGTACTTTGGAATGCAATACGCTACAGTTATACTGAGTACACATATGAGTAATCGACCGAACCCCCGCCCTTTGTAGCCCCATCCGTTACGTCTGGTACCCTCGTTCTCTGCAGATTCTATATCAACGGTTGCACGAGAAAATGACCCACCAATATCATTGAAGTTCTAGAAAGGGCACAGGATTAGTTTTATACCCAACGTCTTGATCCAAATGGTGAACGAATTCTATGTTGTTGGCCTTGACTACAATTTACTTATCGTCCAGGCTAGGAGAGTTTAGTATCAAAAAACCATAGATATACATATATAAGGGGCGGACTTGGAAGCTTAGGGGATTTCGGGGAACACAAGCAGCTCTCAGTCGCGCAACACCTCTTACTATTACCTCAACTCAGACAGTATATCTAATCAGGCTAGATTGACCTCATGGCGGCGTCAGAGCCAGATGAATCGAATATTGGTAGGCACAGTACTCGCCGACAACAAGCTGTTTTGTGGCGTAGTCTCGGTGTAGCCTGAGCCAATAAACTTGTTAGTGCGGTACACACGGGCCCCCAGTTTCTGCAAGAGCTCTGCGAATTGCCCAGTTCCTCTTGAGTCTTAGCAAGGATCACAGTAAAAAGGCTCAATGGGTAGAACTTGGCTATGTTATCGGAGGGTATAGTTGCAGCATCATATGTACTGACTCGGAAGGGAAAGCCGATTTCTCTGCTCGACTCGCAATGACGGCTTTCAGCAGCGAGTACCCGTCTTCAGTGAAAATTAGAGTTGTAACTGCGGCAATGTTGAAGTTGGTTTTATAGCTTAATTTCCCAGATAAAAAAATTGTAGCAGCGCGAGGTGAAAATCAAACTTGATTGTGAGCCAGGGGAGTGATGTCGAAGGGCTATTATACTTTCGCGCTCAGTCCCCCCAACGCTCCGTTTTGACGCACGTTAGCTTCTGCTCGGTATTACCGGGTTTAATATATCTTTCTCGCTAAAAAAGGGTTGGATGTTCACCAGTCGGTGGGCGGCCTAAAGACCGGTGGCGGTCGGCGAGAAGTGGGGCTATCGTGACGGATGTAGGCTTGGATACTCCGGCGCATAGGTGCATATTCACCCGCATCAAATTATGTGATATAAAAACATTGGACGACATGTCGTGTCAAATTAAGTATGATGAAGTGCAAGGATAGTTATACATAACTTCACAGGATATAAGTCACAGATGGGCACAGCTAACCAGTTCCTATAAAACGTATTATGGGATTCTGCTCCCAGCTGTCTCACTTGCAGACTCACACCAACTGCATAACGTGTTATGTACGACAAACTTAGAGACACAGATCTGGTTTGACATCGATACAGAAACAAACTGTTGGGTTTGATGATAGTACAGTGATCATAATAGATAGTATTCAACTTCGTTTGGGAAACTCCCTTTATTCACCTACCTAGATACATACATCTTGGTATTTTGGTTTATACATATGAGATTCTAATCTTCCCTATTATGTCTACATACCTAGCTGGAGTAATTCTGGTCATCGCCGTCTCGGCATTGCTCTGGAAATGTATTGTGTATCCATTCTTCTTCTCCCCACTTGCTTCTATTCCGGCGGCTCATCCTCTAGCCCACTTCACGTCACTCTGGATTCAATGGCAGCGGCTTCACGGGAAAGATTTCCAAAGTGTTTCCAAGGCTTTCGAAACTCATGGACCGTATGTGCGACTCGGACCACGGGAGCTAGCTCTCAACGACATCGAGGCTGTGCGCTGCGTTTGGGGCGTTGGCGCGGCAGACTTCGACAAGCATCCATCATACACTTACTGGGCAATGCAAGGGTTTGTATTTCTGTTGATATTATTATTGACTCTTTTCTTCCTTTAAGCTCAAAGTTGACTCATTACTAATGGAATAGGACGTCCAATACTTTCACATCAGTCCTAAAGAGTGATCACCGTCGTCGTCACCGCCGCATTAGGGGGGTGCATAAGCATTCGTACATAGCTTCATCCCCTCACGTTCGAGCTATCATGAGTACCCTCATGGTGGACCGCTTGACCCCTTTGTTAGCTCAAATTGCCATGTCGTCCGACGGTACGGCCGACATGCTTCCTATCGCTCAGTCTATCGTTCTTGATTGTACATCAGCATTTGCTTTTGGTGTTCCACTCTCTCTCAACTTTCTTTCGGACGCGGCGGCTCGCCAACACTGGTTTAACCTATTCAACGCCGGCTTCCCAAATGATCAATCTTCGTTCTGGCTAAGGGAGCATCCAGAGCTTACCAAAATACTCTGTTTCCTGGGAATCCCCGTTGTATCTAACCAGGTCGCCAAAGCTCGTCGCGAGTTTGAGAATTGGGCTCTGCCAAAAGTTGATGCTGCCGAGGAGGTCTTACAAAAACATAACGAAGGGCATACCTTAGCAGCAGGGAAGTTACCGGTGCTATGCGATGCCGTTTGGTCAGATCTAGCAATGACACATAGCGAAACGGCAAAAGTGCGCTTCTCGATGTCTCCAGCTCAGCGCAGAGAGCTCGCGAGTGAGTGCCTCGACCATATTGGTGAGTAACCTTAGATGGTAACACAGTTATCAATAATACACAGTTGGAAAGGGTTAACGCCAAATAGCATTTACGACTGAAGCATTTGCAACTGTCTTAACATACATGGTTTATGAGATCTCGCATCATCAAGAAATCCAAAACGAGCTCCGGGCGGAGCTACGTTCTGCTAATAACCCTCTTCTTGGCAACGCCGCCAACCAAACCGAAGTACCGTCGTCCGACACCCTTGAGCAGCTTCCCCTCATGAGTGCGGTAATCAAGGAGTCCCTTCGGCTCCGCAACACATCGCCAAGTGCCGATCCGCGTGTCACACCTGCCCACTGTACCTCTCGGATCGGCATTATCCCAAACGTCCCCCCTAAAACACGTGTTTGCAGCTACGGCTGGTGTCTTCATCGCAACCCGGATGTCTATTCGAACCCCCTTGATTGGAATCCCAAGCGCTGGCTTCGTGGAGGGTGTGATGATGTCGCCTTGGCTAAAAAATGGTTCTTTGCCTTTGGTGCTGGCAGCAGAAACTGCATTGGTCAAAACATTGCCTTAGAATGTAAGATATCTCTTTTCCCGACATTCATGCCACAAGTCGCTGACCCAATCGGGCCGATATAGTAATGCGAATGTCTCTTGCCACTATTTATACAAGCAACGCTACCTTCGTTGCTGATGAAACTCAGTATCCCGGTGCTAATCGGCCCATGAACCCGGATCTCAGCGATCGGCTTTTTATAAAATTCGAGAAACTTAGTTGACCGCAAAATATAGGTGGATGCGACCGACGAAGGTAGAAAAATACTGAACGAAATGGCTAGAAGCAACAACCGTATTGGGGTATTGACACCGTGACACCGAAACTATCACTCCGGTGATAGGCACATCCCTATATTGCCATAGTAACTTATTGAAAAAAATCTTGGGGATTCTGAAGTTTAGGAGAAAAAAAACTTGGTTTCCTTGTGTTGGTCGGCCTTGAATTATCGTTGGCCAAGCCCCTAACTTATTTTCACTGGCCAGTGGCATGGGACTGGCCTTTACAATTAATTTGCCTGGACAATGAAGCACGGGTAGATCTTTCTATGAGGGGAGTGTATTTTTACCAAGTCATGTAATCGAGACCATTTGGCTCAGACGCTTAACCATACTTCATGGAAGCTCTCTTTATTGCCGGTTCGGGATCGTTTACATGACCGATAACGGTCACGGCCTCTTTTCCGTGATTCCTGTACACCAAGTACTGAATATGGTAGAGGTTTACAGCCCATCTTCATCAAGAGTAATGTAGGGTATCAGTACTCAGAACGAGGTAAAAGATGAATTACGAGGTATAGTGTACAGTCTCAACGAGCAACTTGAGTTTGCCGCCCACATGAGGACTCTACCTGTTCGCCAAGCATGTAAAATATCAGTCCCGACTACTATCCCTTGACTACCTGTAGTAATATCCTAATCAATTTGCATAATCGGGTTAATGATACGAGCTCTAGTGTCACCCCGTCACAGCGAACGATTACCAACTCACTGTGGTACACCACCGCGTTTCTAACTAATGATATTGTATATATATGAACCCTCTTTCTATTGAGTTTGGAGAAATATCAGCTGTAATAAGCAGTCGTCTATGGTGAGTTGATTGGTTCCGGGATTTACTTGCAGCGTTGCCCGTTTGAGCTCGCCGACGTTTTAGTCAGACCGAGCAACTTTCGATGGATCATTATGATATAAAACGGCGACTAACGTCTTCAAAACCTAAAGATAATGATAAGATTTTTTTCCCTCCATGTCTGTGAGCTAGAGTAAATACATCAATCCAGCTATAGCCCTTACAATCTTTGCCTCTTCATCAATCAATCCAGATGAACCCAGTCAATACAAATCCGTACCAGCTTCCTGCTGATGCTACCTGGTTCAGTACGGAATTCCTCACTTTCATTGATAAAGCTAACTTCAAATCATAGTCACCGGGTGCTCTAGCGGCATCGGCCGCGCCATTGCAGAGCTCGTAGCCAGCAAACCTGGTCAGCGCCTCATCGCAACGGCTCGAAACCCATCCAGCTTATCATACCTTCCGGACAACGACGCCATTCTCAAGCTAGCTCTAGACGTTACGTTGCCCTCATCGGTTGAGGCCGCTTTCAAGACGGCAGCCGACCACTTCGGGGATAATTTTCATATCGATGTTGTCGTGAATAATGCAGGGTATGAGCTGGCTGGCGACACGGAGGCAGCTACCGAGGAGGAAATGCACGGCCAGCTCGAGACCAATTTCTTCGGCACCGTGCGCGTGGCCACGAATGCCACCAGAGTGATGCGGCAGTCGAAGGACCATCGCGGGGGCATCATTTTTAACATTTCCTCGCTCGCTGGCGTGGCCGCCTTTCCCGGTCAGTCCTTCTACCATGCAAGCAAGTTTGCCGTGGAGGGCTGGTCGGAGTCCTTTGCGCGCGAGTTGCATCCGGACTGGAATAGTGAGTTTCCGTTCATCCTTACGCATTTTTGACACACTGACTGACTGACTCTTTCCTTTCACGCCAGTCAACGTCTGCATCGTCGAACCGGGCGGTGTGAAAACGGAGTTCGAGCACGGCAGCAAGAAGTATACCATGACTCATGAGGCCTACGATGGAGCCGACATGCCGGCACGTCAGTTGGCTGCTTGGGTCAAAAAGGGTGTCGCCGCTGGCGCAGGCGTTCCACCCTCTGCCGTAGCTGAGGTTCTGTATCTGGTCGCCAGTCGAAACGACAAAGTCCCCCTCTGGCTACCATTAAGCAGTACGGCTGCCCAATTAATAAAAATGAAGCTCGAGGCACGCCTTGAGAACTTGGAGGCGGTGAAGGACCTAACACCTATTGACAAGAAGTAATCTAGGTAGCCAGCTTGAGTAAATCTCTCTCCTATTACCTCTGATGTCTACTTAATAAGCAGAATTGTATAACAATAAGAATAAATTATTGTTGCATTTTACTCTAGCTTAGGCATCTTCATATCTACAGACTACTCGTGTTGTAAACTAGACGATAGATATCATCAGTGGTCTCGCTCCATATCTTAATATCGCGCCATTACTTTTGTATGTTATCCTCACTACAAAACTAATCATTATTATTATATCACAACGTGAGCCACGACGTTGTGATCTGGCCAGGGAAGTATAACTGGGATTTCGGACACTCAGTTTTCATCTCATTCTCACAGCTATTATGTAGTACGGATAGACCATAAGTTGGCCTTTCTAGGACCCTAGTATTAAATTTTTATGTTGATAACCATGCTGTTCGTGCTCAACTTTCTCCACTGCCCGACATCTTAGTCAAGAGCGGTACTTTGAGAGCAATCCTCATACAACAAGTCGTATGGTCTAATGGTTATGATTTCTCGTTCACATTGATGTGTTCAAAGTCCCGAGAAGGTTCCGTGTTCGATCCACGGTACGACTATCAGATTATCTTTTGGCTAAATATCTAGGTGAGATCTAGATTTCTAAACTTTTTGCTTTGATTCAAACCACTGTTTATTTGTAAGGAGCCTTTTTCCTTTCCCTCGTGCTGTTAAGTTGAATGGGGCACTGTGAACAGGGGTCAATTACCCCGACCTAAATATACCACCATAGGATGAACGTTATTCGTAATTTAATTCAAATATCAAGCAGAATGTGGTTGTTCATTTAACTTATCTTCGCAAATTACTATAATAGTCTCTGGATACGGAAAACGTTGTCTCAGAGACGACAAACTCGTTATTTCAATGAAAGCGATTCCCATGGTGCTGGGGGATGTGCTACAGAGTTGCCGGTTAACCTACAAATAGGTAGAGAGAGGTATTGATTGATGTTCTTTTGGGTAGCCATGAAGCCGGCCCTGTGCGATTGCATCCCTGAGATCGTCGACTGTATCAAAACAAGGTTCATTACCCTTACTAGAACCGGAAGTGTAGATGACTGTCGTAACGTACTATTATGTATCAAGACTTTCAGGTCAGAAGCATTTGAGGTAGTCGAATCTGCAAAGATCTGGTCCCATGGGATTTATTTACTGTTATTCATTTATGTATACATCCTTCAAGACGTCTCAATTTCGCCGAATCTCTTCCCAAAAGCTATCGTCCCTCCAATCAGCTTTCCAACAGTATATCCGGCATAGATACCGCAGAGAATCGTCACGGGCCACTTCTGCCACTCACGGTCCCAATCAAGCGGAATCGGGACGGCTCCTAACCAAGCTCCCAGGCCTGCGCCTACCAGCCCGCCAAACGCTTCGTCGAAAGGGGCCCTCGCGCCTAGGATCTCAATCCAGTCACTTCCGGCGACACCGCGCGTGTAGAACAGTGGATACAGCCCTAGCAACGACAGATGGAGAGAGCAGAGAAAGGTATGCGGGAGGTGCGTTAGGAACGGGGCGCCAAAGAGCACCAACAAAACGTGGAGTGCGCCAGCGGAAACGATAGTTAACACGAAGGCTACAAGGCTCGTCTGGTGATTGATTGGATTAGTGTTGGCTCTCCTATTGACAATCGAACAATGACCACGAGAAAACCTACCACAGCAAGATTGGGCCCAGCTGTCTCTGAGCCCGTCTTCTTCTTCTCGCCGGGTCGTAGTTTTCGAAACGCCTTCGCTCCTTGCGAGCCCGCGGCGGGGAGGCAAGTAACGGTATATGCGGCCTGTAACGCCAGGATCATGGGTAGCGAACTCTGCATCGTTGATACGGGGTCGGCTACCAGCGCGCGAAATCGTATCGCGAATAAAGCGAGGAGAACTGCTGGGTGTGCATGACGCAGGGCTTGCGCTTCCGGAGAGGGTATCGTTCGGACCGCCTGCATCGGTGCATCTGTCTCTTTGGGCTTCACCAGCTCCTGGGCTGGAACTCCTTTCCCTGAGGTTTGCGACATGTTGTATGTATATCGTGCTCTAGTTACCAAGCTGCCTAGCTTCTGATGAATGTGGAAGGTTGGCGGGGTCTATGCGACTAATTAATTACAACTAGATAACTGGATTGTATTGTACGAGCATAACATTAAGGAACGGACGATGCGCGGAAGAGCACAAGGAGGATTAAGGGTTCTGATCACCAGCAAAAGCGCAGCGATGAAATTCACTTGGCGCGTAACCCAGGTAGGTAGCTTGGTAAACCTACAGCATATATCTATCGATAATCGATAAGCTGATATGGAAGCTCTCCCACCATCCCACCTTGAAGACCAAGTCAAAGTGACAACATGCACTTCAACGTTCAGGTTCTGGTGTAATAACTTAGGCTACATGTTTGGCCATGATAACTCTGTCTCTAAAGAGAATAAATGGGCTGCCTTGCCGTGAACCTTGAACCATCCTTAACACTAAGCTTCTCATCCAGGTCTTGACGATAAAATATTTAGTTTCTTTGCGAAACGCCATAGAGTCTTGATGCCCAGTAAGAAGCAAGATAATAGTTATGGGACTTTGTCGTAAGCTCTGCAAATCTCGATATCACTCAGCCTTAGGGAGCAGATTTCGTAGAGAGAGATCGTAGATGACATCCTCCACCTTCTTGACGTGATACTTAACGGCATCGACGCGCTTCCGCACAATGTCGTTCTTCAGATTCAGTAGCTGAAAGCCTGCGAACAAGTCTTTGATGAAGCTGCTGATGCGCACTGTCAGCGCTACGTCGCCCAATGTGACCGAGTTCATGGCGAGCCGGCTGAGCTCCTCGGTGATATCGGTGAGCGCCAGCAGATACTCTTCGATGGTGACATGGAAGGCGTCTCGGTCCTTGAGGTTAACGGGCACTGTGTTATGACTATGTTAATAGAGTCGTTTCTGAAGTAGTGAACCACTAATGATGTGCTGCGTTACGTACCTTTTAGGATCTCGCCGACTTCCTCGATAGTTAAAAGGCGACCTAGCTCGCCAGGCCGAGACTCAGTGCCCATGCCACCGAGCCAGCCTGTGAGGAGGATCGTGCCAACCACATTCTGAACGCTCCGGGACCATTTATTGTTGTATCTGCTCTCGAGTTAGAATCTGTTGTATAGAGAGGGGTCATGTATGCACATACTTGTAGTACGGATACTTAGATGCAAACTGAGCGAGCTCTCCCACGCCATCAATCTCAGGCTGGATACCGGTCTCTTCTATCTGCTTGAGCAGCGGAGGTACTGATTGGAGCCATTAGCAAACAGCGACAAAGGAAGAAACTGTGCTATCGAGATAGACATTACCTACATTTCGAGCTTGGTGTGGAATGAATACGGCTGAGGAGGCCTTGGCATGTAGAGATGTTGCGATTGAGAGCGGCAGAGATTTGATGAAGCCTGTCGCTAACCTCAATCTCCTCCTCGCCGTGAGCTTTCAGGTACTCGATGATAGCAGGATCGATCATGTTAGAACTGTTGTTGCTTGCCATCTTGACTAATGTGCGGCTGATCAACGAGATGGAGAGTTGTAATGTAGACAGTGGATATTTCCGCCTGACGTGGGCGCGCGTTTGTTATGAAATGATGACTTCTACCCAGTGCAAAGCAATTGAACATTTGTTACAATATCACTCCATCCCGAATTACAATCACGTAGCAAGAAACACTCATCTCAGTACTACTTGCTTATCTCCATACGATCTTCAGCTTGCATATTTACGACTAGGACTGGTATTTGCAAGGATGTCCATGTCTGCCAATTTGCCCATCGCACAATATCTCTCCCTCAAAATCACAACCGAATCATCTCACGAACGAGACTTGCACCTGGTATCTGAATCCAGTCATATATACACCAACTCTTCTTCACATCCACAGACACGCTGTAGATTGCAATGAAAAGTAAGAAGGGTTCGCGTCGCCTGGAGGCAGTGTAATACCAGGGACACGGTGGGAGCGATCATGCGCAAGCACAGAGGATGCGCTCCCGGGAGAAAAAAATTAGAATAATCACGATTGAGTCCAGTAGGACTCTTTCAGAGATTAAACTGAAAAGAACAGATACTACACTTGATCTAAGCCAAAAGGCAAAGAGAGCTAAAGAAGAAAAGAAGAAACAAGTCAAAGTTTGGGAGGGAGGGCAAGACTTTATACCCGTGGGACAGGTAGGCCAAGGCGGTGCGGTGCGGCAGAAAGTCTAGATTGATGTGGCCCGTGCTCGCTTCCTGCCAATTGAGTCGCCGTTAGATGCAACTAAGCGGGTAACTGTAGGTAATACCGGGCGGTTGGCTGTTACCTACCTAATTCCAGGAGGATATAGATCAACTGATATAAGCATTTAAATTTCAGCTAATAGTTACCCACTTTTTTTTATAAATAGAACTTTTGAAATACTTAGCCCTAGTAAAAAATTATACATAGCATAAAAAATATTTAATTTTATATGTATATATGCTTAGTTATTAAAAACGTTTTAGAAATCTTTTAAAAACGTTTTACGTTTAATTAAAAAACTATACATAATTAATAAAAAAATTATACGTAATTAATAAAAAAACTATACGCAATTAATATAAAAACTATATACGACTAATATAAAAACTATATACGATTAATATAAAAATTATATGCGATTAATATAAAAACTATATATAATTAATATAAAAACTATATATAACTAATATAAAAACTATATATAACTAATATAAAAATAATTACTAATTAATTAATAAATATTATATGTATAGCTTTATAACTTTATATAATTAATCTTATAACTTATTTTTTTTTATATAAAACTTTTTCCTTTTTTATATAGTATTATTTTTATTTTTATATGCTACTTTTTTTTAATTTATTATTTATAACATTAAGTTTTATTTTAAAACGTTTAAAAAACGATCTAGTACTAATTATAATAATATTATTAATTTATTAAAAAATAGCGCTTTATAAGTAATATTTAACTAGTAACGCTAATAATAACTGTTTTTTTAAAATATTAACATTTAATACAAATAATGTTTATTTTTATTTAAAAATAATTTAAAAACGTTTTTATTATTAATATATTATATAGTAAAGTTATGTAATATTTGCTATAAAAAAATTGTTCTGCTACGTTTTTAAAAATAATAAAAAAACACTTTATTATAATATAAATATTTTTTTTAAATCGTTTTTAAATTATTTTTTATAATATATAGCGTTATAAATATTTAAGTTTAAATATATTAAAAAAGCATATTTATATTATTTACAAATTAAATATAGCTAAATTTTATTTTAATAAGCTTAAAGCTTGTAATAATTAACTAATTATTAATAAATTAATTAAAAAATAATCGCAAAACTTTTTTAGCTTATTATTAATTTATATAAAGTATTAAAAAAATATATATGCTTTTTTAATTAAAACTATTACTAAACCGGCTACTTTATAAAAAGCTAAAGTTATTATTAAAAACTTTAGTTTTGTTTAAGTTTTTTATATTAATAACTTTAATAAAACTAAAACTATATATAATATAATATAAAAACGTTTTTAAAACGTTTTTTTAATAAATTATAACTAAATATTAATAAAATAAAAATAAATATTAATATAGCTATAACAGCTTTATATAATGCTTGCATTATTTAAAACGTAATAAGCTAAAATAAGTTGTAATAGTTTTTAGTTTATTATTTTTATTAACTTAATTAATTAGCTTATTTATTTATTCTTAGTTATAATTTAACTTGCTACATTTAGCGCGGTTACTTTTATTTAAATATAAAAAATAATAAAAATATACTTAATAAATTATAAAAATAATCTAAAAATAATTTAAAAATATTTTATAGCTAGCTAATATTTATTTTTTTAAAAATTTAATATATAACTAACTCTTTTTTTTTATTGCTTTTAAATAAACGCGCTATAAGCTTTTATATTTTAAAATACGTTTTTAAATTTAAATTAAAACAATTATATTACTTTTTTATATTTAAATTAAAAAGCAAATAAATAATAACTAAGTTTAAATAAAGTAATAAAAAAGTTCTTTTTATATTTAAATTAAAAACGTTTATAATATAATATAATAATAAAGTATAAATATTTATAATACTTTTTATTATATTTATAAAACAGCTTAAAAAATTAACTTAAATAATAATTTAATAATAATTTAATTAAACTTTAATTA
>MU279094.1:119001-157057 GCA_022385715.1 Xylaria cubensis | reverse complement strand
AGGCCACTACAGTACCCACTGGAGCCTGTACTGGACCTTTAGGGGTCCTGTCTGGAGGGATCCCAGTGGCTCTAGTTGACCCACTAATTTTAACATTAACATTTATAAATTTATTTCATAGTTTAACAGCCTAGCTTAAAAAGCTAAAATCGTTAAGTTTAAATAGTCCTAGATCTTATAGGAACATTTAAACGTAAACTTAAGCAATAAGGTCTTTAAAGCTAGTACGGACCTTAACTTACCTTATAAGCAGTTTTATAACAAAGTAGTAAAAGCAGTATATAATAACCAGTACGCCTTCCACCGCCGCGCTAAAAACAGCACTAGCAAAACAAATGCCCTATAAAGCTCCCGCTAAATAACCACGCAGCAGACCACTATTACGTCGATTACTTTAAGCAGTACTAAAAAGCTTACTAACGATTAAAAAAAAGTGCATTATAACAATAACACTTGTTTTAGATATAGCAAGCCCGGACACCGCGTTAAAAAGTGCTTTAAACGTAAGTAAGTTGCTAGCGTTATTAAAGCAAATATAAAAAAAAAAGAATCTTCTAGTTTTAACAAGTTAAAAAACGAATAAAACTACTAGAAGTTTTTATAACGGTCCTTATATTTATAGTAGCTAAAATAAATAATTAACGCAAGTTTACTACTTTTAAGCAAAGAATTTAAATATAAGTTAATAATATTAAAATAAAAGCAATAGCTTTATATAACATAAAAGCAAACATATAATTATTAATAAACTAATAAGCAGCTTAAAAAACAAAACAACAGCTAAGCGTATAAATAATAAAACTAAAAACCCCTTTTCTTTTAAAAAATTATTAAAAAATAGCGGCAAAAAAAATCCAGAAGCATTTCATTACTACTTTAAAAATTAACGGACGCTAATTCTTAAAACAGGTTTTTTAGGTTATAAACATTAGCTATAATATAATTATTAGCATTAATTAGCTAACGGAGCAAAATCTAATACTAAACTGCAGGGCTAAGAAAATAATCTGGCCTAATAATAAACTAACACTTACAATATATTCCTTAGCAATTATAATTAACCCGCTAAGCAAACATAAACAATAAATTAACCTAAAGGTATAAAAAAATGCTAATCGTAAAAATGCTGCATTTAATAAAAAGTACTACATCTTAAAAAGACCTAAGCAGTTTAATCAACCCTTTTTAAAGTAGATTGCCTTAATAACTACCACCTTAATAAAAACTGCCTTAAAGGACTAAGCTATAATAGCACGTATCTTAAAACAAGTTAAATAACATCTTAAACAAACCTAATAAAAACGATTAACTTATTATATGTTTGTAAAGCTTATCTTAATAAAGTTTGCTTTAGCTAAACTTATTTTAAGTTTAGCTGCTTTAATTAGGACTATTAAAATAGCACTTTAAAAGACTTTTAATAATAAAAAGATCTCGTTCCTTATAAATAAAAACCCCGAACACGTTAAGCTGGTCCAAAAACTAATACTTAAACAATTAGCTTATTTAGAAGGGTTTTTTTTAAAAAAAGAAGCAAACACCTTCTTACCCTTACAACCTAGTTACGATATAATACTAAAACTTATTAACAAAGTTTTAACTATTAGCCTACCTACGTTTTATACGCTTATTGCTTATTTCCTTTTAAAAAAAGAAGTAATAAACCAACTTTTTAAATAAAGCTTTATAAAACGTTTTATAAAGCTTAATGCAGCTTTAGTTCTTTTTATATTAAAGCTTAAAAGCAATAAACAATACTTTTATATTAACTATTAATAGAAAAACAGGTACTTTAAAAATAAGATCGTTCTTACCCTTAACTTAAACGGAACTATATTTAACTGCTGCAAAACTAAACGGTTTGCTAAATTTAATATTATTAAAGCTTTCTATCGCTTAAAAATAAACCTAAGCTTTAAACATTTTATAGCCTTTTATATACAACAAAGTACTTTTTAATAGAAAGTATTGCCCTTTAAATTAAAAATAGGTCCTGCTTAATAGCAAGCTTTTATAAACGTATAATTATATAAGCTATTAAACGTTTTTGCTAACGCTTATGTTAATAACGTCTTAGTGTACTTAAACATTAAAGAAAAGTACTAAGCATAATATAAAAAAGTTATTTATTAGTTTTATAAAGCTTAGCTTTAAAAAAATATTAAAAAGTTATAATTTAATATAATTATAATAAACTATTTAAATATTATTATAAAAGCTAGTATAAGTATCCGAATTAACTTTGCTAAGGTTTAAGCTATATAGAACTAAAAGTTTAAAGATCTTATTAAAGTAAAAATTATTTAATCGTTTTTAAGCCTATATAACTTTGTATAAATATTTATATATTATGCTAGCAACGTTGCCGAACTTTTAAACCGTTTTTTAAAAAAAAGAGCTCTTTTTAATATAGGCCCTGAACAAAAAAAAGCTTTTAAAAAGATAAAACAGTTAGCTTATAAAGCTTTAATACTAGCTTTCTTCTGCTACGGCCAACCTACGAAAGTTAAAACTAACGCTTTTTGCAACGCTATAAAAAGAGCAATATAATAATAGCAGGATAATAAGTTTTAAAAGCTGGTCGGTTACTTTTTAAAAACAATAACATTAATAAAAAAGGTTTACCTTATATAAAACTAAGAACTGCTAGCAGTAATTTAAACATTAAAACATTATTACTTAAAGCTATTAAGTATAAAGTTTTTTATTATTATTAATTATTAAGCCTTACTATATTTTTTAATAAAACAAATACTATTTATTAAGCAAGTTAAATAAGCTAACTTCTTAGTTAACTTTAATATTACTTTTTAATACTAGCCCGGACAAAAAAACGTAGTAGCTAATGCGCTTTTATAAAAAACTACTAAGCTACTTACTATAAAAGCCCATAAAGCTAAAGAACGTATTCTTCCTTTAATCCTTTTTAAAAGGTTAAATAATGCTATAATAGCTATAGAACTTTTACTTAACATTTTATAAAGCGTTAACTTTATAAAGCTTATTAAAAAAAAGAACCTGTTATAAAACTTAGAACAGTTTAAAGAACGCTTATATATACTAAAAAAAACTACAAATAGTTTGATCTTTTTACGTACTATATTAATTAAAAAAGCTTACGCCTTTAAATCGTTCGCTTATTTAAAGCAGAATAAAGTTATTTAAGCTTTAAAGCTAAATTTCTACTAGTTTCACCTTTAATAGGACGTTCGTTGCTACGTTTATAATTATTATAACTATAAATAAAACAAAATCCTGCGCAATAAAACTCTAGGCCTACTCCATCTGTTGCCCATATCTTAAGCCATTTAGCAACAAGTAATAGTTAATAATAAAAATATGCTTAAAAATAAATAAAGATATAATTACGCATAAACATTTATAAACAAGTTTAACTACTTATTAGCTACCTTATTAAGTAAAAAAAACAATATAGCTAAAGTTTTAATATTACGCTACTATTAGACTTTGTATTAGTTCCTAAGAATATTTAATACTTAAATATTAAACAACGCGGGCCCTTTTATATTGGCCTTTATAAATTAGCTTAATATTTTAACTAGTATTAAATACTGCTATAACAGCGCTTTTTATTTATAAATATAAAAAGCTATCGAACGTATTAATTAAAAGTTAAATTAAAAGTTATAGTTTTATATTAATAAGTATTAAAACAATTAAAGCAAGCACTTACCTGCCTTAAACTTTGCTTATAACTCGACCTAGTACTTATTAATTAATATGCCGCCCTTAAAAGTAGCAATAAGCATAGAACCACATAATATGCTATTACTAAATATTAAAAACACCGCAGCTAACACAAAACTAGCAAAACGGGCCCTAGAACTAGTAGCGCAGATAAAAACAGTCCAAAACTTAGCCCTTAAAGCAGCACTAGCTACCTAAAAACAGCAAAAAAAACAGGCTAATAAAAAGCAACAGCTAATTAACTTTAAAATAACTAATAAAGTCTTCTTTTATAAAAAGGGATTTATAACCTAAGCTTTAACTATACGGTTAAAGTTGTAGTTTATAAGACCTTTTAAAATTAAAGAAAAAAAAAAGCACAGCTATGTTTTAAACTTACTTAAGTCATATAAGATAAAAAACTTCTTCTATATTAATCGATTATATAAAGCCGTAAAGAACTCTTTTTTATAATAAGCACAAAAGCCTCCTCTTTTTAAAAATATTAATAAAAAGTTAGAATTCGAGGTTAAATAAGTATTACAGTTAAAAACATACAGGCGATTAAAAATACTATAATATTAAGTCTTATAGCATAAATACAACCTAAATAATATATAGTACCTTATAAAGAACTTTAAGAACGCTCTAATAAAGCTAGATAAGTTTTATATAACATATCTTAAAGCCTTAAGACTGCTTAAACAGCTACTTAAATAAATACATGCCGCCGCTACCGATTAATTCGCAAAAAACCACCTAAATAATAATAAAGCAGTTAATTAAAGTACTTTAAAATCATAAGTTAAACGTTATAAATAACTTTAATCCGAGTTAAAAACCCAGATCTTAGTTTTAGTAAGGGGTATTATAACAGACGTACTAGCAGGACCTACTTCGGCTAAACCTCAGGTAATTTCCTTATTAATAAGTGCACGGGCCATTTATACGTAGCACCGCAGCCTATATTAATCCTGCGGCTAACTGCGATTTATACTTTCTTCTTTTTTTCTTTAGCTTAGAATTTTCGTACGTAGAATTAATACACTTAGCGGCGATGCTACTGTTCACGATCGTTATAATATGTCCGATTCTTTCAAGGAGGGTATTTTCAAAGAATTTCCAACAACGTTACAAATAGAACCTATTACGAAGCTATGCTTAAAGATTAAGGAAATTCTTTTTCCTTAGCATAATTACAAGCTACAAATAGGAACTGCTGAAGGAAACAAGGACAAGGTTTATTATCAACCCATCATCGAAGCATATAACATCGCCATTCAGGGTTTAAAAGCAAGTCAGTAAAAGGCTTAGTTAGTATTAGTTTACTATGGTAGATTTTAATTCATCTTGATCACCAACAATGATAACTTTTGTATAGATTGCGGCAAGAGATATTATACTAAGAAAGTTTGCAATATAATAAATAACTAAACTAGGAGCTGTTATTCAGTAAAATGGATATTAATGTTATAGATAAGATGAAGTAATTAACATTGCAGTTGTCAGATATAAGGCATACCTACGAAATGTCCAATAATTGACCGGTCACGCCAATCTTTTGGCGCAGTGGTGAATCTAATAGCAGTCACTGTAAGGGGTAGCCATATAGGCACTATAATTCGTACCTAAAGGCGAAATAGGTCTCGCAGATTTAGTCATAATAATCACAACTCGGTCCCATCCTGGACACCTCCGGGCTTTACTTGGCGAGTGGCTTCTACCTTCGAGCTCCGTGACCAATATCGTTATAACACCGAAGGTGCCAGACCCGGCCACTCGTCATTTTTCTTCCATCTATATATATATTGTCTTGGTTTGTCCTGGTCCAGATCTGGTACTGGTACGTAAGAGGAGTTCGTACCAGTACGTCGGTTAAGCCCGTACTAGTTCCCTTAGAACAAGATCTCCCTCGTGACAGGCTGAGTCGAGCCTGAGCAAAAGCGGCATGCGAGCTAAGCCTAATCTGACATGCGCCACTTGAAGTGGTAAAACCTACTACCTACATTATTAGGTAGTGGGGACTGCCACAGCCTGGAACTCCGTCTCCATCAGACCCCAAGACTTTTTGCCTCGGCTTACCGCGATCAGAGCCCTCCGATTCCGATTCCGATTCCGATCCTGATTCCGATTCCGATCCTGATTCCGATTCCCCAAGGTAATCAATAGGACTGCGTAGTCTCCATTCCCCATTGTGATCCTGTTCATACCCGTTGAACTCCTCGACGCGTCCGGTACTCTTACGCGGCCGTTTTTTCCCCTTGTTCCCGCCTTTTCTATTCTCGCCCTTGGCGTCCCGTTGCTGTTGAAGGTCTGTTGAACTCACGAATCCCGTCCTATCAGACTTATTGCCGTTCTCGTCGACATAGATTGTCTTAGCGTATCGTTTTGCTGTGCCGCCAATAAAAACTCGTAAGAGTGAAAATATCGCCCGAGCAAAATGGACGAAAAGGAACTCGAGGCTAAGATTGCCAAGATCCGTTGTCAGTATGGGTACGTTATGGCATAGCTCGATATATTGAGAAAGCTTAGCGTCGCTTAGAAAATGAACCGCAAATTGAAGTTCTGTGTCCTTAGCCGTTGATGATTGCTCAGTCGTCTCAGCCGTTGATGATTTCTCAGTCGTCTCAGCCGTTGATGGTTGCTCAGTCGTCTCAGCCGCTGGGGGCTGCCGAATCGCTACAGCCTTTGGTAGTGTGCATGAACTCGGCAAAACAGAATCCATCTTTGGCACAATAATAAACGAGAGTTCATTAAACAACTTGTGTAGATCGCGCCGTAGTCTGATGAAGTTAAGCGTAGAGTCAATCTCGTTATCAACAGTAGATCCGTACTTTATGAGGCTGTTGGACATTGAATTGTCGCTGTACCATACCGTTCTCTCCTTTGGGATTATATGGGCTTGTTCCAAGGGTCTTCGATACGCTGTTATAATGCAGCGCTCTATGTTTTCATATGTGAACGCCAGTGGCTGTTTCCATTCCTCCGGCACCTTCCCGTGGGGAAATTTCCAATCTGTAAAAGTCGGTATGATGGGATACGGAACCGTATCAGCTGCTGTCGTGGTTGATCCATTTTCGGGACGCTGCAGCTCCGACCCCGTTACTTGAAGGTAATAGGAGCCAGATCGAAGGAGACCGTGGCGATGTGCTTGGACAATCTGTTCACCGTACTTATCATAACTCAAGTAAACCTCGTCAAACAAATTGTCTGTGATAATACCACAAGCAGTTATAACAGTTAGGTAATGAACACCATCAATAGTCTCCTGGCCCGATGTGATAGAATCAACGGCAGACAAAGAAAAAAGAGAGTCTTCATCCTTGTACCCAGGGTGTCGTATAATAACTGTGGACTTCGGCAGCAAAGAAGAGGGCTGTTGCGGCAGAGGCTTCAAAAGTTTTAAAGCCATTGTAGAACAGAGAGCAAGAACTAAAAAATAAGTTCAGCTTTAGGAATAAGTAGTAGAAAGGAAAAAACCAGCACAAGTCAACCGGGGAAGATTTATTTATAGGCTTAGGGAGATGAGTGCACAAGGGCTAGATAGATATCGGGGTAGTTGTCCTCGACCCGCCCGGTTGCGTCACATAATAAAGAATGACATGGAGCCTGAAACCGAATTCCTACGCTGCTCCATAGAACTACTGGGCCACTCCCTTCTTCGCTTTCTAGATTATAATAAGGTCTACTGAGCGGCCGAGGGGAGGGAGCCTCAGACGTTCTAGACCACCAGGACTGGCTAGAGCCGCACTAAAATGGAATGAAGGTTGTGCTTGGATGCCCTAGTCCTCATGATGTGATCACCGGTTTGCTCTTCTTTTTTTCGAGACTGGCCGGGCCACTATCAGGTTTTTGCCCATCGTGCTGAGACAATGAAATTGCGTGGCAATGATCGACAACTGGCCATTCATTTACACTATGGCTTTTGTTTTTGTGCATCCGTCTTGATTAAGAAGTCGTGTACTTTTTTTTTTGCGACGATCCAACCTCCCCTCAAGGCACCTAAGGACCTATTCAGGCACGCATAACCCAACAGGTACATCAAGTCAAGTCGTACAAGTTAGAAAAGTCTCAGCCTAGCCACACCGAGGCCGTTGCGGCCAGGAAACGCCGAGCAGAGCAAAATTTGTGGACTTGGTTTCAGAGGAATTAAAATGCCACAGTCCTTACTTCAACATATTTACAGGTTATAGGTCCGTCAGACCAAATAGGGATTTAAGGAAAGAACGGTGAGGAGGCGAAGAATTGTTGTTATCCAGAGAGGGAGGTCCAAACCGAATTAGGCAATACAGCCTTACCAAGCAGCTGTGCTTTGGATATTAGCCGGATGGGGATTAGATCCTCTCTATGCAGCGTGCATCTGACCCATTCTGTCGGGAGTCCAGCCACAAGGTGTGCCACAAGGGTGCCACAGGTCAAATGGAAGTGGGTTCTGTCAGCTTATCTTACCTTATCAGACCCTTGCCTCCAAGAAACTGCCCCTCCAAAAAGCTGGCTGGTCCCGGTCTGGTCTGACTCACAAAGCAATTCAACCTTCAAGATATGGACAAGTCACCCAGTCACGATCCTACGATCCTAAGACTTAGCGCAAATCAATACCTACACCCAGATACACGCTATGCCTTCAATAAATCCTAGCGAAAGGCTTGCCCTCATCAAAGAAAACTTGGCCGAATTTCTTAATCCCGAAATAATCGAGGCTATTGTCAATGAGGGGCGCAACCCGAGGATCTACTGGGGTCAGTGTTTTCTGTTGGCTTCGCGAGTAACATAGATCCCGTACTAACGAATGAATGTTGCTCTACCATAGGAACTGCTACTGTATGTCATGCCTTTGCCACACTTGCGTAAAAGACGGGCAACCAATAGCTAACCCGAGCACGCGACAGACTGGTCGACCCCATGCTGGATATTTAGTCCCTGGCGTACAGTTCCCCGATGAGGCCTTAGATGAGTACGTAAAGCTCACTATATGAAACAAAAACAGGTCAAGATCGCCCAATTGTTGGCTGCCGGCTGCGACATGGTCATCCTCCTCGCCGACGTATGCGCTCTTCCATCTCCTCTACGTATCCTGCTCACCGAACGACGTGAGACGCGACAGCATTAATGACAATGGTGGCGATCTATAGATTCACGGTTTTCTCGATAACCTCAAGGCACCTATCGAACTCGTCGAACATCGTGTCAAGTATTACCGGTTCGCCATAACAGCACTGCTCCAAGCCTGCGGTGTGTCAACCGACAAGGTCGAGTTTGTGTTGGGCAGCTCGTACCAAAAGACACCAGATTACATTATGGACATTTATAAGCTGTGCTCATTAACATCCGAGCACGACGCGAAGAAGGCCGGTGCCGAGATAGTGAAACAGTCCGCCAACACCCCTTTAAGTGGGTTGCTTTACCCAATTCTGCAAGTGTTAGACGAACAGTATCTTAACGTAGATGCGCAATTCGGTGGTAAGCGCGCCTCTGCATCTACTTATAATCCTGAAGTACAAGTTTAGGGTATGCTACTGATGTGGGATAGGTCTCGACCAGCGGAAGTTGTTTACTGCTGCGAAAGAGTGGCTACCGAAACTTGGGTACCGACAGGTCTGTTTGCGAATCTGTTCTTTCAGGCCAAAACTGACTCGGTTATAGCGCGCTCATCTTATGAACGACATGATTCCTGGTCTTCAAGGCGGGAAAAGTAAGTATACGATTCCCTCAATACGCTGACACCGATGATGCGACGTTATTACTATACGGTATGATAGGTACATACGTTTGCGCCAGTGTTGCTTAGACATGGCCGGAAGTGCTCTCACTTTATCTAGCACACTCTACTAAAAAGCCGTTTGCCCTATAAGGTCATTGTCGCTGACTCATACTGTATAGTGAGCTCGAGTGATGAGAGTTCCAAGATTGATCTCCTTGACCCACCGGATGTCGTGTCAAAAAAGGTACGATATCACTCTAAATATGTAGCCTCTAAGAGAATACATTCCCTACTCCCTGGTCCACGTACTTTTACTACTACGCCAATGAATCAATACTTACTATTAATACAGATTAAAAAAGCAGAAGCAGCACCACGGGTTGCTGAAGGCAACGGCCTACTAGCTTATGTCGAACACGTCTTTCTTCCGGTAGCTGAGCTCAAAGGAAAGCGTGAATTTGTTGTGCCCCGGGAACGAGATGGCTTAGAGCCACTCTTGTACACGACAATTGCCCAGATGCGTAGTGATTACGAAAGCGACGTAGTAAGTAACTTTCCCTAAGGCTGTATTATTAGCGTCAATCCCACTCAAGGCGGACCGCTAACTATCTTGAAGCTCACACCACAACTACTGAAACCCGCTGTTACGAAGGCATTACATGACATTATGATACCCATCCAAGACGCCTACAACGCGTCGAAGGAATGGCAGGAGGTCACATTACTAGCCTACCCGCCACCTGAAAAGAAGCAGAAGAAAGCCAAGAAAATTGGCACTCGCTACCCAGCCGCGGGCCAAGATAAGGATGATGCCGCTGCCGATAATGCAGGCGACATGGCCAAGCTCAACCTTGAAAAGAAATCATAAAGCCCGAGATATTAAATTGCTGCATCGCTTAGAGCAATCGGTCTACTACCACATGATGTCTCGGGCGCCAATGCATAGGGGTCGTTAGACGATTTGAACACCCGCAAAGCGTCGGTTAGAACTTGAGCAAATCTTATACCCGCACTTCTCTTGTTCAGGGGCTTCTAGAATAGAACATACAAGCGAGCTCAATAAGTTCAGTTAACAGTCACCAACAATCATAATAGTTCTTCGTTATATTGGTCACTTCCCACAACTGATTTGGATTGCTCACTGCTAGCCGCGTATCGTGTCTCTCTCTATAGCAATAAAAGGTAACCTAACTTGCCAGTGTTATCTAAGCTAGCGCAGCCATTGTTTAACAAGCCGAGTCGATCGCAGTGCCTAAATCGTATGCCGGCAGAGGGGAATTACGAGGGCTAAATGTAAGATCGTGTTCGTTGTAGCTGCAACCCTTCATCTTTAAGGCAGCTAGTCCCCACATACTACATCTTTAGCATAGTGTGTAATCTGTTTATATGTATGGTAGCATGCTGGTTGCAGAACATCTTGGGTTCCGCATACTACGATAAAATGGATTAAACATATATACGTCAAAATAGACTCAAAGTGCAGCTTATGCTCAATCCTGTGATCTATAATGTATTCACTAGCAAATCGCTTTATCCCAAATCTTCCTAGCGTTGGTCATTACCTAACTCCCGGACAGACAATCGTGGAGCAGGTCGTGCCACTAGGTTAGATTAATCATCAGAGGAGGCGCGGGCGCATCGCGACAGCTTAGAGCCTTATGATATTACGATTTTAACATTACTCACTATCGCTAATGTTATACTATACTATGTTTGCGCCCAAACCATAGCACAACGTTTTTTACTTTCCACTAAAGTTGACATGGTCGGCGGTAACGGTGTCATTAAAGGCGCTCACGTCGCGATGATATAGGTCCTCTACGCCGCCGTCAGGACGAATCCCACCGAAGGAGAATACTTGGTGCGTTCGTCCGGCGCCCGTGCTATAGCTATTATCGCCTGGTCGATAATAATTCGCAGTGCCGTTCCGCCACGTACGCAGTATAGAGCCCTCGATAGTGTCGGCTGCGGCGATCTTCCCAAGCGCTAGGAACCCCCCTAGCCCAGAGGGCAGCACGGCATCGCCTCGGACTTCTATATGTAGCCCTTGATCGACCTGTGCCCAGAGTGTCAAGTTTCCCTCGGGCGAAACATTCGCCGTACTGTTAGCGAACAGAGGATATGCGTAGCTCATTGCGTAGTTTGTAGCAGGGCCCGTTGCGCCGTCCGCGCCAGAGATGGAGAAGGTATTGAGGTTGTTGTTACCGAAGCCGGACACGCTGCCGATATTTGAGTATGACAACGACTGTGTCCACGTTACTGTCCCTTCAGTATTCTGTGTTTTCACATAAGAGCTGACCGTCAGGCTACGTGACACAGCGAGGTTGTACTCGAGTGTTTCGTTGGCGCCAGTTGCATTCTGCGTTAGGTGCTGCGTGAGTGCGATAGTGGGGGCAGACGTGTATAGGTTCCCGAGAGAGCCGGTTGTAACTGCGCCAGTGTCATCGTCAAGCCAGACGAAGATCTTCGCCGTGACGTACCACTCATCGTCCGTAGTGGTCGATAACTCAGCGCTTGACGCTCCGTCATCTATAAGGCCCAATATCTTGATGTCGAATGTGTGGGGGCCTCCATCGCAGAGTAAAGGCAGGAACGGCGAGACGTCGATCTCGTGCTCGGCGATGTCGAACGCCTGGATGCCTACGATGGGCCGGTGCAGCTGAGGGACCACACCGCCCGTGTAAATGACCGGGAACGGCCACGATACGCCCGAGAGATGGCCATCGATTAGGACCTGCACCTCGCGGAATGGCGAGTACCCCGGATACGCGCCCCCATAAGTATCGTCGAAGGCGTCCGTGGCGCTCTGTAGCACATTACTCCACCAGAATTCCTCATTTCCTTGTCCCTTGACGTCGACCGTGACCACAGCGCGGTTCGCGTTGCGCGGGAAGTCCGCGACAATGCTCTTGGCCTCCTGCGCAGGATACACGAACTGACTGGGTTTCCCCTCGGCACCGAGACGCTGCGAGATGGGAATGACAAGGTCGGCGGGGCGGTGGCTCCGACCGCCGCCTTCTCCTGGCTCCCCAGCGGGCGTCTTAAAGAAGGTGGCAGTCAGCGTCGTGTTGAGCAACCCTGTATAGGTGTTGTCGACGATGTTCTCAAGGTCGAAGATAACTGTCTGCGGCTGCTTCCACAGCGAGTGGAACGCGGTCATGTCCTTCAGCCACTCCCAGCGGATGCCGTAGCTGGTTGGCTCAGCGGTCGACGTCCGCCAGACCTCGTTGTCGCCGAGGTAGAAGACGCCTGTGCGGTCATACTGTCGCCCCCTTACCTTGGTCGTGAAGTTGATGACTACATGATCGAAATCGCACGCCGGGGGGGTGTATTCGCCTAAGTCATATATTAGCTTAGAGCTAGTCACTTGGTACCGTACTTAGTAACTCGGTTGCTGAGGGATAGAGCTGCATTTGAATTCTTTTGACGGATCTCATGAGACGATCGACCCAGCATACCAACGAAGGGAGCTCCATAGCTATTCGCGAACGTATGGTCCATCAGCATCACCGTACACGGCGATGACTGGCCGCCACCGTCAACCACAGCCTCAATTGGCTTCTGATCGGCCGCCACAAACACGGGTATCTGACTTGCATCACGGCGCGTCAGCCCAGAAGGTGTGAGCACGGGCTCGGCTACCTGGAAACATTCTAGCGGCGGTCGCGTCGGTGTTGGCGCCGAGGTCGTGCTGGGGGTTGTGTCCCCGCCCAATAGGCTCTTATACTTTACGAAGGGATGGATTGCATTCGAGCCTCTTTTCCCAGGACCCACGTCCGGGTAAGCCAGAGCTGTGCCGGCGACGAGGTTGAGCAGCACCCGTATATTCATTTTGATTTATAGGCAAGTGAAAGTCGATCGAGCTTGATGGGTGGCGCCACGTCTAAATGAAGCAGTATACCGCTATGGGTAATAATTTATTTGCAGATGAGGCAATCTGCAGCTCGACCGCGCTTTTTATGATCGAGAGAGCAAGCTCAGCGGTCGGAACCGCAGCAGATGAGGTCACGCAAGGAAATTGGGAGTCATTTTAGTGGCCCCTCGACAAAAAGACTTATCAATTAATTCTTGCATGACTACGGCAGATACTTAACTGCATGGGAGCGTAGCATACATATCACGCACGTCACTCACAACATCCGATAAAGAGACGGGTACGGATGTGCTTCTTGCTGGTCACTCATTAGTGTGTGATCCATCACTATTGCGGTTAGGGCTTGCAGATCGGTCTACTTAGGAACCTTGTTCTGTGGGCCAACATAGGATGTATTACTACGCTACCTAGGTAGATTATACATAGTAAGCATTGCCATTAGGTAGGGCAAAGACTTGCTTGTGGCACCCTTAACGGACTGTTGACCTTATTGACCTGTACCTACCCTCGAGAACCAAACTTTAGGCTCAGTGCACGAGCTAGATGATGGTGTCAGATATAAGCATACCTACGAAATGTCTAATAATTGACCGGTCACGCCAATCTTTTGGCGCAGTGGTGAATCTGACAGATGGCTCTTACTTACACTGAAGTTTTTGGGGTAAGTACCTAGCTCAAGAAGAGACACCAGTTGGTCAGGTATTCTGAGCACGCTGATTCTCGGTCCACTGCGTTAAAGATAGGTACCTAGGTATGTAGGTATCTCGTTTTGAGGTACGTACTTATACCGAAAGCTTTAGTGCGAAAGCCAGCTAGGTACTGCGTTGCCTTCCCGTTTTCCAGGGGGGTAGAATACCTAATGACGGTCAGAATTAACTAATTACCACTTTAGTCTAGCGGGGCTCCCAGAAACTCGGTGTTTCGGTGGGTCTAGTAGGTTGCGCGGGTCTACAGCTAAGTAGGGTGTTATAACTAATTGAACGCTGTTGTTAGTAAATAGAAGGTAGAAGCTTCCTAACCAAGTCCACTGCCGTCTGATTTAATAATCAAGATGCTGACAGCCGCTCTCCTGTTTTTGTCCTTGTCCCTGGCTATAGGAACGACCATAAGCACACACGGCCCTTCCAGCTATGAGACCGGGTTAGATGCTACCGATTGCCAGCTGAGATGTCCTAAAAGTACCGATTTGCGCCAAGTCATACTCCCTGCGATCACGCATATTCGGCATGAGACGGGCGAGTGGGAGAACATACTTGAATGCTGGTCTGTGAACACCACGACGACCAACATGCCCGGTGTAGACAACGCGTTCCGGCTAGACTGGGAGGAAGGATTCGATGCCGCCTATCAATACATCTTCTACAGGTCTTCTTTCATGCCGTCGCATCCAACGCCGGAGCCAAGCTTAGCCATAATGAGCGCTGGCATTGGTACGTGTAGTACATTTTCTTCGAGTTGCATCAACGCATGATAAGACGGTGTAATTCTGTTCAATGCTTACAAATAATGCAGGCGACGTCAGAGTACCATCAGGTAGGTGCCTGAGGGTTGCAGCTGGCGACATCTTCTTCAATGTTGGAACGGAGGGCCTTCAGACCGCTTGGTGGTCAGAGGGGGCAGTAATCTCAGATTTATATTTCAAAGACGGCAAAGTTCCGGATCATAAGGTGGTTCCAGAACTTTCAAGCATCACTACGCCAGCAGCCGCGCATAAGGATGAGTTATAAGGATACAGTAATAGGTGACCAGCAAGAAGCACAGCCATTAGGACAAGGACGTGCTTGCTAAGAAACAGTCCATTCATTAAGAGGTGTCACACCAGTAATACAGATTCTTAGGTAGCGACCTCCGCATATATATACCGAGGTAGTGCAAATATAGTATAGATGCATGCAAGCCTTAACTGTCTTTAGAGCTAAGATCCTACCCAAATAGTAAATCAAACCTCCACAGACCACGCGCGCGGCCCCGCGCCGGTTTGGGTCCTGGGACTCCGGTCCGCGCCCACTATCCCGTAGTAGAAATAAAGGCCTTTGCTGTCAGCTGCTGGAATGGAATCCACCAAGGACATTCGTTATTTTCGTTGGAAACATGCAGCCGCAGATTCCTTTGTACCTTTCAGCTCTGTCAAACTGGACGCAAACTCCGCCATCATGTCAGGACCTTCGAATTCCAGTCCATGTTGAGAAGACGGCAACTGGCGAGTTCCACAGCGATCTCTATAATGACGAGATTTTTTTCGCCTTGGCAGAGCGAAAAGTTCTCGTCTCAAACTCGTACGAAATGTCGGCCAGGTTATGCGTACCAGAGGACATTCAGGGGCCACACGCAGATACGCTCCAGGTTCTCGTTCACGGAGCCTCGTTTAATAAGAATATGTGGGATTCTCAATATAAACCCGAGAGATACAGCTGGGTACAAAGAATGAACCATGAAGGTTACCCCACCCTGGCCATTGATCTAGTTGGTAGCGGGAATAGTACATTCCCAGATGGGTTGTTCGAGGTTCAGACACAGATGTACGTCGAGACAGTGCATCACCTAGTCCAAAAGCTTCGGAAAGGCGAGGTTAATGGCCGTGTCTGGAATAAGATCGTCTTGGTTGGATTCTCGATTGGCGGTATGATGGGAAACTCTCTGGCGCAGCAGTACCCCGACGATTTTGATGCTCTGGTGTTGCATGCGATCTCATGGGATACGTCTTGGATCTATCCGGCGTTTCTTTCTGGCCTTCAAGCCCCTGCTCAACAGGTTGACCCAAAGAAATGGGGTCACATTCCAGCGACATATCAGACGCAGTCAACGCGAGAGGGTCGACTAGTAGCGTGCTTTGCTGGGTCATATGAACATGACGTCGTTGAGTATGATTGGTAAGCTAAATTCATGCCGGCCTGTCACTACTTCCTGTTTCCTTTCTGTTTTTTTGAACGAATCTCTGACAGTTGCAACAAGGCAAACACGTGATTTCGATACCTTGGGAGCAGCCATCACATTTACATTTCACTTGGTAGAAGCTCCAGAATATAACGGTCCAGTATTCTTGGGTCTTGGTGATCGTACGTATTTTGATTTCAGTTCACACGATATTGAGTGTAGCTAGGTGCTAATATTCCGATGTAGAGGACTCCACATTCTGTGGTGGACGATTTTGTCATGAACAGCCGTATGCATTGTATAAGAAGTTTCCGAAAGCGAGCACACACGACATAAAAGTGTATAAAGAAACAGGGCATCTCATCCTGTATCACTATAGTGGATTAGCATTGATCGCGGATACACTCGCTTTCCTTAACTCCGAGGGCTTTTAAAAGTTAGCGCACATCTCGTCTCCTTCACCTTTGTTACGTTTATCGAATTGTCTAAGGAGGATGTGTCACACGGACTAAGCCCTGGGTAGGGTAATGCAACTACCCGTGTACCAGGGTCTGGTCGGCGATATCCTGTACTCAACCTGTAAGGCGTCTCTATTCTTGAATATCATGTTTGTTATTATCGTGGACTTAAGCAAACACGATAATTGCAATATGGACTTGACTGATCTGGATAATTTGGAGTTACTTGATCTAGATGATCTGGAGTGATTTGGGTTCGTCAAGAACGAACCTATTCGTGTATAAAAACCCTAGATTCGCCGCTGGGCTCGAGAGAGGAACTTAGACTTTTATGCCTCCTTGATGCCCAAGAAGGTTATTGCAAAATCGAACACCCGGCACGAAGGCCTCTGCTGACTCATTGTGGCGGTGCCTTCCCCTTCCCCTTACCCCTCCTAAGGCCATCCTCCGGTCATACCGCTGGGAAAAATGGCCTTCGAAGTTATGGAGCCACCCTGCCTTCCCCCAAGTCGGTTGTGTGGGCGCATAACGGAACTCTGCCTCTCGCCTATTTAGATCTCACGGCCGCCCTTTAATGTCAAGCCTTTTCCTGCTAACTTATCCTCGTCCTTTGTCCACCTACCACTTCTCGAACTGTCCTTCCTTCTAATCGCTTAGCGCCAATCGTTCTGGAGAATGGCTACTAGTGCTCCCGAGCCGAGGTTTTCGACACAACATTTCACTGCTTTGCCTTCTCGTGATGAAAGCAGGACGATAGCCCAGAAACACTTCGACGACTATATTCTACGGCCGATCGACGACAAGCCGTTTATTGCCGAAGACACTGAAAAAGAGCGTGATCCGGGTTTGGGACCGTTGGAACCAGTAAGCTCAGTTAGTTCCTCTTCCTCTATATTACCTCGTTTTATTTTATTGCCTAGCGAAGTTGAACCATTATTAAAGTACGGTTTCTCGCTTTTTTTTTTCGGGTTTGTAGACACTGCGAAGATGTCGGACTTAGTAATAGGAAGCCATGGCTTGATTTCGTACTGCACCCTGACGATTCGGAAGCCCAGGCGCCTTTTAGATCATATTTACGTACATACGTCGAACTCTCAGTCCAGAAATGACTCGCACTCGACGATCGCGAGTATGAGTACAAGCGGGCAGTAACTTCGGCCTTCAGCTTAACTGAGGTATGGCGAAGGCTTGTTGCTTCGGCCGATTACAAAGTGATGACGAAGCAAAGAAGACAAGACCCCGCCCAAGTCTCATTCTTGATGAAGGCAGTCCAGGGCTTGTCTCCTTCGACGTGGCTGACGGTCAAGTCATCTCCATTGAATATAGCGATAGTAATCTCCTTGCCAGCGAGGTGGCTATGGAATTCGCGATAAAAGTGCTTAAGTGCGAATAGTAGTTTCGCTGTGCGTGAGCAATCTTAGATTTGCATGACTGGCAAGCTTAAAATTTCTGAGTGTACGTTATCCCAGGCCGCCCATCCATCCTCTCCTAGGTCAGAGCCAATCTCGTTGCCTTTTAGTTTGAAAACAAAGGCGTCACCTGCGAAGCATCTCTCCCTTCCGTAAAGCTGGGCGGGAAAATTGGTGTTTTCAGGCAAAGAGTCGAGATCGAAGGAGTAGAAGGTGACGTAAAGGCCGTTGCATTTGCTATTTGGTTGATTTTCGAGTCTGAAGGTGTCATAGTCTCGCCACTGCCATGCCCGTCGCGTTTTGCAGAACCCCCTGAAGTCTGGTATATGACCCCAGGGATTGTCAGGCCCATCCTTCACCCCTTCAGTGGTGGTTGCGAGGGTAATCAGATGAGGTTTCGAACCATCTGCGGGGAATCTAATACCGGTGATGACGACGACGGTTGGCCCTACATAAGACTGAGGCTGCCTCCCAAACAAGAAATCAATGAAACTCTGCATGATAGTTCAAATACTCTGCATGAAAACTAAAATCCGTTCTGTACACTTTTGGCAGGGCAAATAAAGAGGGTTAGGCTAAGGTGGTTGCTGCATTCGTGGATGTGCTTTTCGGAGTATTCAAGCACCGAGAGCGGACATCCACGTCAGGTCCCGGGAGTACATTTGTTCCGGGCACGTGACATCTAAGTCAAGCATCAGGTCCACACCAGAATAGATACTGCCGCCCTACAACGCCCGTACTCACTGCAGGTGGCAGCCCACGCGCGCACATGCACTTAAGGGTGCAATTCTGTAGAGTACTACGCGGAGAAGGGTGTCCGAAATAAGCGAATCCAATTGCAGTATTCAGTAAGTGTGTATTTCGTGTGTTGTGTTAAGTTACATAGTAGAGAAAACTCTGTACTATACTAATTTGGTGTGGGTGGACCTCTTCCGCTAGGACCACCAACACACCCCTGAAATCTGACACTAGGTACGTTAAGTGTTACCTACCTGAAGTGTGCTAAAACAGTGCCCGCCCTCGTCATAACGTACCTGTTAGGTGCGACCCATTAAATACCTAGGTACTTAGATATAAATAAATACATTTAGAAAATACAACCAACATACATCAATGTACAGACCAAGTTACGTTTTTTGCGATTAACCACCTCAATCAATTACAACACACGCCAACGAACCCAAGATGCTTTCTACTCATTCCTTTTTCTGTTTGCCTAAGCCCCGTACGCGCGGACAGGAAAATGCCCTAGTAGCTAGCTTTCGTCCCATGATTCATACCCTTGCAAACGATGACCAGCTAGTTCTGAAGCTGTCGCCGTCGCTCCAAATAACCCACTCCGACAGTCGTCCAATCACGATTACGACTACAAATTACAACAAGTTTATACCGCTCCCAAGTGACGACTACGAGATGTTAAAGAAGGCTGTGCCTCCGATTCCGATTAGTTACACTCTCCAGGACACTTTCCAATCGCCAGGTCTTCCCAATTTTAGCTGGTGGGCTAGTGCAGTTACTGAGGCTTGTTCTGCTCTTACTGAAGCAATGGATGAGGTTGAAACAGAGATTAAGTGCGCAGGCTATAGCGAAGACGATACGTAAGTTATATAATGTTTTTGTTTTGTGTTTTCATTTTTATTATGTGGAATTCGTGCTAAATATACTGTTACAACGAGGAGGTTATAACGGCGTCGTTTTTCCTCCGTCACATTTTACTAACTACCTAATTATAGAATGCTCACATCCAGCGCTTTGTTAACGTCTTTCCTTTATGGCGAAAGTGTCCATAGCACTTGCGGCGTACGGTGGTACGTAACCGCAATTCTTACATCATCGACATCGCTCGACCACGGCGCTATCCTTACTACCCATAACATTAAGGACATTAAGGACCTGGAACTTGGCCATAATCGCATCCTCCGCAGTGAGCTTCTTACGCTCTTAGCTCTACTTAGGGTTGCCTGCAGGCGCGCGGTTCGGGATGGCGCGTCATCTACGGAGCCAACTGTATTCGTGTTATCTTTTACTTATGACATAGTACGCGTTCTTGAGGCCCGTCTTACAGATGCCAACAACATTTCTGTTTCTATTCCTAAAACGTTTGATACTCAAGTTCAATCTATGGAAGAGCAGGACGAATTGTTCAAGGAAGTAGTTTCTTGGACTATGTTTAAGGACCGTAATCACAAGCGTCGCAATCCCTTAGGCTTGACGATTAGATCGGCTGCATCGAATAGTACCGCAACAGCAACGACGATGAACAGCTATTCCGACAGGTGGAGCTCACCCAACACTTCATTTACAGAGAATGATAACGAGGATGATGAGGAGGGCAAGCAGGTTAGTTTTCGGTCTAGCAACTTTGTTTCTTGTTGTTTATTTTAATGGTACAGGAAGGGTATTAGGTTTGACACCTGTATTGTATGTTTTAGTACGGGAGAAAGGGTCCTGGCTAGCTATTACTTTCAGCGCGAGTGCCATTTTCTGGCTCGTGCGCTGAGCCTTGCCTAGTGCGGTAGGTACTTGCCAGCTCGCGGGGAAGTATTAGCTCGTGCATTAGTTTGCCCATCCGGTCGGGTCCAGTCGCATGTCAGTCTCGTTCTGACCAATCGATCATCTTTCCGAGAGGAATAGAGTAAACATATATACTTAAGCTATTTCCCCTCTTCCTTCCTTTCCTTCCTAACGCTTCCTACCGATGACGAAAATGCCCTGGTAGCTAGCCTTTCTCCTACGATTTCCGCCTTTGCAATGGGGAGGATAGGGTTGTAAATCTGCCGCACCGAATGCAATCTTCTGCTGATGGTCCTTCAGCCAAGATTTCTTCAATCGGGGCCTGTAATCATCCGGTCAACCTTTCTAGGAACCCCCCTTACTCGCATAGGGGGTTGTATATTTCCTTCCTTTCTTCTTCATCTTAGATTTTTGTGCAACAGGAGACTGCTATTTCAATAGCCAAGAAAAATGGACATCTACGGATAGTTCATGTTTTAGAGCATTCTAGATCACCTACCAACAGAGAACACTAGGAGATGAGTAAATCGTGAGATGGTGCTTGACGATGATATCGATATTTCTATGTCAATCAATCATCTCGTCCAAACTTCGTCGGGTGAGGCTCATGCGAAGGTGGGGCAAACGTGGTATGGGGGATTCCATGCCAGAACCTCCAGTCCTGGAGGCTTCCATACCAACACTTCAACATAATACCCTTTCAAGTACCTAGGTACTTAGCCCTTGTGACACCTTACCAGCCATCATGTATAATTACATTGTTCCGTAAAAAGTATATCAGCAATGCGTCCACACCCGTCCCGATAGCGCACCCTACTATGACCTTGTGCTTGGACAGGCGAAAAATGTGCTCTCCTATGATCACAGACTATTCTTAAACCAGAATTATCAGGGGCTCTTGTCCCACGTGCCCGGCGCGATAGAAGTACGAAGTAGGTCCCGAAATAAGTAATCCTCTTCCAAACAAAGAGGTTCGATTGGCCCACTAACATCTAAGACGACGGGTCTCATATCGACTAGTTTAGGACGGGCCCTATGTTGTAGGTATATATGTGAGACGGGATTGGTAAGAACCTGGAAAGTTGGATGCCTGTTTGGTCAGTCATTCGTGAAATCATCATAGCGATTGGGGCATCAGACCATCGTACCATACGATTCGTAGGGACATTCAGTATATTATACAGATATTTATTATAACAGACGGACATCTCATTATTTCCTCAAGAAGGTGTACTCTGCGCTCGCTCCTAATCACCTCTTACTAATTTGTAATCTTGGTGATTTAGGTGCCTTAATTCAGCGTCCTTAAGTCGGTTTCCTGTCCTTAAAAGTTGCATTAATAATTTTAGAGCTCTTTTCCTAACGCAGCATTAGGGTCTAAATGACGGACAGGCAATTTTTCTAGGACACTGCGTGCGGCCTGTAAATGCTCCTCGAAACTCGAGATCAAACGCCGGAGTTCGTCCTTCACCTCAGTGTGTGAGCCGAAACCTTCCATCACGTGTGCCGAAGGAGGCGCCTGCCAGGGCGGAAGGGCCAGTGCCAGGAGCTCTCCAGCTTCCGGCTCTGGATCAGCATGAGCCCTCAATCCGGGTGGACTGTTGTTATGAACAGGCGGTGTATTGTCGGAATACCATAGCTGCATGTCGGGCACGGGACTTGGCTTAGAAATGTGAGATACGTAGATCGGCGCTTCTTTTTCTAACTCTGATATAAAGGATAGTGCCTCGCTATCTGTGTCAAAATCTGCCGATACATAAAGGGATGGTTCACTGCGACTAGATACTAGATAGGCAGTTCCAGATGCGTCTGCTTCGATCCCGAATGGGGCTTCCTCTACATCTAAGGTCGTTGGCGTATAATCAGAGGGTGCCGTAGCTGGACGAATTGGTCCAAGGCCTTCATCAAGATCGATGAGGCTGACTGTTGAGATCCGATTTGCCTGTTTGTTCGAATTGCTAGAGGGCTGGACATCCGGGCCCGCCGAAGCTGGCGCCACGAGAGGGAAGGTCCAGTCTTGGGTCCGGCGCTTGTCTATATATACTTGGTCGCTTGGCAATGATCGGGTCGGCACTTTAACAGTTTCAAGGTTTACGAATCGGGACAGTCGGTTCCCGTCTAAAGCAGCGTTAAGATCAATAATGGATTCCCGAACAGTAGGTTGTTCCAAGTCATTACGAAGAGGGAGGTTCGGTGTTAGTAACAGATCTTCTTTCCTATAAAAAGCACGAGCGTTGTCTTGGTAGTTTGCGATGGTGTTAGGATCGAATACCTTTGCAAGGGGCGCAATGACCTCTCGGGCGCTTGGCGGAGGCCGACGGCGACGTGGCTGCGGTTTGGATGACTGAGGAGTCCGACTGATGTCAAGACCATATATTTTCGTTACCGTTAGAACATCCGGATCGTTCAAGTTGAACTGATTCCCATCATGCTCCGTTCCGAAATCCCACTCTTTTGGAGTCTCGGCATCCTCCCAAGCAGCTTCGCCGGCGTTATAATATCCTTGAGCACCACCTGCAGAGAAAAGAGACTGTCTTGTGCCGCCGCGGGATTCCCAAAGCTGATAGGCTCTTACAAGCTTCGATAGTGACTCAGTTGGATAGGCGGCTTCGGTATTGAAGATATAATGATGCCTCTTCACATTCCCAACCGCAGGCCGGTGGGTGGGATTTTCCACCATGCAATAAGCGATGAGGTCCTTGAGCCCAGGAGAATATTGGTCGCCCTCGAGGCGGGGACAGTGCTGTTTAAGGTAGTGACCAAATGTATTGGGATCCATGTCGCCCATGGTTCTAGCATTCGGCGGCAAACCAGAAGCCATTTCGAAGGCCATGGACCCAAAGGCCCAGATATCGACCTCAATACCGTAGGAGACAGTTGGCTCAAAGAACTCAGGGGCCATCCATTGCAAAGAGCCAGTAACGGTCCTCCTCTTGTCAAACTTGGTCTCGATTAAGGCCGCCACACCAAAGTCGCAAAGCTGAACACCCCCATTCTTAGTAAGAAGGACGTTCGCACATTTGATATCCCGGTGAATAATGCCTTGGCGATGCACCCAAGAAAGAGCCTCGGCAACCTCGCGTAGGATGGGGATAATCCACTGCTCTGGCAGGCCTCCTGTTGGTCTCATCAAAGTAGTCACACTACCGCCTGCGCAGTATTCTGTGACCATCCATATCGACTGTCCAATGAGAAAAGTATCAATAATAGTGTTAATGTTCCTCGCACCGTTGCTATTGAGTAGCTTTAAGGTATTTACTTCCTTAAGAATGTCGTTGAAAGCATCGTTGGCACCCGGGTCGAGGCGATCAGATTCCTCAATATCTATGATCTTGACCGCGACAAGCTGGCCCGTTTCGTCGCTTGATGCCTTATACACCCGTCCGAAGCTACCCTTGCCGATAAGTTCTCTCGGGGTATAGGGTGGCGGGTCTCTGCCAGCACCCCGACACTCCTTAACAATTGACGCGTAGACCCTCCTCGCATCTTCAATCGCCTTCCACTTAGTGGCTGAGAGGTTGACGGGGGGGGCGTGAAGAGTGGCCATTACGTTGACTGCATACAGCTGATTGATTGCTCGAGAGTATCTAGGTCATTTCGTAGTCTTGGAGTGGATGAGGTCCGAGGGAAAGGACGCGCATCTTGTCAGAAATAAGCGAATCCAATTGATTCAATTGAGTGTGTGTCTTTCGCGTATTGTATAAGTTACATTGCAGAGGGAACTGTGTACCATACTAATTTAGTGAGTAAGGGGTTGCTGACAATGTGCTTCTTGCTAGTCACCTACTATGTACTATGGCTCCCCTATACGGTCGCCCAGAGCTGTTACTGTGTCAAAACCCTAGCTTGCCCCACAAAACCAATTCACCCACACCATGGGTAGCAAAGAAATTCTAGGCAACTGCAACACAACCATAATTCCACTTTTTCTACAACACCATCCTCCACACATTACTGCCACCTCCTACAGAACTATTTGCGCACATATGCGCGCCTACAAATCGCATCCAAACAACCTCGTTTGGACCTAGAGAGTTTAGTCTATAGCAAAACGGCTAGCATTGTGCAAGCGCAGGACCAGGTACGTGCAATGAATCCTAGTTCCATCTATTTACACCTATCTACTGGACCGCACCTATGGTTTGACGCCCTTTACGAGTTCTACCAATCCTGTACTTGGGATGACCTCTACTAATTTTATGCTTTGATGTCTAGCTTTATATACTACCGACCTTCCATCTCCTGTTACGAACCGCGCCGTCTGTCATAAGCTCCCCAAGTCTATCTATTGCCACCTGAGACCGCTACAGCACTACATATATACAAACCGGACCGGAAGATATTCATTGCACAGAAGTCGTCCCAGTCTCGGTAGGATACCGCTTATCCTATCATCACCCTTTCTAGCTAACCAGGTTCAATCCTGCAGGTACTATTATAGCCACAGGTAATCCCGGGTCGGTACCAAGGAATTCCACACACCGCATATAATCGCAACAGTCTATTATGGCGCCTATACCTTTTGCCGAGTTCAAATGGGAGGGAAAGGAGTTGTGCCAGGACAGCCAGATCCCACCAAGCTTGAAACAATGTGGGAGTGATGCGCAGCGGACCGCGTATGTCGTAAACTTTCTTCGACAGTCCACAAGCAATGATGCACGAAAGGTTATGGACACACAGAAGGTATGTACTTCTTACTAAAGATGTTATAATATGATTATTATGCTAACTTTATATACAACATTTTGCGACTTGTCAAATTGAAGCAGATTTGGGAACAAGGTCAGAAAGTTAACACAAAGTTCGACCTTGCGCGAGGAGAACGTGAACGAGCAACTGCATGGTATCTGTTCGAAAGAAAAACGAACAATGAGGCTTGCCAGCAATGCCAAGCGCGGAATAGCAAGGGACCCTTCATTGAATGTGTCGCAAGTAGTGATAATATCGCTACAGGCGCATGTTTAAACTGCTACTATTCGGGAACTTCAGTCAGTTGCAGCATTCGACAAGGTATAGATTATAAACATTGAATCAAGCTGGTTTGGATATTAACCAATGTGTACAGAGAGTGAACAAAAAAAGCGAGCGACAAGTACCTTCAGCAAGCTTAAACCAGAAGGATTTACTAAAGACGGTGTTGAACGAGCTACATGGCGCCAGCTCGATCAATGGGAAAACCAGATTACTGCAGAACAGTTGGCTCGGGATGGTAACAAGGCGCAATCAATGGCGGCGGCTTTCATGCCGAAGAAACGGGGTCACCAGGATTAAAATCGGGGGAAGAGCAATAAAAGTATGTAGATTGCGATAACTTGCGTAGATTTTTAATGCAACACTATAATTTCATACATGATAATAATAATTTCTTCATATTCATATAATGATGAAAGTGAAAAGACCTAGGTAACATATAAAATTTTTTTTTTTTTTTTTTTTTTTTTTAAATATTTTTAAAAAAAAAAAAAAAAAATTAAAATAAAATAAAATAAAATAAAATAAAATGAAATATAATATAATAAAATAAAATATAATATAATATAATATAATATAATATAATATAATATAATATAATATAATATAATATAATATAATATAATATAATATAATATAATATAATATAATATAATATAATATAATATAATATAATATAATATTGTTAAAAGTAGTACTGTAAATATAGAACATATAGCGCTATAGCACAGTAAATACCCCAGGCTAAGTGGAAGGAATAGCGGTTATAATCACTAAAATAAAAGGCTTAAGGCACTGGATAATGCTTATAAGCTAAGGAGTAAGGGAATAAGTGGTGGTGTTAATGATGATTTAAAGGAAGGAAATCTAGCTAAGTGCTACGGAATCTTCAGGGCTTATATAAACCTATAGCCCCCATTAATTGCCTTTCCAGTGCTTCCGTAAGCCTGAAAGGGTCCACTAACGCTAAGGAGGGTTAGTTATTAAAACCAGTAACTCTTCCGTAGTTATAAGGCTTTTAACAGTGGAGTGTAAGGCTTAGCTGCTATATTAAGTCTATATACCCGTAAGGTGTTTCACATACACGAAATACAGCCCTGTAATATATCCACTAAGTCCATTAAAAACCTCGTATTTTACTGCCTGTGGCACTTAAGGGTGCCACACACACCTACAGCAATACTACTGGTTAGTGGGAGTATTTTAAGCTGTGGGGGCAGCTACCCTGCAACTGTGGGGGCAGCTACCCTGCACCTGTACCCCCTATAAGTGGGCAGAAGCAGTGGATCAGGGCAGTCATTGCAAGTCTAGTGGCTGAAGGTGGGTATAGTGGCTGTAAGGGCTATAGTGGCTTTGCAAGTGGCTTGCGCAGCCTCCTGCGGTGGCTTAGGCCACTATAGCACCTAATGGAGCCTGTACTAAACCTTTAGGGGTCCTGTTTAAAGGGACCCCAGTGGCTCCAGTTAACCCATTAATTTTAACAAATATAATATAATATAATATAATATAATATAATATAATATAATATAATATAATATAATATAATATAATATAATATAGAATAAAAATGAAAGAAAATAAAATAATAAAATTTAATTTAATTTTATATTAAAATTATAAAAATATTATTTATATATATTAAAATTAATATTATAATATAATATAATAATAAAAAATATTATAATTTTAAATTATATATAATTATATTAATATTTATTATATATAATTAATTATTTTATTATTTATATATATATAATTATAAATATTATTAATATAAATATATAAAATATATTATTAAATTTATAATTTAATAATAAATATATAAAAATAATTTTATAAAAACTTTATAAATTATTTATTTCAATTTAATATATAATTATATATATATATATTTAATATAATATATTTTTATTATAATAATTTTATTATTAAAATATAAAATTTATAATATATTATAATATATTATTAAATTTATAATTAAATAATAAATTTAATATAAATTCATTATATTTTTAAAACATTTATTTATAAAAATATATATAAAAAATTAAATTTTAAAAAATAAATTTTTTATATTTATATAAATAATATTTATAAAATTAAAATTTATTTAATAATAAATATATATATATTTTTATAATAAATTTTATTAATAAAATATAAAATAAAAAAAATTTAAAAAAAATTTAAAAAAAATTTAAAAAAAATTTAAAAAATAATTTATTTATTAATAAAATATATATATTATATTAAATAAATTAATAATTATTTAAAATTATATTAATTATTTTTTATTAATATATAAATATAATAATATTAATAAATATAAATTAATTTTTATAATTATAAATATATAATAAATAAAATTATTATTTATTAATATATAATAAAATAATTAATTAATTTATAATTTATAATATTATTAATTTTATATATTAATATTTAATAAATTTATATATAATTTAAAATTATAATAATAAATAAAAATTATATTATATTTATTTTAAAATTATTTATAAAATTATTTATAATGTTTTAATTTTTATTAAATTTATTAAAAAAATTAAAAAAAATATATTTTTATATAAATATTATATAATAATTTAATTAATTATAATTTAAATAATTTAAATAATTATATTATATAAAAATATAAAATAATATAATAAATAATAATAAAAAAAATTATTATATAAAAAAAAATATAATAATTTATATATTAATTTTTATATTAATTAAAAATTAAAATTAAAATAAAAACTTTATATAAAAAATTTTTTAATATAAAAATTATATATATATATATATTTATTTATTAAATTAAATTAATTAATTAATTAAATATTTATAAAAAGTTTTTTATATATAATTAATATTAATATTTTAATATTAGTTTTTTTTTAATTATTTTTTTTATATAATTATTTAAAAATAATTAAAATTTTAAAAGTTTTAATATAAAAAAATATAAATTATAATATATAATTAAAATTATTATATATAATAAATATAATTTATATATAAAAAAAAAATATAATTATTTTTATATATAAAAAATATATTTTAAAAAAAAATTAAATTTTTTATAATTATATATATATTAAACTTTTTTTATAATTTTTTTTTTTATATTTTTATTTATTTATTATATAAATATTTTAATTTTTATTTTAAAATTATATAAATTTTAAAATAATAATTATATAAAATAATAATAATAATAATTATAATAATAATAATTTATATAATATTATTATAATAATTTTTTTTTAATAATATTATTATTTTTAATTTCATTATTAATATTTTTATATATTTATATTTATTATTTATTTTTATTAATAATATTTATTAATTTTATAATATTATATATTTTAAAAATAATAATATAATTATAATAAATTTATTTTTAATTAAAAATAAAAGTTATTAAAAATTAATATTTTTATTATATATATATATTTTTATTTAAATAATTTTTAATTGATTTTAATAATTAATTATTTATTATATAATAAAATAAAAAAGTTATTATTATTATTATTAATATTTTATTTTAAATATTAATATATAAAAATTTTATTAAATTTTAATTATTATTTATTTAATAAAAAAATTATTTTTATATAATAATAACTTTTATAATAATTTATTATTTAAAAATTATTATTATATAATTATATTTTAAAATAATATTTATATTTTATATATTTAATAATTTTATTAAATTTATTATTTTAATTATAATTAAAAAATTAATAATAAAAAAAAATTATATAATATAAAGAATAATTATATAATATAATTTTATAAAATATAAATAAAACTCTTTTTAATATTTTTTAATTTTTTTTTTTTTTATATTTTATATATAATATTTATTTTTATATTTAATTATTTTAATTTATTATATATAATATTTTTATAATTTTTTAATAAATATTTTAATTTATATAAATAATTTATTATTAAAAATTAAAATTTTTAATATTTAAATTAAAATTTATTTAATAAATATATTTATTAAATTATTTTTATTATTAATTTATTATATTTTTAAAATAAAAGTTTTTATATAATTTTTAAAAAAATATAATATTAATTTTTAATTTAATAAAATAATTGTATAATAATTTTAAATTAAAATATAATATTATAAAAATTAAAAATAAATTTAATATTTTTATAATTTTTTAAAAAATTATATAATATATTTATATTTATTTAAATTTTAATATATAATATTATTAATAAAAATATATTTAAATATAAATAAAATTTTAATATATTATAAAAATAAAAAACTAATTAAAATTTTATTAAATAAAAAATATAATATATATATATAATAAGATTATATAATTATTTATAATTATATAAAAAATATTTTTTATAAATATATATTAATTATTTTAAATTTTAAAATTTAAATTAATTAAATTTTTTATATAAAATTTTATTATTAATATAATTAAAATATTAAATTAAAAAACTATTTTATATAATAAAAATTAAATAAAATATATATATATTTTTTAATTAAATTATTTATTTATTATTTAATTTATTTATTTAATATTTTAATATTATATAATTATAATTTTATTATTTAAATTATTATAAAAAATTATATATAATTTTTAATTAATATTTATATTTAATATATATATTATAAATTTAAATAATTTAATTATACCCATTAAGATAACTTTAAGGCAAAACTTACCGTAAACAGTAATTGTGCGGCCAGGGATGTTGGACCTTTTAACCCACCCTTTCAATCTGCATTGTACCCCAGCTTTTCTTTAAGTACCATACGGGGCTTTGCCCAGTGCAGAAAGCCGTATGCTTGCAGCAAATACTAAAGGCCCCTGTTAGTCCAAAGGCAAGGAAGCCTTCGTTTTTAAAGGGTATGGCCATATGCTTACATGCCACACAGGCCGCGTAGACCATGCGCAAGCCATACATATAGGCCAACAAAAGCAGCTCCTTGCGTAGCCTCACCCTAACCCGACCGACCGCTCTGCCGCGATAATGCGCGGCTTCGCTCCCTCCTCGGCTAACGCCTGGAGTTGCTTCTTTTACAGCTGCTAGCAGGTGGTAGGTAGCTTGTATAGTAATGGCTTGGGCGGCATATGCTTATACCCGTACGCATGCGATTAAAGCCGGTTGTAAGGATTCCTAAATAAGAAGTATGGATTTCCTATTTAGGACCATGGGATTTTTTTTTAAGGACCATAGGTAGTTTTTACTTAGTCATACTTCCTTCGCTAAAAACGAAAGCATATGGCTCACGGAGTCGCTCTTTTGCAAATATACCTTAACTATTCTACTTAAATAAAAAGAGCAGCTCTAACAAATAAAGCGCGCGAGATTCAAAACGTTCCAAGTAATAAATTTGCCGCTCACTTAAAAATGAGCCGTATAATTGCGGTATACTTGCCGCTCAGTACATCAGAAACGGTCCAAAAAGTTAGGGGAAAGGTTCCCGCTCCTAGAAACCACTATACGGCGGTATAATACTCAATCTAAACAACACAGTTCGGCACAGTTCGTCATTTTCTGCGAAAGGATTAAGTAATTAACAAACTGGTCCGCAAAAGGATCTAGTCCTACTAAAAGCAATTCCCAAACAGCAAAGCTACCAAACATCTATTGCAGCAATAGCTATACAGTATTCATAAATGGTCCTTCATCTAGTCCAATCGATCTAATGAGAATGTAGAGGAGCGTTCCTCTTAGGAGCGTTCTTTGAAGCATTCTTTGAAGCATTCTTCGAAGCATTCTTCGAAGCATTCTTCGAAGCATTCTTCGAAGCATTCTTCTTTGAAGCGTTCTTCTTAAACACGTTCTTCTTAGGACCGCTAGCCTGAAACTCTCCCTGAGAGCCTGGTAGCACATCTATCCATTCTTTAACGGCATTATTAGCGTTAGTACGAAACGGGTCTATTAAGCCCGGCACGTTATCCGACTTTGGCAACAGGTCCCAATACTTCGACCAACCGGGATAGTCGTATTCGGAATCAGAAAGCTCTCGACTGGCACTGCGGTATCTTAACCTTTCCTCATATGCATCGATGTTCTCATCATCTGAAGCGCGCGGCCGTTTGTTGCTGCTGGCTACGCTTGCTCCTCCTTTTTTAGCTGCCTTGGCTGCCTTTTCAATTGCCTCAATCTGATTAGGATCTGCTGTTATGACCGTAGGTTTTCCTTTTTCGTTAATGATCAAAATCCGTTTTGCAACCGTTGCTTGTCTGATGAAAAGGTTCAAATTCGGAAATATAGCGTGGGCAAAACGCGCAAAAAGATATTCAGGGGCAACTTTCCCAAGGCTTTTAGGCTGGATTGCAAGATTATGATATACCCCGACGTCTGGAGCGTGCGCCTGAAAACCCAAAACGTGTGCTACAAATGCGTATCGAGGTTTGGCTGCTAATGTTGGGAGGGCTGATAATGTTAGGTGGGCTGATGATGTTGGGTCGGCTGATGATGTTGGGTCGGCTGGTGATGTTGGGTCGGCTGGTGATGTTGGGTTAGTTGTCAGAGTTAGGTTAATAATAGGTTGGTTGTTAACGCTGGACTGACCGTTGGTTGTTGATGCCGATGGAGAACTGGTCCACTCCTTTGGTACAAACACAAAAGCGCCATAATCAAAGGACACATGCAAGTTAGCCATAAGCGGTATTATATTACGCGTGTTGTCAGCCAAAGCCAAGGAGCTGGTTGTTGGAGTGCAGTAGTTGACCATGTCGTTTTGAATCATCCATGGACCGAACTTTCTTGGGATTAGATGAGCTTGTTCAACCGCTATCCGGAGATTTGCTAAAAAGCAGCGCTTTATTTCGTCTTCTGCTACTTCTTCTTCTCCTTCTTCTTCTTCTCCTTCTTCTCCTTCTCCTCCTTCTCGGAGGCTGAGGGGGGGGTTATGCTTTTTTTTCCAATCGGCTGGCATTTTGCCATGGGGAAATGACCAGTTCGCAAAATTGGCTACTATTGGATATTGATGCGACTCCTGGACGTCTACGTCTTGGCCCGCAGGTGCTGGCTCAAGCTGACAGCCATCTAGTTGTAGCCAGTAGTCCCCAGTTTCAAGTATGCCTTCATATAATGTAACGTCTGTTTGGCCATACAGGTCCTTGCTTAAATAGACCTTGTCGAAAGCATTGTCGGTAATAATACCGCAAGCAGTTAAAAGAGTCCTATAATGAACTCCCCAGATCTTGGTCCCGCTTGGGTTCTCGCTCGATGGTTTGTAGGCATAGTCGAGGGCAGCAAATTGAAAAAGGATGCTCTCGGAGCCTCTACAGTGGCTATATCCGGGGTGTCGTATGCAAATTCGTTGCTCACGTTTGGGATGGACCGGCGGTAGGGGTGGTGGCTTAATAAGACGATCAGGAACGTTAGCAGGAACGTTAGCCATTGTAGAATAAGTGCAAGTGGGAAAAAGTATTGGTAAGGAGCCAACAGTGATGATGATGATGATGATGATGATGATGATGATGATAACAATAGGATGGATGTGGTTTGTTAAATAACTGGGGATTAGGAGGTTTATATACATACAGTAGTGGGGTTTATTCACTACCTAGGCAATTGTTCCGCTTGCGCTAAGATTAGTGACGGCGGCGAGGTCGTGCAGTTATTAAATGGCATATCACTAGGCTTAAAAAGCTTAGTGGTATGCCATTTAAAAACTGCATGACCTCGGGCGGGCTATTAGTGCTTCTAAGCCCTCTATTTACTAGGCTACGCGCCCCACTAAATCTGCAACATTTAAACAGTAGTAGCAAGCCTTATAGGCTACCTCTGCGGCTAGGTTGGTTGTTTTTGGCCAATATTCGGCAGCTGGGCTAGGCTATCGTTTACACTATTAGGCAATGATTCGATAGATTTACTTTGTTTTCTGAACAACCTGCGATCTATAATCTGGTATCTTATTACGCACGTCTTTTGCTTACTCCGCCGATCGGTCGCCGACTGATCGCCGACCATGACTACACGCGAGCTATTTATCGAGAAGTACATATTTGATGAAGGGAAAGGCTGGGTGGCACTCGATCGCGAAGTGGCCGCCGACGAAGATGACCCCTCTGCTAACGAATACGGTGAGCGCACCGTAGAAGCTACTATGCCCTGCGCCTCGTGCGCTACGAAGTCGCATCTCGATCTCCGGATGCGTTGCTTATGCCCTGAGGGTTCCGTTAAAGGAACTAAGTGCATTTTTTGCACTCGGGACCACGTTGCTTGCCTTGCCGTAGGTGCTGCGACCGGTCGGCGAAATATATTCAGATGCTTGCTAAACTTTTCACATTCTAGATACCTAACTCTTTGCTAGGCGCTGCCCAAGTTATTACTACGTTTGGTGCTTCTATGGGCGACCGCGCTATTCGTTACTATCGCGAGCTTCGTGCCGACCCCCTAAGCATGACCCGCGCCCGCTGTGCGGCCTTTGGTCGCCGATTCCACGACCTTACCGAGGCCAACCTTGCCTTGCGCAAGGCGATCCAAGAAGAAGAGCGCGTTGTGTTCTCCGTACCAGACTCCGAACGGCTGGCAATTATCCAGGCCGAGTCCGTCGCTACCCGCCGCCTTCTATCCCTTGAATTAGAGATGGCCATCGTGAGTATTCGACTCCTTTTCTTTCGTGATGCGTTCGCCGAATGCCAATGGGAAATCTAGCGTGCTCTTGAGGAGAACCCTATGGACGCCGAAGAAGCTCGCCGCGCTTTCACCGCCGCACAGCCGGAGTACGCCCGGAACAACGCCGTCTATTCTCACCTAGACCGTTGTATCTGCGCCCTTCGCGGCAGCCATAGCACCCCTCGCACCGAGGACATCGACTTCTTCGAGAAGTTTACGCGCATAGGCGCTGAGAGGTACCTGGCTATCGCTCTGCCGTTCTAGGAGACGGTAGGCGAGCCGCTCGCCGACACGCTCGCGAACGCCCCCGTCGACTTGGCTTCCCGCGTTGCCCATCGCTCCGCGCGCCGCTCCCGCCCCGGCCCTCGTTAGCCAGCAAGGCTGCAGTATGTAAGCGATCGTTCGCCAACTCGCCATATAGTGTTAGCTAACTCTGCTGTAGGAATCATCAAAAGTTCCGGGTGTTGCTCGCCACTTGTTTTCCCGTAAGTTGGCGACTGTTCAGCGAAATATATGCTAACAAGCTGACGCTTGATTCTTGCTTCGCAACAATAGGAATTCCAAGCTAGGTAGTAGACCTTGAGAATTTCAACAATTAACCCTTGGGAACCTCTTTGAGATTAACACTTGGGAACCTCTTTGAGGAACAAAGAGAAGGTTCTTTAAGGGTAAACAATTTTAGGCCTTGAGACTTGCATGCACTTAGTTTGCACTGATATGGGCGAGGAAAAGGTTAACGATGCCCTGCAAAGCTAGCTGTACTAATATTCCAGCGCTTCGTAGAGGGTTCTTTCATTAATATGCTAATTCTACCTGCGTAGGCCTATCCCTACTTATCTAACCGACTTCCCGTCGTTGTTGTTAACAGACCGCTGTGACATGTAGGCGAGTTCCCTAAAACCCGCGCTTACGTATGCATGCCAATGAATTGCTTAAGCTGCTGCCGCCGGTCGACTTGAGTATCTGCCGACGTAAGCTCCTGACCTAGCTCCCCCAAGAGTCTATCAAGTGTGTGCTCTAAGTTATGTAACAGTTAGTATACTATGTTTAATAGTTAAGTAGATATGCAAATATAATAGCTTACTTTGAGCGGCATTTAATGCGTGTACTGTTGGAGGAAGCCGAACTACTTGATGCGTTGTAGTATTACGGAGCGAGCATAAAGGAGTACTATCTGATAGTGCCTTTAAGTTCGAAACCCGTGCTTGGGTATTGATATCACTGCTTACATGTTAGCATATATATTAATTAAATTGTACAAAAGATTTGAAGACTTTGCTTACAGGTCAGTAATGCTTGCCCCGATGTCGCGGTTGAGTTCAGCCTTTGCGGTGTCAATGTCGCGTGTGAGCTCAACCTTTGCAGCGGTGATGTTGTTGTTGAGCTCAACCTTTGCGGTGTCAATGTCGCCTGTGAGGGCAGCCTTTGCGGTGTCAATGTCGCGTGTGAGCTCAACCTTTGCAGCGGTGATATTGTTGTTGAGCTCAACCTTTGCAGCGGTGATGTCGGCCCGGATGTCGCGGCCGAGCTCAGTCATTGCCTGAACCATAGCATTAATACTTTGCTGCATTTCTGTAATCGCACCGGCCTGATGAACTGGACCCATGTTAGAAGCGCTGCGGATATTTGCTGCCATGCCTTCTAGACTAGTTGCTACACTCTCCGTTACGTTGTTCCAGTCGGGAGGTGCAACTGGTAAAGGTACGGCTGGGTGAGCTAGAGCCATGGTAGCGAATGGGAGAATGGAATGAATGGGACAATGGAATGAATAGGGCAATGGAATGAAAGGAAGAACAATGGAGGAATGGAAGGAAGAAAACTGGAGATGATGTGCTGCAGGGTGCTTATGTACATATATGGTCGTGTATCCTTTTAGGCATCCTTGATCGATCAACAAATAAACAGTTACAAGTATCCCTTTCGGGGCTGCTCGAGCGTGACATCTAGTGGAGCTTTCATGTGACCAACGTGCTAAGAACAGTTAACCAATTAAACTCTGTGCATCTCCGGGGTTTTACTCCACTACCTGATGTACGGAGCTGAGCAGCTGCGAAAGGGATACATATCCCTTTAAAAGCAAATTTCGGCGTAGCCACTTCGCCACCCCATTAGCAAAGATAGATAGACCAACATTAGCGTCACAAGGGGGGTGTACAAAACGATCACCATGATTATTACCAAAGCATTTTTAAAGCTTGAGATAATCACTGTGATAGTCATATATCAAGCACTGTTTTTTTGGTTAAAATAATACCTGGCAGGTAATAGTTTTGAATGCCTGTGACAGTCTTTGAACGCTGTGATCGTTTTTGGATTCTGGAGACCATGTTGGCTTTTAGAGACCATTCCGCCCTTTCCACCTACCCACTTGCAACAACCACCTACAACTACCTCTACTAAAACAATGGCCTTATAATAATTAATTGCAGCACTTCCCTTTACGCGTAGTAGTAATAAGTAACCCCGTAGCATAATCGTAAAGTGTCCATAATAATAATCGTAGACTATAGTTCGAACCTAGCTGTGACGTGATCGTCTTGTACACCCCCCATGTGACGTTAATGAATCAAATTGGATTATTCCAAGATACACTTATCATGCTTGTATCAGATATACCTGCCGTTATCAGAGCCACAAAGAGCCGCATTACAATTTTGTAAGAATGATGTCACTTTTATTAACAGGGGTAATGTGGATTAACTAAACGGTCATTACGCCGAATCCGCTTTTAAAGGGATACTTAAAAAAACGCTTTTGCCGCGATTCGAATTAAGTAGCTCGGGCCCGAGATTAGCCACACGTAGTACCTTACCCGCGTGCAGGTAGCTATAAGTGGCTCGAGCTGTGGCTAATGCTTATCTAGAGCCCGGCAGACTTGGTATCGGCCGCAATACCACCACCGTTCACGAGCGTCATAATTTTCAGGTACCAAGTAACATCAAACATGAGCACGTCGTTCCGTCCAAGAGCTGATAGATGAGTAGGCTGCCTAACGTAGAACTTGGCATTGATTGCCAATCAATGATTAGCTTGTTTGCCCTCGCTAATGCTAGCCGATGCTGTCTCATTATAATATAGTCTGCCTTAGCAGTTGGCGATGCGATGGTATCTTTCGGCTATCTTATCTCGCGAATTACTCACACTGAAACAGTACAACAGTGCGAGAGCTAGCTGCCGGCTCGTGTTTGCCCAAGGTCCCCAAAGCTTTGCCTGGCGCGAGTACATGCCAAGTCGGAGTTTACCATAGTACACTAATAGATACTGATGTTGTAAAGGTAATACTTTTCCTTGTACCTTCTCAACAACACCGTACATCTAATGTTGCTTCCACCATCAAAGACAAGGCAGCAAAACTTCCATAAAGTTCTCCAACGGCAGCACGCTACAGCTACATCCCATCCAACCAAAGGTGTTTAAAGCAACAAGATTTGTTTGCTACGTAGCACGACCTGCAGCTGTGCTACCCACCTTATATATTAATAGAAATAAAAATGAATCATGAATTAACGTGCATAGCTTTTTGCTCTCGACGAGTTGAGAACCTTGTTCGTAGTAATCTGCGTAATTATTATTTTCGCAGCTATATACTTTGATTGATACGAATAAATGAATAAATTTACGTAGGAGACGGAGTGGTGTTTGGACCGGTACGGAATGAGACGGACCATCCACCGGCATAGTTATTCAACGCTGGGGCCGGGGCCGGGGCCGGGGCTAAGCCGACTTAGAGATCGCCGCATTCTGATCTGATCTAGAAACGGGTAACACAGCAGAAGTGTAGCTGGATAGGTAGCAAGCCAACTTAGAGATCGCCGCATTCTGGTCTGGTCTAGAAACGGGTGACACAGCAGAAGCGTAGCTGGATAGGTAGCAAGCCAACTTAGAGATCGCCGCATTCTGGTCTCATCTAGAAACGGGTGACACAGCA
>MU279094.1:0-116141 GCA_022385715.1 Xylaria cubensis | reverse complement strand
ATGGCTTCAGATTCATTCGTGGCTTCAGATTCATTCGTGGCTTCAGATTCATTCGTGGCTTCAGATTCATTCGTGGCTTCAGATTCATTCGTGGCTTCAGATTCATTCGTGGCTAGGATACGGCCGAACCCTGCAGTTTAGTGGTTAGTGGTGGCCCAAGTGCCCTACGAGTGGTGCCCTGCAGCCCAGTGGCTTAGTGCAGGTGATGGCCTATGATAGCTCTCGCACTAAGGTACCTATGTATCTTACGCGATGGGCCGTAGATCACGCCCAGAATACCTGTTTTCTAAGCTACAGGTCACCACTAGTTAGGGGTACTTGGGTTCGGTACTACCTAGGTACTAGCCACTAGGCTGGGCACTTGCTCACCTCTTAGCTTGTGGTTTGATTTGGTTTAACTTAGCAACGCGTTTTTTAGCCGCGACTTTATTTCAACGTGCCTTGCACATTGCCTTTTGATTACTATAAATTTGATTACATCCCTTAGGATGACAGTAGCAAGGGTTGGTTCGGAATTCTTGTGTACAAGTATCTGGGCTACCCACGTATATGGAGCAAAGGTACAAAAGTAAGCTGGAATACTCTTCATTCGGTAGTCTTCATGTTTGTCAGATGTTGACTTAATAAAAGTATTGAATATACTTAATGAAGGGATAAAAGTTTGCTTTGCTGTTTGGAAGTTGCTTTGAATGGGACTAATGTCCCTTTGTGGACCAGTTTGTTAATCACTCGATCAAGGCAACGCGCGTGTTGTTAGCTGGAATAACAAATGCTAGATTCCGTACACATATATCTACCTACGCTTGATCTAGATTTTTCGAGTTGGCATAACTGCAGAGCTGACCTTGCTTGAATCACTGCTATCAATCTTAATCTGATAATCATTTCGACCTGGTCGCTTCCCAACATGGCACGCCAGAATATCTCACGATCAAGCGCCGACTGGCTGCCTTTTCACGCAACCCCAACATTAACTACGAAATCAGTTAATACACACTATATTAACTCCCATAAAGATAGCGACTGGTTCGTTCAACTGGCGTACGTCATGGATAACGAGACGCCTGGTAGTACACAGGGCAAGATCTTCATTAAATTCTACATCTTTCTCCGCGATTTTCATCCACGAGGTCTCGTAGATGACTGGGCCCATATCAACGGCCGGGACGTAATGGACCACCTGCTATGTCATGCCGAACACACACTCTCTCGACATAAGATATCGAAGGCGGCCGATGCAGCATTCACCGACCTAGGGCGGTGGATTGGTAGTCACTCCAACTGGCGCTCGAGTCTACAAAACGCTGAAGCCGATGCCGCACAGCCCTCCAGGACCAGAAAAAAAGGAGAGCGAAAGAAGGCCCCTGGACTCCATTCGCCCGCAGGCCTGCTGGCACTCCTTGTCATCGCGCACCCAGATATGCGGTTCAAGGAATTGATCGGCCGACTAGGGATTGACTGGATGATCCAGCCGCGCAGCACCCTGGATGTGCAGGAAGGCTTCTGGAAGGGACTGAATGCCAGCAACGTGTATGAGGTCTTCTCTACGGAAGAGGTACGTCAGGCCGAAACTCCTCTGCTTATCGACTATACGGCTCTGTTCCAGAATTTCGAAATGGCCAGAAAAGATATCAGGCCTTTCGTCAAAGGATGGGAAGATCGTATCTCGCTACGTAAGGCTTCCAATACGACCAAAAATCACAGCAGCACTATCAACAATCAACCCAGGATCCAAGCCAGAGTTCCAGCGCAAGAAACAATCGACACCGCTGCTTTAAAGAGTCTCCTATACCCAGATACAACCAAAAAGGTGGCCGAGCTCGAAACCTGGCTTTTGAGCAAGCTGGCCGACAGCCCAAGCGACGATAGCCTACATCAGTGGTGTCGGCATTGGGAAGACAGGATTGATGCTGTTGCAAATTTTGAAGAACAGGTGATCGTCCGATCCTTGTTTGTGCAGAGCCTCCGTCGGCTCGCAGGCTTTGTTTCGACGGGCACCTCGGCCGCCAGGTCGTACATGCTGCTTGATATGGACGAAGCGGAGCTGCAGCCTGAAAGAACAGTACCCGAGGACATGAGCGATGATTTGCAAATGCTCGAGACCTTGCCTTTGTATCAGCAATGCCAGGCAGTAAACAATAAGCTTCTCGTCACCGCTGGAAACCATCACCAGGCGATGAAGGAAACCATCAACGAGCTTTGGTTGCAGCAAGCCCATTTCTTTATGCAGATCCTCACGGCACCAGGGAGTTATGCCGACTGGCGAAGCGTGATGGATCTGGAGGTCCAGCGCACCCAAGTTATCCTTGACAGCTTCGTAGATGCCCCGAAAGAAGACAAGGATTGGCTCGGCAAGAAAGACATAATATGGGATAGGAAGACAATCAAGATCTTAAATCTAACCCGTTGGCAACTGCGAGCATTGGTTGCCCCAGGCGCTTTCCGTGTTTTAACAGACTGGCAAGCTCGCGCGTTCTATCAGAAGTTCTGCCTAAACCCTTCCCAGCGCATGGATACGACCAATCCCAGTCACATCGACCTATCAAGCTACCCCACGACGTCTGTGGTTAAGTCTTCTCTAGTCGAGGAGCACCAAAGTCTACATAAGTTGTTTGGAGAATTGAACAATCCACGGGGCCTAGATACCGTCGAACCGTACGTGCTTGCACAAGGTCCGACGGAGGGGGTCATACCGAAGTTAGCCCAGCCGCCCATAGCACTGGCTCGTGCGTACATAGATGCATCGTTTCAGCCTGAGCGCGACCCGGCTGGGGCTGCCCAACCTTTGGGGAAGCCCATGTTCATACCGCCTCCTACAGCAGTCGTTCGTGAAGTAGCGCAGGATTTTATCACGCATGAGACAGTTCGACGAGATAGGGATATTGCACCTGAAACAGCCCAACCAGATGGGGTCGTCTCCGCACCGACGGCAACTCTTGCGGGCGGTCAGCTTTCGCGCTCGTTCTCGATAGCGGATATGTTCAAAGGCAAAACATCATCGAAAAAGCGACCTGCAAGCCCAGATCGTCGGCCTTCGAAAGCAATGAAGTTAGATTTTACGCTAGAAGAGCTAAGCAAAACGCAACGGTTGATTCGAGACGAAATGCAAGCCGAGATGCGTATAACCCGCGAAGAGCTACACGCTTCTATGTCATCTAATACGAAGGGGCTAGGAGATAGGATCCAACATGTTGTTCAAGCTACCGAAAACGAGGCGGTAGCTAAGCTGGATTCCTTACGCCAAGCTATCGAAGGCACAGTTACAACAGAGCAGCATGCCAAATTGTTATCACAGGTTCAACAGGTCCAGTCCCAAGTAAATGGTATAAGCGTAATGATGAACAATCAATCGCAGATGCTGCAGAACATGGTTCAGCCACAGCAACACAAGGACTTGGCATTACAAGTAAAGAAGGGATTCGAGTCACAAGAGAAAATGCATAAGCAGACTCAAACACAGACAAAAGAGCACCAAACGCAACTTCGGATAATGCAGGAAGATATCACGGAGATGAAGGAGCTACCACAGCCCAGAGCCACTGGCCCGTCCTGTCCGGCCCCGCCGGGTTGGAAACAGGAAGCCTACGAATCAATGTTGATCGGCGCTGCTTGGTATTACATCACCTGTTTCAAAGATAATGAGGTTGAATTCGATAAGGAGGTTTGGGAAAGGTTGGAAGAGCGATTTCCTGAACTTGAACATGAACACATAGTCCAGACGCTTAAGGATGTTCGCATGCAAGTATATGGCAAACCCCTCTATCCGGAAGAATAGTTTTGCATCCACTATTGCAAAAATGTAAGAGGAGACCTAGCTATATATTACAGGTATGCGAGGCGTGGGCAGCGATACCTTTAGTGTGGTAAGGATAACTAGCATGGTTGAAATTCATTAGCCGCATACCATAGTAGGTATGCCATAACGCCGCTGTTTATAAGAGGTATATTAATAAAGCCCCGACCTATACTTGCTCTTGACCCTTAGCCTGCTTTGTCCACTGTTGTCCTATAGCTCCAGCACTCCTTCCAAGAGCGTTTCCGATTTGATCATTAGACCAACCCTTCTCTTTCATGGTTTGGAGACGTTGCCGGTCGTTCAAAGACCACCGTTGATTGGTTCTAGTCCGTTTATGACCCGTTGTATCAGTTTGAAAGTCCAGAAGCGAAGACGGGTTTCGAGTTCTGTTAACTTTGTTGACCCTATTGCGCTGTGGATGTTGCACGGGTCTACTCCTTGGATTAATGGAAAGTTGAGTAGCAAGAGTATTTATAGCCTCCTGAAAAGTGCCAAAAGCTAATTGAATCGCCTCGATACACTGCTTTGGATTTTCAGCAGCATCTTGTTCATCCGAACTAATTTCTATATAAGTCTCATCGTCAAGGTCGTCCAAGTCATCAGGATCGTCAGGATCATCAAAACTGTCAGGATCGTCAGGATCGTCAGGGTCGCTAGGATTGTCAGGATTGTCAGGATCGTCAGGATCGTCAGGGTCGTCAGGGTCGTCAGGGTCGTCAGGGTCGTCAGGATTGTCAGGATCGTCAGGATCGCCAGGGTCGTCAGGGTTGCCGAGGTTATCAGAGTCCCCATTCAATGCTTCGTTGTTATAGTCCCCATTTAATGCTTCGTTGTTATAGCCGCCGGGTTCTTTTTCTAAAGCAGTTTTGTGTAATGAATGCGTCTTGGGATGAAACTTTATATGGTCGTCGCAGATTGGAAAAGCGCAGTCGGAGCATGTATAATATGTTCCAAGCAATGTTCTCTCACAGTACGAACAGCATATTGCTTTGTCGAGGCCGTTGGTGCTTTTATCAAGGACGTCGGTGCTTTTGCCAAGTTCGGCGCCTTCATCAAGGTTGGCGCCTTCGTCAAGGACGTTGGTGCCCTCGTCTTCATTGAGGATATTAGCGCCTTCGTCTTCATTAAGGACATTGGCGCCTTCGTCAAGGTTGGCACCTTCATCATCATTGATTACATTGGCACCTTCGTCAACGTTGGTGCTTTTGTCGAGGACGGCGCCTTCTTCAAGGACGTTGGCGCCTTCGTCAAGGTCGGCGCTTTCATCAAGGACATTGGTGCTTTCGTTTAAGAAAATGTTGGCCTCGTCAAAGCGATTCAAACGATGCTCTGGATGAAGAATCGCAGCGTTAATGAAGCACCTATCGCAGAAGTATACGGAAGGGCAACTCCGACAGTAATAAGAAACGTGCTTGTTGCAAAAACCACATTTTTTTTCGCTTGTGTTATCGGTGTTGGCTGTTGGTGTGTTGGCTGCTCGTGTGTTGGCTGCTCGTGTGTTGGCTGCTCGTGTGTTGGCTGCTCGTGTGTTGGCTGTTCGTGTTTTCGAGCTTTTGTCGCGCGCGGAGTTACGTTTTCGTTTTGGTTTTGGTCGTGTAAACGTTGCCGTATTAAGGTTTCGTCCTGGCGCGAACATTGCGGTAGCAGTACTAGCGACGTAGTAGCGATAGAGTAGGCGATTGTACGTAAAAGTAGCGATTAGAAAGAAGCATTGTATTAATTCAATTCAAGGGAGGGTGTTGAGCGCGATGAAAGATTCTGTACTGTGTTGAAAATCACCCACCATCCCAAGCAACACTGTACAGTGCCAACCCACTACGTTAGGACTAGCTGACATCTGCTAGCCACCTGTAGTAGCCATTTGTGCGAGTGCATTGGGCTGTTCCGGGCCGGTCAACAGCCGGCTATATTAGATCTGAGTCTAAAGCTGCTTAAACAGTCTTCACTAGCCTGCCGGCAGCTTTTTGCTATGCATATATCTACTTAATATACATACATTCGTTCATCTTTGGTGCTTTGGTTTTGTTGTTGTTGTTGTTGTTCTGAGTAGCTTATCTACCAGGGCCTCTGCCTCTATTTTAGTAGATCAGGTATGAGCCGTATATAGAAATAACAATTCGCACTGTAGTTCATTGCTTGGGGCAAAAGGTTCAACATCCCTGGCCTTCCAATAACTAGTTAGCTACTCATTTTCATAAGTTGTTGCGCTTAAAAGGGGACCAGGGGCGCCACTATTTAAGGCACGGGCTATCCTTTTAGTGGCTCTCTCGGCTCCGTGACATCTGGTGGAGTAGCACTCTGAAGACTACCTATTCTTGACACCTAATCGTTACATGCGGATCCTACCGATGTTACGGAGGGGCACTTGGGCCACCACTTGGGCTGTATCCCGGATAGTCAGGTATTCTTGGCACGCTAATAGAGCGCGAGGTATCTTGCTTCGAGGTACTTACACCAGATATTTCAATGCAAGAGCTAGCTACTGGCTCGTGCGCTGCTTTCTTAAACCTTGCCTAGCGCGGGTACGTGCTAAGCCGAGTTTTATAGGGGGGTAGGATAGTAGGGAATTTGCTGGGCAGGGCCGGGCACTTGGACCACTACTCGGGCTGTAGGGCACTTGAGCCACCACTAGCTGGGCATACACCAGCCCACATGGGGCAATAGCACGTGGGAAAAGCACGTGGGAAAAGCACGTAACCACATCAGGTATTAAGAATAACTTTACAAAATGCAAAGTGCAACCAGGACTATTACCTGCTACTAAGCTATAGGGCACTTACGTTATTATTAACCATTAAGCTATAAGGCACTTTTAAAGGCCCTTTTAGCAACCCTTCCTACGGGTAGCACGGTATAGTACCTGGGCACCATAACAACGGGCAATCTTTCCGCAGCCGCAATAGGCTAGTAACGGCAGGAGTCTTAGGCCGTATTAGCAAGATATACAGCGCCTTCGGTATAGCGGCCACGGCAGTCATCCCAGTATGGCGCACCTTCCCTTACATAGCCGCCCTTAAAAAGTCGGCAATACCTGCCGGGGGCCCATACCTAGACAGGTTGAGGGACATAGCGGCAGTTCGTATGACCCGCCTGGACCGGTACCACCCCCTGGCTATGCACATGTACGAACACTCGGAACGACGGAGGACGGTGCTCCAAGAGATTGGTGCCCGCGCCCCCGACATATAAGTACACCGCCCCCCACTATCCGGCCCTCTCCCCGCTTAAAGCGGGCCAGTCCTTAAAAATAAAACGGAGGCCGCAAAAGCGCACAAAGAATAGACTAGCGACGTCCTCCGGAAACAAAGGACAGGCGATAACAACATACTTATGTACTCGGACGGCTCTAAGGACGTTTTAGTATTATAGGGCTACGCAGCTTATTCATACATATAGAGAATTAGGCTGGCTCTACAAAAAGGAACCAGAATGCCTTGTTAAAATGGGACTGTATCAAGTAGTCACTTTATGTACTGTATAGATGAAGGGGATACAAGGGACACGGATGTTCTGTTTATGTATATATATGAGGTTTTCCTACCTTGCCATGAAGTAGATAAGCTGAATGCAACGCTCATATACCTACCATTTCAACATGCCTAAAGGCCCTGAAGGCCCTAAAGTAGTTTATAAATAGGTACTACAAGTCGGCCCTGCCCTATAGTTTAGGACACCGCTTTACAGAGTTCCGACGACTAGCGGTTAAGCTTAAGGACAGGCTCTCCTTCCATTAGTCCCCCGGCCACGAGGGCACAGAATGCAACGAACGAGCAGACCAGGTCGCAGGACTCCTCTCCTCGCTACCTCTACCGGACAGACACTCCTCTAGGAGTGACAGACCCTCCTACGCGTATGTTAAACGCGAAGCCAAAGACAACATGACTAGAATGGTCGCCGAAAGACCAGGACACGGGAACTTCGCTACCTACCGTTTCAATCGCTGCTAGCACTAGATCTAGTGTCTGTTACTATTACGGTTAGGGCTTAGATCTAAGGAAGACTAAGATCTCCGATCCTTGTCTATATAACCCTGCCAGGCAGTTGTCTAGCTAGGTACAGGGTGTGCTACAATCACTCTCAAGCGTACCTACTTAATCAATACCTACATGCAAAGAAACTCTCTACTTAATCAATATATGCAGTGAAACTCTTTATTCAATTAATGCATGCAGAGAAACTCTCTACCTAACTCAATTAATGCATGCAGAGAAACTCTCTACTCAATCAATACATGCAGAGAAACTCTCTACCTAATGGGTGCATGCAGAGAAACTCTCTGCCTAATGGGTGCATGCGCACAACAACTCTTTAATCAATCAATGCCTCTGAACGTCTCTGATCCTTCTCTAGCGACCGCTATAACATGCAGGCCGGTCCCCTACAACTCGCTTACGGGTGCATGCCAATGAACTGCTTGAGCTGCATCTGCCGGTTGCCTACAGTATCCGGCAATGTAAGGTCCTGGCCTAGCTGGGTTAAGAGCTCATCATAGTCTCGCTCTATGTCATATTATAGTTAGTATACTAAGTAGACAAGCAAATATAACAGCTTACTCCTAAGATCATTCAACTCTTGTACTGTCCGAGGGAGCTGAATTATTTCCTGAGTTGTTGTATTACGGAGCGAGCGTAAACTATCTGTAACTGTTTTTGAATTCGAGTTATAGACCCGGGCCTGGGTATTGAAATCACTGCTTAAATGTTAGCATATATATCAATTAAATTGTACAAAAGTTTTGAAGACTTTGCTTACAGGGTTTGAATGGTTTGTTTGATCGAGGCCCCCTCGTTCTGGATGCGGCGGCGAAGATTCGCATCCAAGTTGTTGACAGTTCGATTCAGAGTGGTTATATTGGTAGTCATAGTGGTAGTTAGAGTGGCAATTTCCGCAGCCATAGCGATAATTCTTTGGTCTATTTGTGCAAGCATATTGGCGTGATGAACTTCACCCATGTTGGAAATGTAGCCGACTTCTGTTGTAATGGCTTGTAGACTATCCGTTACGATGGTGAAGTCAGGTTGTTGGCCTAGGAGCGGCTCAACTGGGTTTGGTAAAGGTGCAGCCATGGTAATGAATGGAGCAATGGAATGAATGGGGCAATGGAATGAAAGGAAGAAGAAGTGGAGGAATGGAAGGAATGACGTGCTGCAGGGTGCTTCCAATATGTACATGTATGGTCGATCAACAAATGTATATATCCCTTTAAAAGCAAATTTTGGCATAGCAACTTCGCCACCCCACCAGCAAGGATAAATAGACCAATCATATTGGATTATTTCAAGATACACCTATTATGCTTGTATCAAATATACCTGCTGTTACACTTCTATGAGAATGATGTACCGAGCAACATTACACAGCAGAGCAGATGCACCTGTTCGAACCAACATAAGCACGTTATTCAGTCCTCAGCTTTACTCCAAAAGCCAATAGATGAGTAGGTTGCCTAACGTAAAACTTAGCATTGATTGCCGATCAATCATTGGCTTGTTTGCTTTCGCTAATGCTGTCTTATTATGGTATAGTCTGCTTTGGCAGTGGCGATGTGATGTTTCGCGAATTACTCACACCGAAACAGCACGATAGTGCGAGAGCTGGCTGCTGGCTCGTGCGTGCGTTGCTTTGCCTAGCGCGAGTACATGCCAAGTCAGAGTTTACCATAGTACAGTAATACTGTTCCTCGTGCCTTCAACACCGTACATTTAATATTGCTTGCACCATCGAAGCCCTTCAACTACCTAGGTACGCAAGCTACATCCCATCCAATCAAAGGTGTTCGAGCAACAAGGGTTGTTTGCTACGTAGCACGACCTGCAGCTGTGCTACCCAACTAGAAATGGAAACGAAAGATGAATTGACGTAGATAGCTTCTTATTTTTAACGAGTTAAAAACCTCATGTTCGTAGTAGTAAGGAGAATAGATCTATTTCGTTTCATCTTGGTAGCTATAAACTTTGATCGATATAAATAAATAAATAAATCTACGTGAGGACGAAGTGGTGTCCGGTCCGGTATGGAATGAGATGGGCGGCCTAGGTAGTTAATTCAACGCCGGGGCCGGCCCCGGGCCCGGATCGCCGCATTCTGATTCAATCTAAAAACGGGTGACACAGCAGATAGGCAGCAAGCCAACATATGCCTGCGTCGTGCCTACTAAGATCGTACAAGCTTATTGGGCGCTCGGGAAAGGCCATACCGACGTGATACCGATTTGTCCCAGAGAAGGCACTGGTCTCTCCTATCTAGCTCTTCCTCTTCTGCCCTTCCCGTGGCCAATCAGCGGATCGTATACTTGCGATTGTTCTTCAACTACACCCACTTCACCCTTAGCTATACTCAACCGTACTCTTGACCACACCTTCAGCTATACTCAATCGTACTTTCGACCACCTTTTCAACTATATTTAACTGCACTTCTGTACTCACGACTGCCTTGTCAGCAGTCATGGATGCCATACAATCAAGGCCACCTGTTTCTTACGACAGCGAGGATGACCCTCCTGTTAACGCTCCATTAAGCAATGGGGCACGGTATGAGAAAGAGTGTCGTGAGCGAGTGAATCGCGTGTTGGCACTGGAAGCGCGAGATGTAACAGCGTATGAGCTGCTTGATGTAGCACCAGATGCGCCCTTGCCACAGATTAAGAAGCAATGGAAGACGTTAATGAACGGCATTCGCCGAAACAAGAACCGGAAAGATGAATCCGCAGTGATCTGCGCCCAAAGTAAATAACCATATCGAGCTATACTTTAGGACTTCATGTTAATATGACCTTAGCTAAGAATCGAGATGCGTGCGACCGGTCACTTGTCGACTTTTCCCCACCAGTTATAGTCGAGAGCTTTGACGAAGTCTTCGGCCCAAACGCGTGGGAGAGCGATGGGCATGAGTCCGTGGTGGATGATGGCAAATCAAAAAAAGAAGCGGACTACCCATTACCAGGGCTGCACGTCAGAAATCTTCACGAAAAGATGACTCCGTTCATTAAATATCTCTTCAAGGATACTTACAATCTCGTTCTCGACTCCGCTGCGCTAGATGAGGTCAACAAACTCAACACGGAGATTGAGAATTACAACATCGAGCAACGTCAACAACGTTTCTTGCATCAATTTCCGCAAGATTTGATTCAATATTTCCACGCCCAACGGATAGCTATTATCAGGAATGTTGAGACTGATGACCTCCATCCCGCAAGAGTGCGGGAGGAGGTATCCAAACTACAAGATTTCTTCGAACGCGAGGGATCGCGTTACACGTGGCCGGCGTCCTGGACTGGCCTGCTCACGGATCCTTTGGATCAGAGGTTCGGTCTATCTATGCCAAGTCAAACCAGCATACAGGCTCAGATCAGCGCACTAACCAACCAAGTCAGCACCCTCACCACCGCGCTTCAACAAAACCAAGAAAGCCAACGCGATTTCATGAAAACGTTGATTCATTTAATCTCGGAACAATTAGCTTAGCATGCACGTGTCTGGGGAAGAAGATATGTAGACCAACTTTTCTCTCTTTCTTTCCTTTTTCCAATAATGTCGACTGCTTTACCGGGTTGTATTTAAAGAGTTGGTTTGGTGAGGGGTCCTCACATAATAGCTAGAATGCCAAAACCTTCTATTTATTCGTGGCGTCCGTAATCTTGTGTCAAGTACAAGATTCATTCGTGGCTAATATGCGCAGGGCTCAAGATTCATTTGCAACATTCGTGATCTAGATAATTTAGATAAGATTTGCAAACATGCAAGATAAGATTGATTTGTAGATAAGATTGATTCGCGACTAGATAAGATAGATAAGAATTATTCGTGGCTAAAAGATAAGATTAAGAGCTGTGTGGCTAGATAAGATAGATAATAGCTCTAGATAAGCTAGATAAGAGTTACGTGGCAAGATAAGATAGATAAGAATATTCGCAACTAGATAAGATAGATAAGAGTTCATTTGTGGCTCAAAAGATTTATTAAGATCGTGGCTCAAAATTCAAAATTCATTCATGGCTTAAAGTTCATTCGTAGCTCAAGATTCATTCGCGGCTCAAGATTCATTCGTGGCTCAAGATTCATTCGTGGCTCAAGATTCATTCGTGGCTCAAGATTTATTCGTGGCTCAAGATTCATTCGTGGCTCAAGATTCATTCGTGGCTCAAGATTCATTCGTGGCTCAAAGTTCAAGATTCATTCGTGGCTCAAAGTTCAAGATTCATTCGTGGCTCAAAGTTCAAGATTCATTCGTGGCTCAAGATTCATTCGTGGCTCAAGATTCATTCGTGGCTCAAGATTCATTCGTGGCTCAAGATTCATTCGTGGCTCAAGATTCACCAAAATTCATTCGTAGCTCAACATTCATGATCCCATGTTAAGAACTTCATCAATAGCAGCACTCAAAATTCTGTCAAGAACTTCATTAGTAGCAGCACTTAGATTTATCGTGACGAATATGCGCAGAGCTCAAAATCGTTCATGCTGTTTGATTCGGCCGAACGTGGGAATGTTCTGCAGTATGTCTTACATTGGCAACGGGAAGTCCAAGATTGGTGGGTGTCTCGTCTAATTATACCATGTAGCGATTCGACGTCACCTATGCTAGCGGTAGGGCTAGGCAGTCATCGACTCTTGTATATGCCAACGGTAGGAGCAGGCAGTCGTCGACTCTCATAGTTCTCCCGCCCGTACGCTCACCTCTGATCGATGCTCACACGCTGCCAACATGTCGCATCCGGATAACAACCCGAGCCTTGCTCGCAGGAATCTTCTAAAGCGACGTCGTAACCGAGAAGACACACTGCTAAAAAAGGCGTATGAGCTACACATAGACCACGAGACCGAGGTGTACATGGTATTTCACCACCAAAATGATAACAAGTATCGAGTGTTCACTACGCAACCGGACGTAAACTTTCCCCCTTCCTTAGACAGTATCGTGAGTTTCCCGACGTGGTTCCTTATAACATGCTCATTCACTCACGCTACTAGAAAATGATGTATCCTGTCCCCATTATCCACACCCCCGACACTCTGGAGGCCCTGCTAGAAAAGAGACGTAAATCGTCGCACGCCGACATAGCCAACGACGACATCAGCGCAGAGATCGACATCTTGCCCTGGCCCGAATCGGATGAGCAGGGTGAAGACGTCGGCCGAGAGATCCCCGGGAACCAGGACCCCAGTCTCATTCAAGGCAACCCAGATGATGATAAACACACGGATATCGCACAGGACCCCTTCGTTCTCAAGCCAGTACCCCTTCCTAACCCCCAGACGCTAGTCTATCGCACTCGCCCAATACTCTCGTCAATGTCTAGTAGCGGCGCCACCAGTCCGGCGTCGTCCTCCGTGGCCCTGTTTCCGCACGACCAGCAAATCAATGCAGAATCCAAGGCTTCGGCTCCTCGGAAGACGCCCAGAGTGCTGGCTGTTCATGGCGGTGGCATAAAGAAGTCGGGTAGCCCAAGCGGTCGAGGCGGCCTTATGAAGCGAGGATACCAAGGCAGGTTTGTGCTTGGATCTACAGATAAAACAGGAAGCGACGTCTCAGTACGCACACACATGTAGGTCACTGTGGAGAGGCATGTGTAGTCCAGCTTCCTGAGTAATATTACGGACAATGAATTAAAGCTATGAACCTGCTATGTTCTCACGTTTGACCCTGAACTCCTAGTCCAAGGCAATATACCCAGATATCCTTATGTTAAATGGAAACTTATAACCACTACTACAACTGCCTCGATTCTACAAGAACGAGGGCCTTATTGACATGTATACCGTAGCACTTGGAGATCGGTTTAGTGTAGAGGTCGTGCTAGTAGTATAATATTCTCTTGAACATCATATTTTTGAGACCATCTTCAAAATTCCATGACCTTCTGATCGTTTCCGCTGCCCGCCTCCGTGGTTTCAAATGCTCCAAGCCAATCGAATCAATTGGGCGCATTAAGCGAGGGACGTACCACGCTTAATCGAACAAACAGACCATTGGATACATATAGTTACACCAACCCGCACATGAACGGCTAACTTGTCCGTTAATCGCATAGACAAGCGATCTGCGATCAAAAGATAATATGTTCTTTAGGGTGTTTAGTATCAGTAAAGGTGTAGCTGCCTATAGCTATACACACACACACATACACACACACATACACACACACACACACGCATACACGCACACACATATACACACACACACACACACACAGTCATCATTACCATCGTAGCCTATGTTATAGTCCTCAGCTCCTACAATTTAACCCGACTTAGCACGACCTGATGGAAATGCCCGGATCTAGTATCTGCTCGAACGAAATGGCAGACGAACGGTCTGCCTCCGAATGCTCGTCAGATTCGGAGTATGTAGAAGACTCAGACCGCGTTTCTCAAGACGGTAAGGCTCATGACGATAACGATGACGATTACGATGACGATGACGATGAGATCAGTGAAGATGATGGAGACAGCAAGATCACGACCCCAAGCACAGTCCAAATCGAGAATGTGGAACGAGAGATTCAGCAGGTTGAGGCTACACTATACGACGGCAACCTAAAGCCGCCAGAGTTCTATCGTGAAGGGATCAAAGGTTTGGATCCAGAAATCTACAAGCGCAAACGATACTCCCAAAAGACGGTCGGGCACATCAATAACGCTGAAAACGCATGGCGCAGGTAGGCTGAGCATTCGGATGTAGGGACGACGGGATGCTGATGCTAGGTACTAGATTCTGTGATAATGTTTTGCAGCGAAAGGACTGGAAGGAACGGTACCTTAAAGTCACCATTCAGACCCTACATGCCTTCTTCGACTGGTACCTCAACCAGACCACCGGCAAGGGCGGCAGGCGGAAGAGACGTACACAGAAGAAGAATTCACTGGTTACCTTTTGGTGCATGTTCCGGCTAGCCTTCGAAAGGCAGCATAGCTTCAAGATTAACCAAATCGTCGACTGCCAACAAGTATCCAACGTATGCTAACCTCCCCCCTATCCAGTTTCCCCCCCTATCCAGTTTCTCCCTCTATCCAGTTTCCCCCCCTATCCAATTTTCTCCCTATCTAGTTATGTCGTTGAGTCCAACATACGTAGGTGATTGCCGAAATGAATATTAGGCATGGGCTTCAGCATCAGACGCGGGAAAACCGCTCGATGACTCTCCAAGATCTCAAGGACCAAATCGAGACAACGCTGAGAACCACAGAAAAATCATTCAAGCTGGGAGAACTTCGCATCTTAGCCGTCCTTTTCCTTCTTCTGCTAGCACCGCAGGGCTCTCGACCGGCCTCGATCCTGAAGCTAAAGTTCGGCGATATTGAGCTGTTTCTTGTACGGGACCCGACCGACCCAAACGGCCCTCCTAAACTCGTCATCAGGCTCAGTATGCGGTATACGAAGCAGTATCTAGGGCCCAAGGCAACGTGAGCGTCTACTGCCACACGATTGAATTGTCCGGCTAACGCTTTGTAGGAAGCATTTCTTCATTCCTGAGATTATCTACGACCCAAGCCTTTTTCTCAGTCCGCATGTGTTTCTTCTGGCAATCTTGTTCAAACATCAAGCTTTCTTATCTGATGGCCTTAACAATAACTCTCACGTGCTTTCCCAACTTAAGGTTTTCCCAGAAAGCAACGAGTTGCCCTTGACTCTGAAGCCAGAGGTCAAGGACATCTACGTTTTTCGAAAACCCGTAAAACGGTTTCTGGGCTACGAACTATCCCAGGACCCTCTTCCGTACGAGACGATGAGCCAATGGGTCCGGAGAATTGGAACACTGTTGGGGTTTGAAAACAATACGATATGTTATAATCTGCGCTACATGGCGGGTAACAATATGGATCGGGATGGTGCGGTTATACATACCTTTTCTTGTCCTCTGCTAACTTTAGGTAGTAAACGTCAGCGCATCGCTCCGTAACTTAGTCCTAGACCACGCCCCTGGTTCAGATACGTTTCAGAAACACTACTTGAATCGAAACGTGGTAGCCGATCTCTGGGCTATTCATAGGAACGAACAGCCTCAACATGCTCTGCTTTTGCAGGCTACTAGTCACGGTCACTCCAAGGAGATACGGCGCCCCATTGATCTGACCCCTGCACAGAGGAAGGCGGCTGTCGACGATAACCCAGAGTACCAACGCTTAACGCAAAAGCAGAAGAGCTTACCCTTGGGCGCCAAGTACGCAGCGGAGCGCAAGGCCATTGGCCTCTCACGCGCGAATCTTCGGACGAAGTTAAGGAACAAGGCAATCGAACGGGTCAGAGCCGAATGGAGGGACGTACAGTCTGTCGATGATATTGAGCGGCAGATCCAGGGAGTAGACTTTTCCACGTTACCGGCCGACCACCGTAGCTCTCGTCCGATGGGCGTGTTGCACCAGAGCATGGTCAACGCAATCATAGTGCCGCTGGAGGGCGATCTTGAAGCTCTGGCGCAGAGACGAACTAACGCAATCAATGCTCTCGTCGCGTACTGTGCAGTCCAAGAGGAGCCGGTCTCTAAGTTAACGGAATCCCGACGGCGAAGCAAGAGCGAGGGGAAAGGGAAGGGCAAGGACCAGAACCAGGACCAGAGCAAGAGTCGGACAGAAGAACTGAAGAGGTCGGTGTCCGCTCAAGGGATGGGCGGAGGCGACAAGGTCCGCAGATGCTTTATCTGTGTCGCAAAAGCGCTCACATTATCACCGACCGAGCCGCAGTTTAATACGTTATGCAACGATTTCTACGGCAGGAGAGCTTTAGGGCGGCATCTCGCCGAGGTGCACATGCGGTCAATAGGCAAGAATGACCAAACAGAGTGTCCGCTCTGCAAGGTCACTCTGCAGAATAAGATGCACCTTCAGAACCATGCGGAGATAGTTCATGGTATTAAAACAGAGAAGAGGTACATAGTCAACTAGGTACTTGTGCGGTAGTGCCGGCTTCCAATCTAGGTAGCCTACCTAGTGGCTGATGGCGACCTAAGTGCCCTATAAGTGAATAACGGAGCCGCTCGCACAGCTAGATATATCCAATTAAGCAATATAATCTGCTCGGATAATAATATTATTAGGTGTATAAGCCCAGTGCTAGTGGCCCCAGCGGCAGGTGTTAAGCCTGGTGGCGCCCGGGGTAATCACGTGTTACTGCTAGTGGTGACCTGTCTTGCTAGTGGTGGCCCAAGTGCTATGGCTAGTGGTGACCTGTAGCCCCGCCTAATGCTTGCTACCTGTACGTACTATGGTCCCTACAGAGTCCCTACATAAAGTACTTATAGCAACTGATCGCAACCCTGCAGCCCTGTGATTAGTGGTGACCTAAGTGCTGTGGCCCAAGTGCCCTGCAGCCCTGTGGCAAGTGTTTTGGCTAGTGGTGACCTGTAGCCCCGCCTAATGCTTGCTAGTGGTGGATCTGATGCTTATAGCCCAGTGGCTAGTGGCCCCAGCGTTATTGCTAGTGGTGACCTGTGGCCCCGCTTATAGTAGTGGCCTAAGTGCCCTGCGTGGTTACTTACCTAGTGGTGGCCCGAGGTGGCCCAAGTACCGTGGCTAGTAGTGGCCCAAGTGCTGTGGCTAGTGGTAACCTGTAGCCCCGCCTAATGCTTGCTAGTGGTGGCCCAGGTGCCCTGCAGCCCTGTGGCTAGAGGCCCTAGTGGCAGGTGTTAAGGTAATCACGTGTTATTGCTAGTGGTGACCTGTAACCCCGCCTCTTGCTAGTAGTGGCCCAAGTGCCTAGTGGTGACCTGTAGCCCCGTGGCTAGTGGTAGGCGCTCGGCTTAAATCGCATGCACTCGGCTATGCCTGCGACGGCTACGCTCACATTAACACGCCTACGGAAGCAGTGACCATTGGTGGCGACCGTGATAGCACGGACAAACTCCAACAACGCTGGTCTTTTCCCTTTCCGATTGAAGATGGAGGAGCAGTCAGTGTTTGAGGGCCGTTTGGGCGAGGACCCGGAGGAGTACGTAGAAGATGTGGACCGGTTGCACGCTCTGTGTTCCGCAAGGGCCTCCGTAGGGATGTACGCGATTGGTATTTGAATCTGACCTCAGAGAAACGCAAGAACTGGGACAAATTGAAGGCTGGTCTTAAGCAACGATTTCTCCTCCCTGATTCAGGACTGGCGTCGATGATTGATAACTTAGAACGACGGCCCAACGAGACGGTAAAAAGGGCGTTTGTTTACCGCGCCACTAACTCGCAGCTGATCAAGCTTAGGGGATCACTTCAATAAGTACCTGTCTTAGTCATATAACGACCGCGGCGCCTCTAGCCCATACTTTATCGTGCCCCTTAAAAAGAAAAGGTGCAACTAGGACCGTTTTATTGCCTTTTAAGTTCTGTACCAATTAGTTCCAGGTATATGGGTATAAAGTACGTTGCTTTAGAGGCAGAGGCAGAAGACGCTGGTGATGCTCTTAGCAAGAGGCACCAAAGCCGTTGAAAATGGATGTCTGTCAGCAGCAAAGAACTGTTGCCAGCTGTAAGCCAAGATTATCCCGGGTGGACTACCTCTACCTACCTAGTCTATGAAGACAAAAGCTATCGTAATAGTTCTTATTTTAACTTAACAATCTTGAACTGTTTTCATCTTCTCTCATCTGATTACTGGGTAACACAAGTACAGGTGCAAGCAAAATTAAACATAGCAGTCCTCTGGAACAAGTGGGTCGATCATTATTTACCCACGCGGTCAGCCTAATAAATAAGGTCAACATTGTGGAAGGACACTTCCAGCTCTTTTGTTCCTACTCATCCTTTTCTACATTAATTGCTCCCGTTCTTTTAAAATAACCAATTGTGCTTTCATCTTCCGATTTTCTTGCTTATTACTACTATTACGAATTGTAGTATAATAAAGTAAGTTTAATAGCGCAACAAGTCTAATAATGCAACAAGTCTAACAGCGCAACAAGTCAACAGCGCAACAAATCAACAGCACAAGTCTACAGCACAAGTCTACAGCATAAAACGCAACAATGGCGGCTGCTAATCAAACTTACGTCGAACTCGACCGTAAGAGGCAGACTTGGTGGGCCGACAGAGCATACTTTAAGACATTGTTTTCTGAGACACATGTTCTCCCTTGTTATGGCTACCTCCCTTGCCTTACTGCCAATACGAAAAATTTTCCCTCCCTCGAAGGTTCTCCAAAACCATTGTCTCTTCCTCTTCCTCATCATGACTTGGTTCTTAACCATTATCCTTCAACTACATCCAACGTTCTTGCTACCAACCCAAAGAACGTTGATGTCCTTGCTACTATAGTTCTTAACCACCATCCTTCAGCTACATCCAACGTTCTTGCTATCAACCTAAAGGACGTTAACGTCCTTGCTACCAACCTAAAGAACGTTGATGTCCTTGCTACTATAGTTCTTAACCACCATCCTTCAGCTACATCCAACGTTCTTGTTATCAAGCTAAAGGACGCTGACGTCCCTGCTACCAACCTATTATCTTGCTCTTGTTACTACTTGGCTCTATCTAACCATTATCCTTCAACTACATCCAACGTCTCTGCTACCAACCCAGAGGACGCTGACGCCTTTGCTACCAACGCAGACACTGACGTCTCTGCTACCCCAGAGGACGCCGACGTCTCTGCTACCAATCCAAAGGACACTGACGTCCCTGCTACCAACCCAGAGGACTCTGACATCCTTCCTACCAACCTAGACTCTGACGTCCCTGCTACTAACTCAGAGGACGCTGACGTCTCTGCTACCAACTCAGAGGACGCTGACGTCTCTGCTACCAACTCAGAGGACTCTAACGTCTCTGCTACCAACTCAGAGGACGCTGACGTCCCTGCTACCAACTCAGAGGACGCTGACGTCTCTGCTACCAACGCAGACACTGACGTCTCTGCTACCAACCTAGACTCTGACGCCTTTGCTACCAACGCAGACACTGACGTATCTGCTACTAACTCAGAGGACGCTGACGTCTCTGCTACCAACTCAGAGGACGCTGACGTCCCTGCTACCAACTCAGAGGACGCTGACGTCTCTGCTACCAACTCAGAAGACTCTGACGTCCTTGCTACCAACCCAGACTCTGACATCTCTGCTACCAACCCAGAGGACGCTGACATCTCTGCTACCAACCCAGAGGACGCTGACGTCTCTGCTACCAACCCAGACTCTCACGTCCCTGCTACCAACCCAGACTCTCACGTCCCTGCTACCAACCCAGACTCTCACGTCTCTGCTACCAACCCAGACGCGGACGTCTCTGCTACCAACCCAGACGCGGACGTCTCTGCTACCAACCCAGACTCTCACGTCCCTGCTACCAACCCAGACTCTCACGTCCCTGCTACCAACCCAGACTCTCACGTCCCTGCTACCAACCCAGACTCTGACGTCTCTGCTACCAATCCAAAGGACGCTGACGTCCCTGCTACCAACCTATTATCTTGTTCTTGTTACTTCTCAGCTTTATCTGACCGTGATTCTTCAACTACATCCAGCGTCTTTTCTACCAACCCAGAGGACGCTGAGCTCCTTGCTACCAACCCAGAGGACGCTGACATCCCTGCTACCAACCCAGAGGACATTACACAGTTGTGGAGTGAAGTTATGGATCAGGCTGTCCATCGCAATGTGCGGAGCCTAAAAGATGCGGACAAAGAATCATCGACGTCAAAGGGGACAGCCAGCCCATACGACAGCAACTTTGATAAGGTCATTCTACCGGCATATGGGATGAATATTAACGAAGAAATCGCACCTGAATCCTTACTGGAAGTTTACAACCAAATAACAATACTTGAGCTAATTGATTCTGACGATAAAGAGCTGGACAAGCAGCAACAAATCCTTAAAACAAAGGCTTTATATCTTGTTGACCTTGACTGCTGGCAACAAAAACACGACACTGAAATCATTACCGATCAATTTAGAGCCATGAGTGACCGTCAATCAAACGAAACGGCTTTTTTGGACTATGCTAAACTTGGTATTTTTTGTATCGAACGTATACCTAATCCTATCCCAGCAGATGAGAGGCTGGTGCCGGCTCGCCTAGCGGAGGATGTTTGCATACCAGGGGGGAATTGGAAGATTCCTCCGCTTCAAGGTTCAACACCAAAGCCATATTCGTGGGACATTCGTCCTGATTGTTCGTATGGGTTTTCTCTGCAAGCATTTGGGCCCATGTCTAAAATTGTTGAGAGGCATGTAGTCGTGCATGACAAAACTACAGTATGCACGTACTTATCTACCGAATTCAAGAAGAGCAGCAATTACACAGAAAAAACGGCCAAGAATCAACTAATTATAGCTTCAAGTATTTCGCTATATAATAGGTTTCTCCTCAAGAACAAAGCACGCAAAAGTATACCATGGTCAGTTGATGATTACAAACAACTACGCCACTATGGTTTCACATTTCTAGGACCAGAATGGACGCTGTATTGTACTATCCCAAACACTCCTCTAGGAAACAAGCTATGGTGCACCAAGACGAACTCAACACCGGAACCTTGTGAGGCGAACTCAACACCGGAACCTTGTGAAGAGTTGCCCGCTCTCTCTTGGACGGGCTGCGAAATGCTCAAGATAGCAAGTGGCAACTGTCGATTTGTCCGGGACACCAGATTATTGCTCTCCTACCTTTTCAGCGTTCATTTTTGGGGACTGTATACCCATGCCGAGTCCTGTAGGGAGGACATTCAAGAACTTGAAAATCAAGAACTTGAAAATCGAGAACTTTCAAGTTTTGGTCCGAACTTGGATGTGTTTAAGATGGTGCAGGAAAGGGCGCGGGAGGCGATGCAGAAGTTGCGATTAGAGTAAGGCAACAAAGATGGCAATTAAACGCCATGAGCAATTCATGATTGGATTAATCAACGTTTCTTTTTTCTTAGTGTTTTTTATGTGTATCTTGCATACATTACTTTGATGTATGGATTTATTATGTTTTCATAGTCGATAAGCTATTTTATGAGTGAATAAGATCTGGTTGCTAAAATCTTTTTCCTGATTGTTCCTTGTTGTTAAATGAAGACATCGCATATGTAGCAAACTTTTTTTTATTTTTATTGTTACATATTGTTAGATGAAGACGTCGCAGTGTTGTGTGTTTTAATAATGATATAAAAGCAGCTGCTGACTGACTGATAGCAGTAGATGTAGATGCTATAAGTGAACGAACGCCGAGCAGAGTTGATAATAGACGGCGCGAACCGAGAGCTTGTTGCAAACAAGCAGTGAGGTCGGGGCGTGTCAACTTAAATGTTAAGGCAGATGTAGACAGTCTCTTGGACTCTAATGTTCAGTAGGATGTCTTCGTTAAAGGCCGGGTTCTTATCCTCTGGGGTTGCCTTTCCCGCACTGAAATTGACTGTATAGTGCAACAGTAAAATATTCACTAACGGCCACTATATATGAGGCCAATGCAATTTAACGCTGAAATGAAGCAAACAGTCTAGGTCACAACGCTAACATAGCAAACAAACAGTCAGAGAGATTAACAGAGACCTTTCAATTCAAGAGGCTCGCTAGACTACGTAGGTAGGTAGGTAAGAGGTGAGGTGAACCGCCGGAGGCAGCTTGCCGCAGGCGAAAGGGGGTCTCCCCCTAGAAATGTAGAACCTACTTCTAAGATATGAACATCGAAGCCTGCTAACAAAGATCGTTCTGTTCTGTTCTGTTACCCCTGAGCCATAGACCCCTGAGGTAGAAAGTATAGGCGATAAGTATCTGCCGCATGTCCTCGTGGCTATAGAACTATCCAATTTTGGGGGCTTTGGTCTTAAACGTCAGTGTATTGCTGGAGAAGAACTCTAGAATGGCCAGCCGCAGGTGAAAGAGGGGTCCCAGAGAAAGGAAAACCACTCACACTAAGATCATAAGAGTCGAAATGTATTATGAAAGTTGAAATGTAAAAATCTAAAGGGAGCTATATAGGTATATTAAAGGCAGTATTACATAAGCAATCTGAGATAGCAGGCGGTATGCTACGGCAGAACCCCACAATTCCATAATTCTATCCCGTAATCAGTTAGCTCAAACCTCCCCACCACCTCTAACATCACAACTACGACACGACGCGCTCACAACTGTAAGTGATCTCTTAGTCTACAGATCTCATGCGAATTACATTATCTAACACGCATGCAGGACTTGATTGATTGATTGATTCAGCCACAGTACCGGTAAGATATGCTGACGCGTGCGTATTGGATGAATTGACCGCGTCGACTAACGCGCCCACAGGTTTCAACCGCCACAGCTCTTGGGAAGATATGCTGACGCGTGCGTATTGGATAAAAGTCTAACGCATTGAGCGCCACCTAAGGTCTCGCCCAGCCAACTTCGAGGTGAGAAATGACAACGCGTGCGGATTGGGTAAAGGTCTAATACAATACGTAGATCTTAAGCGCCACCAGAAGCCTCGCTCAGCCAAGTATTGGACGGAATCGCGTCTACTCTAAGGTACCTATGATACCAACCCCTTCCGTTCTATGGGATCGATGAATTTCTTTTGTACTGTAATAGGTATGTACACATCCGTAAGAAACGGGACACAGATAAGAGATACTTGATCATGGCCTCCACGGCTGCATCTAGTGCCGCGCCACCGCCTGATCCCCCTGGCCCACCGAAACGCCAATCTCATGCTGAACAACCCTTCCTGTGTAGCACTTTATCGGCCAACAGAAAATGTCGTGAAGGCCGTAAAGCCCGAGACTTAGTAAGTTCCATGACACAATAGGTACCTACCTGGATTCCCCCACTTACGATGTAAAACCTAAGGTATTTCCAAGCGTACTACTACTGCAGCTTAGTTCTCACCTGAGAACGCCCCCTAAGCGCAACCTTTATAGAACTCTGAGTGGTTGTGCGGTACTTATTTCCTGTTACTCCCTAACCTGTTCGAGCTACAAGTGGGTTCTAATGCATATATTGCTTGTGAGCGAGAGCTTCAAGCTCAGCAACATAAGCATACCCTTTTAATATGGATAGTTTAGTTAAGACTTACCCCGTACTGCACAAGCCCGTTGCGACCAGGTGGTTGTCTCTTGCAAGCATTGTGTCGAGCGACGTGCTAGAGATCCTTTTTTGACCCTTACTATTAGCGAGTTGCGAGCTATGGCTGGTGGCAATTCTTATGATAACAATGGCCCGGGCGGTGACCCTGGCAATGACCCTGGCGACAACCCTTTTAGATGTTCGGCCTGTGGACACGCTAGAGGTAACGCTTGTCTAGATCTTTAACGTGATAGTCTTGTTTGAAAGATCTGCCTTTATTGCTCCAATGGCATTTTTAACGAGAACTTTGACACCGAGATGAAGTGGTGCTTAAGGGACGTTATAAGAGACCTCGTACTTACTTTATTGTTTATGAGGCTGACGTTGATCTTGATAAGCCTAATGAAGAGATTAGCTGCTGTTCTTGTTTATGTTAAGAGGAAGTCCTCGCCCCTTTTTTAGAAGCACGTCTTGCGTTAGCTCTTATAGCATAGGCGATATTATAAGTTGCCTTAATAATGATTGACCTTTTTTAGCTAAAGAATAGTTCCGTTATTAAGTAAATACTGGCGGCTTAAAGGATTAAGTCCATTTTTTTTACCAACGTTAATGTCATGACACACCCTTGGCTACTGCAGGCCACCAGATATCAGCCTACTGTTTCCGTCCATACTACGGACTTGTTTCTTCCCTTCTTCAAGCTTTAGTCTTGTATGCTACATACCGTACCTACTATTAAGACTATTACTGTTGTACCTGACCTGAGTGCTTCCTACTCGTGACAGTTAATTATATATATATATATATATTTTTAAAAAGAATCATCTTATGATGGTTTAATTAATCACGGTGGCATAAAACAATTGCCTAAGGATGGTAATATTTTTAACAATCTCCGCAATGTTATTAAAGTCGACCAGGACGTGACTGTTACCGATGAAGAGTTGGCTAAGCTAATAAACCAAGTTGATGTTACTGGTGTTGCCTGTTAAGAGGAACTCGAGCTTTTTTGTTAGGAGGTACGTAGCCACAGTGAAGCCTGTTAACTGCCTGCTGTCCATACAACAAACACCCTTACGTCGATCGCCTTCCTTACTCTTTTTCCCTATGGCACGGATGCCGGATTAATCTAATATTACGGTACATATATGCTACCACCCCCCTACGCTTTAGCGCTCACTTCTACGGCACTGCTTGGTGCTCTGGTTGCAGTTTTACCACTTGCCCAGGTGCTGCCTCACAGTTTAGCCACTTATACAGTGGTCGAACTTGCGCACTCTGCGCTATGAACTTGCGCTTAAGGCAGAGTGGGGTTAATAAAACACCACACACGCACCGAACAGCAGCCGTCTATAGTGTAGTTTTAAGGGCTATGGTTCAGTACGTATGTGGTGTTTTGTTGACCCCTGCATACCCCTACATACCCCCTGCGTTTAAAGACACCGCCCGGACGGATGCCGGATAGGTAGCATAGCTGCCAAACACTGTAATCCTACCTATAATATAGAACAAGTTAGATAGAAGTAACTTAATACTACTGTTTCATAGAATCTAGAGATCATTTTGCGAAGCTACTGCGAACAGTGTACGATACTACCCCCTAACACTCTTAAACTTAAACAAGAAGGTAGGAAGCACGGTTGCAGTACGATTGCGACGAAGAACCTCCCTTTAACGATAGGGACGAAACCTGCGAGGACCAGCGAGGTTTGGCACGATGAGAGGGCATCACGAACTCCATCACCGGAAGGTCGCCTATACAACGGTCGCGGAATGATCGGAGCCCAGTCCCTAGTGGCGAGATGCCACAATGGGTAGCCCAATTGATAGAGCAGAACATGCAGCTGAACGCACAGCTAGTACGCCTGCTTCGTTCGGCAACCGGTCGCGCACCAACCGAAGATAATGCAAAGACACCTACTTGCAATTGTAAGAGGTTGAACCAAGAGGCTACAGCAGCCGAAATAGAGGATTGGATTGCTGCAATTAAAGAAGGGAATTGGCAGAAACTAGGTAGGCAGAAGCGACGCTATATAAATCAGGCGTTAAGTCAGGCCGCATAGGATATCGAGACCAACTGGCGATCGTATCGCGAAACACTGGACTACCTAGAGCTAGAGTTATAAGCTATGCTGGTTAACTTTTAGAAGTCATCCAGAAAGAGGATGTTGACCTTAAGCTAACGCAGTAATGGTGTCGCATAAAGCAGGAAGGCAGTAAAGTACGTAGCAATAAAACAAGCTAAGCAAAACCATTAAGAGACCACATGCCGATAGCCCACCGAAAGGGCATGCAGCCGTAAATAATCTTAAGGTTAACGAACCGGGCCCGTTAAAAAGCAGGACTTATAAGCAGAACAATCGGCAAATGAACGCTGATCGAAGCAAGTTATCACGGACTTAGCAAGCAAAGCCCCCTCTTATGTGCTATAATTATAACAAACCGGGGCACTTCGCTAAAGAATGTTGCCAGGTAACAGGGACCTAACTCTCAGTCCTAAAACGCCCGAAACGAATCCAGAACATAAAAACAGCCTGGTCGGACGCAGAAGAAGAACTAAAAGGCAAGCCAGAGTAGGCGAGGTCCTAATTAAAATGGATGTCAGTGGGTCCTTATTTCTGCTCTAATCACTGCATTTAGCGGCCTTTAGCTGGCATTTAGTTGGAACGGAACTAAGTAATTCCGGACCTACAGACATCGGCTCTAGGGCGTTTAGCTTAGGTGGGCCATTTAGAGCGGCGGCCACGCTACGGCCGGACCGCGACCGGAAAGCGAAGAACGTGGTCGCGGACATGGACACGGGCGCGCAAGTGAACACCGTCTATAAGGGGCGGAAGAAGCTCCAGCCAGTCAACGTACCAATATCCCTCCTGCTAAGGCCGATACCTTAAAGTAAAGCTAAGTACCTAGGTAAGTATGACAGATGTACACAGCATTTCAAAATTACGCAAGTGTTCTTTACAATTCAGCACATTTATGCGAGTGTACTCCGAACAGGCTGCGAAGAAGCTATTAATAATGCAAGAAGCAGAGCATGTAATACTTTTTAGTCCAATATACCTTGCTACAGAGAGCTAACAGAAAGTGCTTAAGGAGTACTTAAGGTACCTGATTAAGAATCAGCGCTTAGGGCAAATACATTAAGTACTTTAAAGCGGACGCAGGTGCACTTATGCATAGATTATAACAAGTACATATAAACCTATAAAACGCATACTACTGTATCCGGTAACAAATGGGAGACCGTATTCTGAACATGTTATGGTTACTTTAAGTATACTGTTATGCCCTTTTAGCTAACTAACGCACCTGCTTATATGCATAAGGCTTTAGCAGGGTTAATAGACCATTTACAGTCATAAACTCGGAGAAAGAACCTAAAGAGCACCTTTAACTGGTTCATAAACGGTTAAAACATTATTAACTGTTTGTAAAGCTATCTAAGTGTAAATTCGTTAAAGAGAAAATAAAGTTCTTAAGCTTTATGATTAATACCTAAGGGGTGAAGATGGACGCTTGCAGAGTGGACGTAATACTTATACGAATGGAAGGTACCTTAATCAGTGCACAAAATCCAGGTTGCAAACTCCTATCGGAAATCGATCGGAAAGTATTCGCAGATGACTGCACCTATTATAAGGCTCTTAAAGGGAGGCCCAAATGCAGCGCAGTTAATTTTTGACTGGGCCCTAGAGGCCGACGCCGCAAATTAAAAAGGCGTTTATGTTGGCGACCATTCTCTAACATTGGGACAATCGGTTAGAAACTCAGATGCCTCCACGAAGGCAGTATTGGGAATAGTATCCCAACTACAACGGTCTGAGTGGCGACTGATCGGGTATTGGTCGCGGAAATTGACAGACATCAAAACAAGGTGGGCTACGGGCTAGCAGGAAGTACCTGTATACTATATGGACAGACTATATGGTGGTTAACTCGCCTATATAAGACTTTTGCAGAAGATTGGCACAATGGGTTTATTAACTGGCGCAATTCGATTTTAAGATATGCTACAGACCAGGAGTTATAAGCCCCTACGGATGCCCCGACTACATGGCGGGCAAAATCTGATGTAGGGACGTAATCCTATGTAATACTGCAAAAGAAATTATAGCTAATAAAAGACCTGCCGGTACAAGTACAGCAGGTTATAACGGCTAAGAAGAAGCTTTAAAGCAGGAGAGCGTTAGCCGAACGCTATCCGAGGGAGTTCTTAATTACTACCGCCCAATTAGCGAACCTAAAGGTGTATGGGAACCCCTACCTTCGAGGGCTAAGGGATAAGGAAGCACCACTGTAGATGCCCCGCCCACAGGATGCATACAGTACAGCTATGACGGCCTATGTATCAGCGGTAACTAGATTAGCCCAAACGCCCGACGATCAGTCCGCGAATGCGTTTAAGACGATAGGAGATGCCGAGGCTATTGTTCATGACTTATACGTCTCACGTCCTGTAGCTAAAAAGTTAGCGTAGAACGAAACGATATTCCGATCGGAAGCCTTATAAAAGTTCTATGACATAGTCTAAGGACTGCAGGCTAGAATACTTATTAGCTACCACGTCGACAACAAAGGAGCCTTACGCTTTAGGAATCAACCAGTCATTCTGCCACAGGCCATACAGGGAATTATAGACATGTAATTAGTTACCACTACTTAATTACACATTTTAAAAGATCAGTTTTAAACTTTATTACTGGTCTACCCCCTTATAGCAAGGCAGATGGTAAAAAAAGTATAACACAATCTAAAAACCTCTTTGTTTATACTTATAAAATGTAGCAGAATTAGCATAAGTGTTTTATAAAAAAGTTATAAAGGTTAACTATGATGTTAAGCATTAGCATAAATAAGTATAGTCCGCCATAAAAAGGACAAAAGCAAAGTAAAGTACTTGATTAAATAAGAGGGCTAGCTAACATAATATAATACTTAAGAGCTTAAGCACCACTTAAATAATGTAAAGGGTCTCTTTATAAAGTTCAAAAAGAAGGCAAAGAGGTTATACTTTAAGTAGGACAATTAAATAATGAGAGGGGAGAGCAGCAGACTACTGCTATTTTTCATTAACACTTTTAAAAAAACAAAGAAGACTTGTACAAGTGGCAGAGCCACGCCAATTCTAACAAACATTAAAAAACCTAAGCCAATAATCGGCGACCAAACGGCGCAGAAAGGGCGAGCGACCGGCGAACACGGGCGAAAATTTGAAAAAATCCCTAAACTCTATAGTACCTGTTAGCGAAAGGTTATATAGCAGTCGCCGAACAATTGGCAACTTACGGGAAAACCACCGGTAAGCAACACTAAGAAAAACACGAGAAATTTTGCCTAAGTAAAAGTTAGCGGAATCCCCGTAACAGTTGCTGAATGGTCGCGTACTTACTTCACATTGGCTGCCTAAGCAGCGGGGCCAGGGCGAGTGCGGCGAGCAGAGCGGTGGGCAACGCGGGCAGAGAGGTCGAGGGGGGCGTTCGCCAACGTATCGGCAAGCGGTTCGCCTTCCTTCTCCTAAAAAGGAAGACCGATTCCTAAAAACTTGTCGACGCCGACACGCTTAAGCTTCGCCTTCCAGTCTATATCGTCGTCGCGGGGAGCGCTGAAGTTGCCCCTAAGGGCAGAGATGCAGCGGTCGAGGCGGGCGAAGACGGCCGAGTTCCGAACGTACTCCGGCTGGGCGGCGGGCGGACACGGACTCTGCTTGGATGATCGCCAAGCGTTCGGAGTCAGGCGCCGAAAGGACAACGCGTTCCTCCTCCTGAATTGCCTTACGTAGCGCAAGGTTTGCTTCCGTCAAGGCGAAATAACGGCGACCAAAACCTACACAGCGGATGCGAGTAAGGGAGCTAGGGTCGTCCCGGTGGTCGTTGTAGTAGCGAATTGCCCTATCGCCAAGGGAAGCGCCAAACGAACTGATAATTTGGGCCGCGCCCAGAAGAGAGTCAGGGAGCTAGTAAAATAAAAGACAATGTTAGCATCTTATTGTAATTCGGCGATCAATCGCAAAGGATTATCAGTACGTACGGCAAGGCAGGCGACGTGGTCGCGGGCACAGAAAATGCACTTGGTTCCTTCGATGGAACCCTCTGGGCAGAGGCACCGCATTCGGAGATCGAGGTGCGTTTTGGTGAGGCAGGAGGCGCATGGCATGGTGGCCTCAACGGTACGTTCGCCATCTTCGCCGTCTGCTTCGTCGTCGGGATCAGCGGTTACTAGCCGATCAAGCGCCGACCAACCCTTCTCCTCGTTGAAGAGGTATTTCTCAATAAAAAGCTCTCGGGTCGACATTGTTAGGCGATCAATTTGCGAGGGGAGGGAGACTGGTAGGCGAAGAACGTAGAGAATGAGTATGAATTGCGCGGAAGACGAGAACGGGCACGGGCAAAATGATGATCGCGAATCGTTCGGAGAGGAAGAGGAGAAGAGTTGGCGAACTACGCAAAGGTTTTGCTTATATATTCAATTCTTTACAGCTACCTAACTAGGCTACAGGGTTGCTTAGGAGACGTGTAGCCGATTCAGCAGCGCGCGCTCGCAGTTTGGTCGCCGAACCACATAAAAATAGTTACCTAGCGACAACAACATTGACGATGTGAACTAGTATTAGGGGCCAACCCCTTAGGGGCACAGCTGCCGAACATTAACCAAAGAACCACCCACCCCTAAAACCTTACAATCTTATACCCATTAAGATAACATTACCTTTTAACATAAAGGTAATAAAGGTAATTTCACTGCTAAGGGGTAAAAATTCACGTGATTATATAAGTCCTTATTGATTTAGTTGAATTTAACCAGTTTAGGATACGAAATATTCAGATTTATAGACTGGGGTTCACAGGCTTTGCAGTTAACCGTAGCCATCACTACATATACTATACAAGGGTCATAAAGCATTCCGTGTATGTAAGCAGGTCTTCCTACCACTCTATAGTTATATAGAACAGTTGAATATTACGCTCATATACCTTACCTTTCACCAGCCGTTTCAGTATATAAGCAGATCTTATTACTCTGTAGTCGGTAGTTTAGTTAAATAGTATGCTCCCATGGATTAATAGCCGCGCCCACGAAGCGTACTTATTGCGGCAGAGCGGGCGGTCGGGTTAGGGCAAAAAGGAAGAGGAGGAGGAGTTTATTAACGTCTATCCTACCTAGGTAGCTAAGACTATCTTATAGTATGCGAATGCCGTGCAGCCAATCGGCCCTAACTATTCCCTCACTTGGCCTGAAAAGACTTATGTTCGGGTATGAACCCGCGGTTGCTTACAAAGGAGATGTTGCCTAGCCTTCCAAAAGTGGCTAAACTCCCTTGTCGCATTATTTCCTAATAGGAGGTGTCTGGCTCGCCCTGCAAGGGCTGCCGGTATTTTGGCGCGTTGCAGGGGGCACCAGAAGATGTGCCCCCAGTCTGTTTCGTTTCCGCACTCGTAGACACTTATCCGTTCTTTTAGATGTCCGAACCTTCTATGATAGGTTGCGAAATGTCCATATCCTGACCTTTTAGCGATCAGTTGGCGTAGCGATTCGCGAAAGAGGGCGAGTTCCGGGAGGTCTTTTGCCCCGTTCTTGGGCCAGCCCACGTCCTACTTAGCTTATAACTCTGGTCGGTTGGATACCCACCAGTCCGCCTTGTCCTTGTATGCCGCCTCTCTGGCCTTCCTGCGGATGTAGGCGTGGGAGGGCCTGTTTTTGTGTGCTAAGTAGTCTGCCGGGAGGGTTTGCAAAGAGAGCTCTCCCGCTCCGCGGTCGGCCATTTCATTGCCGGCAATTCCTTCATGCCCGGGTGACCAGTGTAGTTGTAGGCGTGAGCCTAAAAGGGCTGCTAGCCGCCTGAATTCCGCGAAAGGGTAGCCCGACGAGTGTAGGGATCTGTTGAGGAGGTTCGTTAGAACGGAGGTATTGTCGAGGCAGAGGTGTAGGGATCTGTTGAGGAGGTTCGTTAGAACGGAGGTATTGTCGAGGCAGAGGTGTAGGTGGTAGGTAGACCTGAGGTATCTATGGGTGAACCACCTGAGCGCCTTTAGGGCGCCTAGGCATTCGGCGTCGAAGACCTCTTCCCGTCCTAGCCACCCCGCATCCTGGTGAGAGAGTTCCCCTTTAGTATATACCGCGTATCCCCAGGAGACCGACTTATCCTTGGATCCGTCCGATTAGATCAGGAAGCTCGTGTTTCCTTGGCTCTGCTTGGCAAGGAGGTCCAAGGCCTATGCTTTGTGCATGTAGGCTGCGAGTTTCTTGGGGGGGGAAGTGGCCTTGTCCCAGGGCGGGAGAGGCGGGTGAAGTGGGGGGCGGTGTATCTTATCCGCGAAGGGGCCGATCTCCTGTAGGATCGACTTCCGACGTCCGGAGTTGTCCTGTAGCCTTATGGCTACCGGATGGAAGCGGTCGAGTCTGGCGTATCTTACGGCCGCCATGCGGAGGGTCCTGTCCAGGCAGGTGACTCCCGCAGGTAGTCCTGCTTCCTTCATGGCCGCCGCGTACGGTAGCGTGCGCTAGGCAGGGATAACTGCCCTCGCAGCGGTGCCTATAGCACTGTGTATTTTGTTGATGTGTCCGGACACACCCGCCGTTACTATTTGGTAACTATATCTTATGGATTGGCGGTGTGTACCCGGGTACTAGACGGTGCTGCCGTGGGTGGCCACTGGTATAACGATGGCCTTGGCGACCTCCGACAGGACGTCCGGGGGGGGCGCCGCGTTTCGTGTTTCCAAGGGACCGTAGGGGGGCGCCGGTTTTAGCAGCTTTGCTGGCCCATAGCTCCGTATGATATCTGAAGCGGAGTCGCTTATTTAAGTAAACGCCAAGCTAGCGGAACTGGATTGCGTAAAGGGGGGACGGCGGTCCCAGCCACTACGACTGGATCCTCGTGCTCTGCGTCTTGTCTAAAGACGTGTATGAGTCCGCACTTGTCGGGCTCGAACGCGATCGCGTTCTCGCGTCCCTAGTCGGTTGCTATCTTAGCTCTTATAGTAAGGAACATCGAGTTATCCCGGGAGTTGCGGCTATGTTTAGCTAGGGCGGCATTATTGGCGTGGCCGAAGGTGTTTTCAGCTTAAACAGGGGAGATATAAAGAGCATGAAAAGGATAGGGGAGATGGGGGACCCCTGGGGGACACCGCAGTTTAGTGAGCGTGTGGGGTATTGGCTGCTGTCCAGCCTTAAGGACGCAGTGCGTCCGGTCATAAAGGACTGTACCTATTTTGCAATCCTTATGTCCTATCCCTGGTCGAGGATCCTGGCCGTGGGTCTGTTCTTGAGGACGGTGTTAAAGGCGCCGGCCACGTCCATCGTGAGTATAGAGGAGACACGGTTCTTGTTGCTGATGTGTTTTTTAACGTAGGCCCCCAAATTGTTGCCTGGGAATGATACCGTTCGTGATGGCTGCTAAGGCCATTCGTCTGGCCAGAAGTCTCTTTAGGCCTTTGCCTAGGAAGGGAAGCAGAGAGATCGGGCGCTATGATTTGATAAGAGTGTAGTCCTTTTTGTTTGGTTTCGGGAGGAAGACTATTTCTGCCGTGCAGAAGGTCTGCGGGTGGTAGCCCACCCATAGGCAAGCTTTATATAAGTGAGTGACAGTTCTGCCTACAAAGGGCTACGCCCTTTGTAAGCATGTCGCCCCTATTTTATCGATCCCAGGGGCGGTATAATCGACCCCGCAACAGGAGGCTCTAGTGACTGAGAGGTCGAAGCGTAGCCTAGTAGCCTGCCGTTTCCTAGCGGGTCCAGTATATCGTCCCCGGCGGCCCGTACCGATAGGATGTTTGTTGCTAACAGATCAGCTTTTTTCTCTGGGTCGACGTAAACGCGGCCTAGATGTTTGAGGGGGGGTGCTCCGAGCTTGTTAGAGGATTTCTTCTACTTAGCGATGGCGAATAGCTTGGTAGTGGTATCTGCCCCTGAGATTCTGTCTATCCAGTAGTTCCGTTTGGCTGCTCGTACCATGCGCCGGAGTTCTCGGCGTTGGGCGAGTGTCCATTCCAGCCGCCATGTTCTTGGCCATCTGGGTACGGTAGGCTGCAATTTCTTCATTCCATTAGGGGGTGTCTTTGTGCCCCTGGCCTACGACTATAAATACAACGTCGAAGGCGTCCTTTAGCGCAACGTTTATAGACCTTGTTAGGTCCTCGATATGCTTCGGGGAAAGAAGCCTGGCCGGTATCTTGATGTTCCGGGCTTGCTGCTTGATGGCAGAGTCCTATAGGGGGAGGTTGTCGGGTCTTATGACCCGGCCTGTCCTTTGCGGAGGGGGGATATATAACGGGATAGTAGTGCGGATGGTGTAGTGGTCCGATCCCGTTTATCTACCTAAGACGCCGTGCCTAGGGTGTTGCATATAACTAAGTTTAACACGCTGCCGGTCTTGTAGGTGGGTGTACCTACTATGTGGTGTACGAGTCCGTTCTCGGCTACGTACCTAGTCTGCGTACCTAACTCTCGGGGCCCAGGACCAGTTAGGTTAGGTTAGGGCGAGGCCATACGGGGCGCTGCCTTCGTTGCGGCCTATGTAAAAGCTATTTAGCTATAGCTATAGCCTCTTCCCTGCCCCTAAATAAAAGGGCCTTTATTATAATGTAATCGTTAACATTATAATTATAACAGTAGATAAAGTGTAGTTTTAAGGGCTACGGTTTGGTTCGTGTATGGTGTTTTGTTAACCTTACTCTGGTTGCTGAATTCCTTAGTGCGTGTTCTGATTGCTAGCGTAAGTTTCCGCACTGTAGATGGACCTAGGAAGGTACATTGGATATTTGATAGGTACATAGGCTGAGCTGGGGTGAACGGGGTATATAGCGATTGATTGGCTGGACCGGTAATTCATCCCTTTCGTCTTAATTACCTGATGCGGAGCGCCTGGAAATTAGCTTATAATATTAATTTATATAAAATATTTATTATTTAAATTATTTTTAATTTAAAAATATATATAAAAATTAAAAATAAAAACATTTATATATAAATTTTTAAAAAATAAATATTATTTTAAACTTTAATATATTTTTTTAAAATATTTTATTTTAAATAATTTTTATATTTTAAATAACTTATTAATTATATTTTTTAATATTTTATATAAAAATAATATTAATTTAATTAATTTAATATTAATTATAATTTATAATTATATTTTTTTTTATATATAATTATATTTAAAATAATATATATATTAATTTTTTATATAAATAATTAAAATAATTAAAAATATAATATAAAAATAATTTTTTATAATTTTTAAAATAAATATTTTTTTATTAAATCTTTAAAAAATATTTAAATCTTTTTAAAAAAGAATTTTATTTTAAATATTATATATAAAAAAAACTTAAATTTATAATATAAATATTTTTATATTTAATATTATATAAAATATTAATTATTAAAAAGTTTATTAAAAATATTATAAAATTAAATATTTTATTATATATTAAAAATATTGTTAGGTGGTTAAGGGGTACGATATCGTACGTGAATTAAAGGTTTAAGGATGAATACTGCGTATATTAATCCTATCTTTTATTAAGGGTAAAGGCAGGGCTTCTGTACGTAGAATTCCCTTTTATGAAAGGAATTCTGCGTACATACACTGCCTTGTTAATTGGGCAAATAGCCTTAGCTAAGCAGTTGTGCGGAAGGCCTTGTATGTAGTTAACACTAATGTTTTAACATTGGCTCTTTTCTTTTTAACTGCAATCTTTCTCTGTACGGCTGCTTAATAGAAACAAAAATCAAAGATAATAAACGTAAGGAAAATATAGGCTGTAGCATATAGCTGTTCTATAGCTAATATATTTGTCTGATAGCCTATTAAACTACTAACTTTTAGATAACTACTTTATCCTGCTTATTATACATAGGTTATATAACGATAGTTAATATGTTATAAGTATAGCTTATACGTAAAAAAGAAAGAAGGATAAGGCTATAACTGCCTTTTGTACGTATTTTTCTATTAAAAAGAAGGTACAGGACCTAACCTTTACGCGTAAATAAAAATCTTCCCGTATGGTCTTTTCCTTTGCCTTCTTTTCCTCTTTTTCGTTACGCATACATAAACATATATATATATATACATATACATACCGTACGTATGCTTTCGCTATTATCTTAAGGTCATGTTAACTTTAAAACAATAGCTATTGCGCAATAATAATAACAACATCAGCAGCAGCTGCAGCAGCAGCAGCGCAGCAGTAGCAGCACTAACACCGCTGCCGCCACCACCACTCCCACCTCCGTACGTAGCATTCCTTGGCTGTTGTAAGCGTCGTACTGACAGCAGTCTATACAGCGTCATCGTCATTATTATTATCAATATGGCCGCTCCCCCTCCCGCTGCTGCCGCACCCGCCGGTGCCGCCCCTGCGCGCCTGCGCCCTGCCCCCCCGCCGCTTGGCGGTATTAACTGGTTTGGCCAGTTTCTTTGCACGATCAATAACGGTGCTACGGAGGTGTATCGTTTGCTTACGGGCACCCTGGCTTGCTGGGCGTTTATGCAGACTCTTTGCATGAACGTACGTATATTTTTATTGTTTTCTTTCCGTACGAATATCTTTAGCTAATTAGTTCTGTTGTATGATAGCAAGAAGAAGGAATTGTTGCTACGGCGCCTTTAGTGGATGTTATATTTAAAGTATCTGCGAACAATAATCTTGCCGACGTATAGGCGAAGTTTATCCGCTGTGAAGGCTATTTCTGCGCGTTGCTTGTATAAAGCCGCGGTATTTTCGTGCCCGCTCCGGGCTGTACGGAAGGTATGCGCGCTGGCTGCACTAACTATAACGGTTAGCCGTTTAGTATATGTCGTTGTATGCCTAACTTCTAGGGCGGCGCTTGCGCTGCGTGTGTCTAGCGCTCTCACGGCGCTTGTTGTTCGGCCCGTGGTTAAAAGAAGAAGAAGAAGATATCCGTACGATTAGCCCTTTAAGGGCGTAAATAAGAATTTGTTTTTATGGTTTTCTACTTTTTAATCTTTTCTGTACGTAATATATGCTTTTATAATTACTATGAGCTATTGTACGTAATACTTTAAGCTATTGTACGTAATATTTTAAGCTATTAATTTTAAACTATTATATATAATACTTTAAGTTATTAGCTTTAGGCTATTATACGTAATATTTTTATGGTTTTTTAATAAGTGCTTTAATTTATACAAGCAGTTTGTTTATAGAAACTAAAGTTTTTAGCGCCTGGTTTAAAATATGCTTTATAAACGTATCCGCTAAGTTGTCTTTATTATTAATCTATTATACTTTAAAAATCTCTTTTTTTTTGTATAACTTTTAAAAGGATATAATATTAATTATTAGTCTTTTTTTTTATATAGTTCTTAGCTTAATTAAGCAATTATATAACGATTTCGAGTTTAAACATAATATAATAAGTATTAAGGGCAGATTTAATGCTTTTATAACTTTTTAGAGCGTTATACAAAGGGCGATTGCGCTATTAAACCTATTAACTATGCCGTATAGTTCGTTAATTAAAACGCTTTATATAACGCGTTTATATTTGCTTAAGTTTTAATATATAATATTGCTATTAATTTTAAAGTTTAAGTTTGTTAGATTTTTTATACGGGATTTAACTGCTAGTATAATAATAAAGCCGAGCTAAAAGGTTATGTTTATATTGTTTATAAAAGAACCGTTTGTAAAAATAAACAGCTTTATTTAATAAAAATTAAATAGGATAAATGTAAGCTTTTTAGTTAAGTTGTCTTTTTATTACTTGATCCGTTTGTTTAATGCTTTAATATTGTGCAGTTAAGGTTTAAATACTTAAGCTGCAATAGTAAAGTTATATGTAGCTTTTAATTAACATATGCTATTAATATAAGCACTGCGCGCTCGTTAAAAAATATAAGCTTAAGCGAAATCTTTTGTACGGGGATCTATTTTTGCTAGGTTTTTAGCTTAGCTTTTTTAAGTTATAGTAATCTTGCTGTTATATAATAAAATCTTCCCACTGTTGAATTTAATTAAGTGATCGGGAGATAGGGTTTCTTTTAATTTTGCATAGAAGTTTGCCTGCTTAAGCTTTTTTTTTTTGTATAACAAAAAGTTTAAGGTTATAAAACTTAAAATATTATTTATTTATATTTTAGTTATTTTAAAAGTATTTAAACCGTTGTATATAAATAATAGACATAGGTTATATATTAATATTTATATTTTAAGCTTTTTTAAATAATGCTAATAATAAGTTTTAAACTAGTACAGCCTTGCTTTAACTAAGCTATATAAAGGTTAAACGATTTATAAAATCGTTTTTAAAGGGTATTTATTTTTTAGTTAAAAAGGTAAGTAAGTAAAAATATCGCGCGATAGTTTGTTTATAAACTAAATATATGCTTAAGTAATATTTTTAAGCTTATATAATATTTCAAAGTCTTATATAAGGGTTGGTTTAAGGGCTAAGATCAGCTGTTAGTTTATTTGTTAAATTATAAGCGACTAAGTTAAAACCGTGCTTTTTTTAGCGTTATTATACTTTTGTACAATTAATTTTAACTTTTTGTACGGCTTAGTATTCTTTCTTTTTACTTCTTATATAAAGCAGGACTTAAAAATGTATACTTTGCTATATATGCTTAAATTATGCGTAATAAATTTAAAAATACCCTATATAATAAGCTTGTTAATCTTTGTTACGTTTGATTCCTTAAAGGGTTTACTAGGAGTAATAATTATTTTGTCCGTACAGAGCTTAGTTATTAGCTTTAAAGCTTGTTGTTTTTTTAAGGTTAGGAAGATCTATGCTATTTAGTCTTTATACAATAAATATATAGCAGGCTTTTTTTTTAGTTAACTTTGTTTTTTATAAGTTACTATTAATTAAATAGGTTATATATTATTCTCTGTTAAATTATTTAGCTAAATATTTTTTACGTAGTAATATAGTTTAACCTGTATATAATAAAAGTATATTAATCCGTTAATCGAAGCAACGATTACGTTTAATCCTTTGATTGCCTTAATTTTATATAAGCCTTCCTATCTTCTTTTTTCTTTTTATACTATGACTTTGCTACGGAGGGAAAGAGCGAGTATGTTATGTGTAAATAGTTTATTCCGTTCTTTAATCGTATAGCTAATTTTAATTTTTGCATGGTTTTTGTGTAATATTTTTATTGCTTTCTAAATAGCTGCCGCCTTTTATATAAGGGCTAAGGAAGGAAAAGAGTCTTCGCTAATGCGGGGGTATGCTTTAAAAACAAGAAGGGTTAGTATAAAACCATTAAGTCTTACTATATTATTTAAAGCTTTAATAGCTATTTGCAGGATTAATTTATTATTTGTACGTGTATCGATTTTTTTTTAAAGAATATTGTACGCACGTTTTAGTAGTTTATAAGCTTGTTTTACTTTATTAACTGCTTAATATGCTTTTATAAGCATTTCTTAGTATTATATATTAATTATTTTTGTATAGTTCTAGAATTCGTCTAATAAAAAGTTTGTTTTAAGGTTATATATAATAGTATCGAGAGGTTTTTAGTAAACGTTGATCTAGCATTTATATAATGTTTCTTAAGCGTTTTATATAGATATAGATTTTAAAAAGGTAGCCGTTTAAAATAATGTTGCGGCATTAATTATGTATAGTACGGAGCGGTTTTTTATCCGTATAATATTTATAACTATTTTGTAATTAAATTCGTAATTATTTTTGATCGTAAACTTAAAGCGGCATAGTGCTTTGTTATACGTTTAATAATAATGATAAAACTTTTAGATCTTTTTTAAAATTAGTTGTTTTATTTTATATCTTACGTAAAACAACATTTTATACAATTTTTCTGTACAAGGGTGTTTAAAGCGTTAATGTAGCCGTTAAAGTTTAGCTTCCGTAAAATAGCTGGTTATTTTGTACGGATTAGTATTAAAGAATAAATAGCCCTATTTATGTATAACAAAGAGTATGCTTTTATCTTTTTATATAATAACATTTTTAATATTATTAAAATAAGCCCTTAAACAGTCCGCATTTTTTAAAAAAAATAAGAAAGGCGTAAAGGTATTTAATACATAAAATGTTATATAACCGATTTAGTTATTAATCTTTATTGTATTAATAAATGTTGTTGTACGGCTTTTACTAAAGCTTATTTTAGCTATTCTTAAAGCTTAGGTAATTTTTATATAAAGGTTTTTTTGCATATATGCTTCCGCTTATAGTTTTCTTATAGTTAAAAACTTTAAAGCATTTATGTTTTAAATAATGCTTTAATACTTTGTATAATATTAGTTATTAAGTACGAATTAGTTTAATAGCTTGTTTGTTATTATTGTTTAAATGTTTTTACCTATTGTATAATGCATAAATGTATTATTTATAATATATTATGCTAATTCTTTATCGTATAAATTAAAGTCTTTCTTTTCCTTTTTATTTTTATATAAGTTTAAGTAGCCTTTATACTTTATAAAGTAGGTAAAAAACTTTTTAAGCGTTAGTTTATTTTCGAACATTATTTTATATGTATTAAAATATTAACCTTTTATATAAGATCTTTTTTAAAAAGTATGGTTTATTAACTAATATCCTTTCTTTTAATAAATAAAGCATTTCTTGTTTATATAAGAATTCCGCTAAGGATAATTGTTTGTGCGGTTTTTGCTAGGATATTATCTTTAAGAATTCTTAAAGTATTATCCAATGCTTTTGTTTTATACAAAATACTAAAGAATCTGGTTATAGCGTTAGTTTATATAGTATATATTTTTTGCTTTTTATATAAAATACTTATTAAATAAGTTGCTTTTAACCCTTAAGCATGCATAAAGGTTTAAAAAAAAGTTTTTATATATAAGTTTTTAAAAAATAAGTGCTGTTTTAAATTTTAATACACCTTTGCACGCCTACGCAACAGTTATACTTAGGTATATTTCCTTTAAGTACTCTGCTTTAAGCGCTTTTTATGCTTTTAAAAGCTTATTAATCATGCTTTTTAGTGCTTTATATAAAAAAAGATTTCTATCTTGCTTATATACTTATACGAACGTAATATTAGTTTAATTAGTTTAATACTAGTTATAGTTTATAACCATATTAAAGTAAAGATCTATTATATTATACGTTTTCTTTTATATATAATTAAGTTTAATATAATACGTATAATAATTTTTTGCATAGTTGGTTAAAATAATTAAAAATATAATATAAAACTAATTTTTTATAATCTTTAGCTTTTAACAGAAATTTATAAACTATTATACTTTATTATAAAACAAGTTATATAGTTCTTTAAAATAGTTCCCTTCCTTTTATTAAGTTTTTAAGAATACTTAGTATTTTATTAATAAAATAATCCTATTCTAGATATTATATAAAAAAGGGATTTAGATCTTAAAAATAAGCATTCTTATTTTTAGTGTTATATAAAACATTAGTTGTTTAAAGGTTTATAAAAGGTATTATAAAACTAGGTATTTTATTATGCGTTAAAAGTGTAGCATACTTCTAGGTCGTATAGAATTATAGCTTAATGCAAAAGATAGATAGCGTTTAATTATTAGGACTGCTTTTTAAAAATATGCCTATAGTTTTATAGGGTTGTTTAACAGTAGATTACCTTAAGCTGGAGGTTTTTTTTAACCTTATATATAAAAGTCTTTTTAAGACTATGACCTAGTTTTTAAAGTATATATAACAAAGCTATTTTATTATATAAATAAATTCTTATTATAGTTTTAACTACGGAGTTGTTAGCTTAAGGTAAGAAAAACAGGTAATTATATAATACTTTTTTTTTTAAAAGGATAAATTATAACTAAGATCTTTATATAAAAAATTAAGGTTTATATATAAAAAGATAATTGTTTTTTGCTATTTATATAATACGGTTTTTTTTAAAATGCGGCATAAGTTCTTTATTTAAAACACCTTTTGTTTAAAAAATATTATAAATTTTGTTAATAATCTCGTTATTAATTAGTTTTAATATTTATAATCTAGCTAATTCAAAGTTTTTTGTTAATATTTCCTAGAGGTTTTTTAGTTTATATATACTTTAGCTATATTTAATATATAAGTATGCAGCCTATACATTTATTTGTTTTTTAGTTGCTATATAAAGATTAAATAACGTATTATTATACGTATAAAGGTTTATTGTTCTTTATATAATAGTTAAAAGAATGCTAGTAAACTTAGCAATCTTTTTTACTATGAACTTGTACGGAGGGTTGTTTAAAAGAGTTAAAGACTGTTCTTTAGGGTTTTTAGCGTTCTAGTAGATCTGCTTTTAATAGCTATTATATAATTAACTAACGTTAAATATAGTTGCGTATAAAAGGTAAAAGGTTTAATTATTAAGCAAGCTTTTATATAGCTTATATAATAATAATTAAGGGTAGCATAATTACGTGCTATTAATTAAACTTTTATATAAAAGCTATGCTAAAGTATAAATAAATGATTAATTTTTTAATCTTATTAAGTGTTTTATAAGGATTTAAGTATAATATAAAATACGTAACCGTACGGGCGCGTTAAGATTCTGTTTTTATTTTTACTAATTTATGTTTTTTAGCTAAGAACATTAATTAGTATTAAGTGGCTAAGGGGTACGATATTATATATGAATTAAAGGTTTAGGGATAAATACTGCGTATATTAATCCTATCTTTTATTAAAGGTAAAGGCAGGGCTTCCGTACGTAGAATTCCCTTTTGTGAAAGGAATTCTGCGTATATACACCGCTTTATTAATTAGGCAAATAGCTTTAGCTAAGCAGTTGTACGGAAGGCTTTATATGTAGTTAATACTAATGTTTTAACAAATATAATATATTATTAAATTATATATTATAATTTAATATAATTAAAATTATATTTAATTATATTTATCATTAAATTATTAATAAAAATTAATAAATTAAAATTTATTATAAATTATTTAATAAAATTAATATATATATATATAATATATTTATATAATATTTTATATATAAATTAATTTTTAATTTATTATTTTATTATTAATATTTAAATAAAATTTTAAATAAAAATTTTATTTTTATAAAAAATATTAATTATAATAATTAAAAAATAATATTTAATAAATAAAATTATTATTTAAAAATATAATTTTAAACTTTTTTAATTTTATATATAAAATTTTTTTTAAATTTATATTTTAATTTTAATTATAAATATAATAGAATTATTTTATTATATAAATAAATTTTTATTATTATAATTTTAATTATAAAATTATTAATATAAAATAAAAAAAATAAAAAATTATATAAAGTTTTTTTTTTAAAAAAAAAAAATTATATTTATAATTTTAATATAAAAATTAAAATTTATATATTAATAAAATATTATTTTTTATAATTTATATAATATAATTTTTTTTATATAAAAAATATTATAAATTTTATTATAATTTTATTATTAATATTTTTAATATTTATAATTTAATTAATTTAATATTATTTATTAATTTTTTTTTAAAAAATATTTAATTTATATAATTTTTAATTATATTTTATATATAAATATATAATTTATATATTTATTTTTTTTAAATTATTATTTTAAAATTATAAAAAATATTATTATATATATAAAAGTTTATTATTTTTTATTTAATAATTTTAAAAATATTTATATATTTAAAAAAACTTTTATTATAAATTTATATAAAATATTAATTAAAAAATTAATAAATTATTTTTTAAAAACTTTTATATTTATATAAAATTAAATTAATATAAAAAAAAATTAATTTTTTTATTTTATTAAATATATTAATAATAATTAAAATATAATATAAAATATTTAATTATATAATTAAATTAAATTTTTATTTTTATTAATTTATATTTTTTAATTTAAAATAATAATTAATATTAAATAATTATAAAATATAATATTATATATATATAAAAAATAAAATAAATAATTTATATATTAATTTATTTTTATATTAATTAAAAATAAAAATAAAAATTTATTTATAATGTTTTTTTAATATAAAAATTATATATATATATTATTTATTAAATTAAATTAATTAATAAATTAAATAATTATAAAATAATTTATATATAAATTTAATATTAATATTTTAATATAATATATATTATATTTAATATATTTTTAATATATATTTATGATATAAATATATTATTAATTAATTAAATTAATTATATTTTATTTATAATTTATATATAATTTATTTTTATTTATTTAAAATAATAAAAAATAATTAAAAAATATTATTATTATATAAATATTAAAAATAATATTTTTTATAATTTAATAATAAATTAATATTAATTTAAATATAATTTTTTTAATTTTTATATATAAATTTTAAATTATTTATTTATATAAAATTAATTTTAATTATAATAATATAATAATTTATATATAATAATTATAATTTTATATTAATTATAATATTATTATATATATAAATATTTATTAATATTTATATTAATATATTATATATATTTAAAAATAAAAATTTATAATAAAGTTTATTTTTTTTAATTTAAATTTTTTATATAATATAATATATTTATTATAAAATTTGTTTTTTTTTATATATTTAATATAATATTAATAAATTATTAAATATTTTTTAAAAATATATATATTATAAAAAATAAATTAATAAAAAAAATTAATTATTAATTTATAAATATTTTTTTTTATAAATTATTTATATTATAATATTTTTTTTATTTAATAATATAAAAAATATATTATAAAGAATTTTTAAAATTTTTAAAAAAATATTTTTTTTTAATTTAAAAATAATAAAATTAATTATATTATTATTAATATATTATATATAATTATAAAATAATAAATTTATTTTAATATTATTATATATTTATATATATATATAAATAAAAACATTATTATTATTTATTATTTATATTTAATATTATTTATATTTTAGTGACAGCATGGCAGCTTGTGTGGTGGCTATGCCCCACACTAGCCCCACCATACTGCTAATACTGCCAGTCTACACCGCCTACATTCACTGCACCGCGCACACACACTTAACTGCGCGATCTTATAAAATAGCTTCTTTTCTTTCCTTTTTTCCTTACCTTAGATTTTTAATATAATATAGCATATATTGCCGCGGAGCCCTGCCTTTGTTCGTATGCCCAGTGCAACAATTTTTATATTTATAATTATATTTATAATTTATTTTTTAAAAAAACTTTTTTATTTTTTATAATATATTTTTAAAAATATTTTTATTTTTTTTTAATTTTAAATTTAAATATTTTAAAAACTTTTATTAATTAATTATAATATAAATTTTTTAAATATTTATATATTTTTATTATTATTAATTTATATAATAATTATTTATAATAAATTTTATAAATATATAATTTTATATATATTAAATTTTTTATTTTAATATAATTAAAAACTTTTATTTTTTATAATATATAATTAATAAAAATAATTTTATTAATATAAATTAATATTTTATATAAATAAAATATTAAATTTTATTATTTATATTATTTATATTTTAATATTTTTAATATTATAATATAAATTTATAAAAATTATATATATATATATATTATATTTTTTTAATTTAATAATTTTATTATTAATTTATTATTATTTTATTTAATATTAATATTAATATTATTATTATTATTTATTTTATTTTATTATATATTTTATTTTATTTTATTTTATTATTTTAAAATATTTTTAAAAAAAAAAAAAATTTCTTTAAAAACTTTTCATATGTTACCTAGGTCTTTTCTCTTTCATCATTATGTAAATATAGAAATATTATCATCATTATGCATCATTTCATATTCATTTATCCATGGGTATCTGCCTTAACCATTTTTCATCCATAATTCCCAAACTCCAATTTTCAATGACATCTTCACAGTTACATCAAGCGGCGCTTCTTTGATGGCGAGTTGTTTTCCTCGCGAGCTGCTTTTTCCTCTCGTATCCAACCAATCCACATAGCCAGCTCCGCGTCTGTAGCCTCCTTAAGGACCTCACGGGCAAATCCTACAAACTGAGCGGCAGCTGAAACCTTCTCGTCAATCTTCTTCTTCTCAGTCTCTGTACACATAAGTTAATATCCAAACGAACTCGATCAAATCCATATAGCTCATACCTCGTCGATGGGAGCATCTATGTCCATTTCCCGAGTAATAGCAGTTTGTACAAGCGCCTTTCATTTCATTGTACGATCCTGCAATGCATTCCTTGCATGGTCCTTTACAGTTCTTGCTGGTACACTGCTTGCATGGCTCGGCGGGTTCTTTGTCCATAAATAGATAATATGCAAACGCCGTCGCATGGGTCGGGTTGTCTAAATCCCAACGAGTCTCAAGTGTTTCGCCACGGAACATAATCTCTTTGATTTCAACAAGTCGCACAATGATCTATATGAAGTTAGCATAATCATCATTCCACAGTATCCAAGTCAAGAGTATATACCTTCTTCATGTCCAAAATAATCTGAACATCATTGAATTCGGACGCGATAAGAGTATTCAGAATATATGCCGTCAATTTAACAGGACTTCTAGCACAGTCGTCCAAGGTTTCTGGGAGCTCTTCGTCCTGTAACAACACCTCCCCACCCCATGTGTACTTGTCGAATTGTTCTCGCGCCATGATGGATTGTTAGGATAATATGCGGTGTATGGAATTCCTTAGTACCGACCCGGGATTACCTGTGGCTATAATAGTACCTGCAGGATTAAACCTGGTTAGCTGGAAAGGGTGATGATAGGATAAGCGGTATCCTACCTAACCTGGGACGACTTTTGTGCAATGAATATCTCCCGGTCCGGCTTGTATATGTACAGTGCTGTAGCGGTCTCGGGTGGTAATGGATAAACTGGGGGAGCTTATAACGGACGGCGCGGTTCGTAACAGGAGATGGAAGGTCGGTAGTATGTAGAGCTAGACATCAAAGCATGGAATTAGTAGAGGTCATCCCAAGTATGGGATTGGTAGAACTCGTGAAGGGCGTCAAACCATAGGCGCGGTCCAGTAGATAGGTGTAGATAGATGGAACTGGGATTCATTGCACGTACCTGATCCTGCGCTTGCGCGATGCTAACTGTTTGATTCCAAACTACAAAAAAAGGATCCAATCGAGGTTGATCTTGTGCAATTAGTTTAGGGGGCAAAATACCTCGTGTATGTGTGATGGCGTGATTGAAAGAGTGGGAAGATTGTTGTGATCTGCAAGCCAAGAATTTTTTTACTCCCATGGCGTGGGTGAACTGGTTTTGTGGGGCAAGCTAGGGTTTTGACACAGAAACAGCTCTGGGCAGCCGTACCCCTAGTAAGATTCACCCCTTCAGGTAGCTTATTGGACAGGGGAATTGAAGCTCTGCTGGTACGTGCACGCAAAACGTATCTCATAGTGTAGGTACACAAGGTCGTGGTCAAAATTGATGTCAGTGGGTTCAGTGCTCTTTACTCCTAAATAACATCTATCTGAATGCTATTTTTGCACTAGTGAATAAAGAGTGGATGAAATTAGTATACAAACCAATAAGATGCATGCGTGGCCCCAGTATCCCCTTCGTGGCTCCGATCGCTCAGTGACATCTAGTGGAATAGCACCCTGAAATTCTATAGAGTTTAATTGGCCAAACTACTCTTGGCAAAAGAGATGTACCAATCAATTAGCACATAAAATCTCCATATGTCACGTGAAAGCTCCACTAGAAGTCACTGAGCGATCGGAGCCACGAAGGGGATAACGTAACTACTACCCTTTTGGCCAATCTACCAGATTGGCCAACCCCTTCTGTATTCAATAAAACCCTTGTCTGCTAGGGTATAGTATAGGGGTCAGGGGTTCTGAGTTGGCCAATCTGGTAGATTGGCTAAAAGGGTAGTAGTTACGTTAACACTTTTCTCTACTTTTTATCTACTAAGCCGAACTAACATTCAGATAAATGTTACTTTAGGTACCTAGGAGTAAAAGAGACCGGATCCACTGACAGATGAAATGCCCCCTGCAATAGCCCTGTCAAACAGCCTTATAGCACAAATCCTCCAAACGTCACTAAGAAATGACTTACAGTACATACTATTATCGAGAATAAAAATTAGGCTAGACAACACACGCATATTCTATTCAACTACTCCTTGTTGATTAAAACATCATACATCACAGCTAAGTCTACGACGCGAGCAAGATCGCGGTCGCCGATTGCCATAAAACTTCGCTTGTTTAGGCAGTGATTCTTCCCACGTCGTAACGCAAACATGACTCCGCCAATCCGCCTGAACACATTTTAATACATTTATACTGGGACCTTTCTTTCCCTGTACTTATAAACCAACGGCAGAAGACAAGTTGCAAGACCGAAAACGAAGTAAAACAAGCCCTACTTGTTGACCTCGTCATACTTTCCTACAAACGAAGCGTCAGGTAATAAATCGCGACTGCTCCCGTCGGGTGATGAATCGCGACTGCTCCCGTCGGGTGATGAATCGCGATTGCTCCCGTCGGATGATAAATCGTGATTGTCGTCGAAAAAGCTCTTCGCTGCTGCGGAAGTAGCTGATGCAAACGGTTTGTTCGACGAGCCTAAGGGATTACAAGGCTTGGTATCGGCTTCCACGAACATAGTCCAAGCGACTAGCTCCCTGAACTTTGCGTCCCGATCATTCGAAGTTGGAACCTTGTCTATAACTTGCCGAATAGAGACTTGAATACCATAGGGCGCACAAAAGCAGGCTTCAATAACGCGAACCTTGGTATTGATAAAAGATAGCAAGAAAACCTAGTATAGTTAATAAAAGCTTAATATAACAAAGCGGGCAAGGCTTTATTTACATTTCGAAGCTTGCATGAGTATTGATTCTCGATTTCATGTATACTAGCAACCTTAAGTAAAGATAAGAGGGCAAGCACCTCGCTACGCAGGATTTCGTTCTTTGTGACCTCTCGCTTCCCTTGGTAGGTGACAATTATGGAACCGTAGCAGCGCGTGGTTGAAAACAGCAATGCGGTTGCATGCCACCACAACGGATTCCTTTCGCCTACAAGGAGTAACTCCTGTACTTCGTAGTTCGGGGAATACCTAAAATAATCAGCGAAAACAAAAACATAGAAGTAGAAACACGTTACAGCAACTTACGTAGCCGGACTAAAGCCTGCGCACTTAATCTCTTTCTTACTACCATTCTGAGAGTCATTCCTCACCTGAGTAAGTATATCGCAAGCTTTAGTAACCGGACGAGCCCACCAGATTAGGGCGTCCTCGGTCGGCGCTGAAAAAGTGTAGGGGTATTAAAGGCTGGCCTTCTCTTGAAGCATTTCATCAAAAGTTTTTTCTGGAAGTGGGTCAAATGCGCAGCGGAAGTTTGCAGTACTAATAGAGAATGTGGGATTTTTGTATGGCAGACATAAAACGGTTTCCTCTTTTGGGAGTTTTGCGACGGCTTGTATCATCCAACGAATGTTGATTAATATGCTCTTCTTTTCCTCGAGGTCAATCTGGGGGATCTTGCGCATTGCATCAGAGGAATGAATAGAAGGCGTCTCGGGGGCATTGTCGTATGTCATGATTGAAGTGGATGCTCATAAATACAAGACGCATGCGTGTTAATAAGTATTAGAGTTAGAAAGCGAAATGTTAAAGGAAGAAAGGAAGAAAGGAAAATGCAAAGGAAAAGGTAGGGTATGTCATTTACTAGGGGGTGGACCAGTAGTACTGGATCTAGTGCCTGTTACTATTACGGTTAGGGCTTAGATCTTGTCTTATGGGCTAGGGGTTGCTACAGAAATAGATAATCTGGGGTATATGATTATAACAAGGGCCTAGGAATGTTGAAATGAAGGTATAACTGTGAGTGCTAATTCATCAACTAACTACTGCTGTAGGTAAGGTGGGAAGACCTCTATAGGATGTCCGTGCCCCTATTGCCCCCCTGAATCCGTACGGTATCAAGGGACTAGTAGGCAAATCGCTCTCTTCGTCGCTTTCTTTATCGCTTATAGCTTCGATAGCCTGAATAGCTTCATCTACGTCTATTTCAGACGATTCTTCGAATGTATAGTTAGGTTGGCTGGCACGGAGAGGCTCCGGGAGATCACATAACAAGATAGGTATATCTACTGAATCAGAGTCATCTCCAGACTCCGCGGTAGCTTTCAAAGGCTCTAGAGGCACTGAAAGAGGCTTTTCAGCTTCTAGAACCCATTCTGGGACTGGTTGTGAGGCTGTATCGATCCAGGGAGCCAGCTTTTTGGTTAAAGCTGCTTTATCCTCTTTAGAGTGCCAAAGAGGGTGTCTAGGGCCACAAGGAATAAAGTCAACGATGCCTTTAACTACGCGAAGCCAGTCTCGTAGATAGGGATAGAGCTTTTTGTGTGGCCGCCATGCTTCTTGAAAGGCTGCTTCTTTTGCCTTTTCTTGTGCTTTATAAGCCCGTAGCTCACGACTGCGTTGTTTTCGAGCTTCTTCTGCTTTTTTGATAGCTTAGCGTTCACGAAGATCAGCAGCAGTCAGGCTATCGTATCGCCAACCAGAAGGCTTATAATATCGGTTTTTTTTACCCTGTTGGCAAAGGCTTCTCGGCGATCGATTTGCCACCGAACAGAACTGCAGCACTATACTACAACACTATCAAATGATAGAATGTTGTCTAGTCGGAGACTCGACCATTTGCAGTTACTTATATAGTTGGAGCCGTGACACGATCACTTTACGTATATGTGAGTCGTTCGTTTTCTTCAATATAATAGCCTGATCAGGGGTTTCGCACAAGCCACGCAAAGCCGTTCGCGAAGGCGATGATAAAACCGGATTCTCCACGTTTACGTGCCGCTGCTGCAAATAAGCGACAAACTCTTTAGCTAGGTAAAAATATCGCCATTTAAAAGCAGTGAAGGGTGTTTTGGCGTGCCAGAGCTTGCTAACTTAGCCTTCATTTTATCAATAACTTTGCTTGGATTCCATGGGTAATAGCCAGCAAGCTCGAAGGCGGTCCTTAAGTTGTGGGTAGTAAAGCCGGCGCCATAAATACGATCTAGAGCCTTAACAAAGTCAGATCGAGAGAATGAACTCTCTCCTTGCCGAAGGTGCTCCTGCAATATCTTTTGGTGTTTTGCTTTCATTGCTCTAAAAATAAACAGATCCATCGGCTGAAGGAGGTGCGTAGAGTGTGGAGGCATAAAAAGCAACATGATATTATACTGCAAGCAGTATTCTCCTACTGCAATACTGATGTGGCCTGTGAAGCTATCAAGCGTTAAAAGACGCCAAATTGGCTTCTTTTTTAGCAGTTTCTTCATGCCTCCTTCTTTCTCGGGCGTACTAACACGGCCATCTGGCGTCTCTCCGCACTCATCAACGCCAAACCACTGCTGTAGAGTGAATGGCTCGTTGGTGGCAGGATCAACGGCTTCACGCCGGAAGGTAGCAGACCGCTGGAAGGAGTGGCAGTTAAAGTGCTTAAGATAATCAAGTTGAATTTGCTGGTTCGAAAAGCCGTTTTCAGAGCGAGTAAATCGTGTATCGCTATCAAGCTCTTCTTGAGCCCATGATACAGAAGGATAATATTTGAAGATCATGTAAGGCGGAATAGCTTCACCAACTGCAGAGCCTGCCCCAATACAGGTGCTGCTTTCGCGGTTGGAAAAATCTGCTACTTGAACAAGCAACTGTTCTTCCATCGCGATCGTGATAACCTCGTCGTTGCCGGCAAGGCAACCAAGGCGAATACCAGTTTCGTCGGCGTTCCAGTCATCTGGAGCGTCGATCCCATACTCCGTGATCGTATTAAGCCGTAGTTCGAAGTACTCTTCAACGTACTCGATCTGTTGTTCGAGATTCATCCTCGAGACGTCTAGCGTTCTAGTTCGAGATACGTGGAGTTCAGGGCGATCCTTCCAGATCCTAGCCATTGTAGAGTCACTAATCGGGCTTTCAGGTGGTGTACGCCTCGCAAGAAGATCATCGATAGCTTGCCGCACGAGCAATTTAGTCACTGGAAAAGCACCTCTTGCCATAAAACACACGTAGAGAGTAAGTGCTTTATCGTCCGATTCTGTAAGTTTAGAAGGCCTTCCGCAGCGATTGGTTGACCTCGCGTTAACTTTGCCTTCTTCTACAGCTTTGGCATGCCTCCGAAGTGTTGAATATGATAATTAAATCGAAGCGTTTGGCAAGGTCTCGAAGAGAGTAGGGTTTAGCCCTTGGATCGTTAGAATGTATGGCTTTTGGTGGTTGCCGCGTAACACGCTCTTTACGAGTTTTAACCCATAAAAAGGCCATTTCGGCTTCTGTAGGCTCTATACAATGAATTGGATTCATCGTGATATTTGCAATATTTAGGTGTTGTATGGTTGAAAATTTTTGGGTTACAGAACGCTAACAAAAGCTATGGCTTGGCAACTGCGAAGTGAGTCATATACTAATTATGACATGAATCACATGAATCATATTATTGACGCCCACTAACTATGGGTGGACCCACTAGTACCTATACTATTGTAGCTAGTGAAACAGTGTACTGACCTATGCCCCGGCGAACCAAACTTTGGCAAGTATCGCGCTAAGCAAGGCTCAGCGCACGAGCCAGATGATGGCTCTCGCACTGAAGACTTCTCACGCGGTGGGCCACAGGTTAGCGCGCCCAGAATACCTGACATGGATTCACTTTCAGTAAGTGGTTTGATTACATAACCAATTCACCTGCCAGGGGTCTTTGTAATTGTACACACTTAGCCACACACATCTCAGTTTTTGGGTTTCAGTACCTAGCTTTTCAGTTGATTTTATCGTTGATTTCCCTTAAGATTACTTTACTGTCTACCGCTTCGTGCGATCACACGGGTCTCCATTGATTTAGCTGGATTTTGCCAGTCTGGGATGCATAATATTTAGATTTCCTCCTAGACTGGGGTTTATGGGATTTCCAGTCACCCGTGGCCGTTTCACTAGATAAAAGTTCAGAAGGTAAAAACGCTGACCTACTTGAAGAATCCATTATGAGACGCTCGTCCAACGATGCCCAGAGGTGCTGTGCTACATTATGGCCATAGTCGTGCGCCACCCCGAGATAAGGAAGGATGTCCTAACCATAGTGGTTAAGTTCTTTTATTACAAGGGAGCATACAACAAGCCAGTAGCCCCAATAGTTCAAATCCCCTTACAGAATTATGTAGCGTACCAATATCCGCCAAGACCATCTGCTTATTCACCTTGGATAGGAGGGCCCTCTGTCTTTGCATTTTGCTGATTTGAAGGTGCCATCTTCTTCTTTCAGATAGGGCCCTTCAGCACCCCAAGCTCAGACAACACGGGGCGATAGTGATTAGGCGGCGGAAATGAAGAAGCCGTGACGCCTGGGTCATTCCAGATAATTTATGGGAATGAGTACCGAGTAATTCTACGTTTGCGTTCCTATGGGACGTCCTTCAAGGTATCTGACAACGTCGACCAGGCAATGCGCTAGGGTCCAAAATCGGCCACAATCAGTAAACCATTTCTCAATGGGAAAATGCAGTTCACGTCGAGAACGTTCTTCTGGGCAAATTGACAGATAATCGGCTGATCCAGTTATGGTCTCACATGAGCTTGACCAGCGACCCGCGCGGGGCTAGGGGCATGGTAAGGTCTGGGACGGGTTGCCACCTGATTCGGGAATCCAGTCTCTGGAGCTCTGGCGAGAAGAACAACAGGGAGTCCAATTCCGGATCCTCGCTAACCAGCTGGGGGACTTCGAGGACGAAGAAAGACGAGTCACTCGTAGACAGAGCGTTACCATGGGGGTACAGGCCGAGCCAGATACCTCCCGCATCGTAACACTCCGTTAGGTATGTCAACACTGAAAATAATTCGAGCATAGGCTTCAGGAAGAGGATATGAGCACTTACATCCCCATGAAGAGCTTCTTCACAGCATCGAAGGTTGCAGGGGAGGCCATTTCTCCTCCCATTCCATTCCGGGCTGTTCGTGCCCTTAAAAAGCATCCAAGAACCGTTCTCTCGGGCCAGCTGTCGAGTGAGAACCGAGTGTATTCTAGATCAGTTGCCCCTTCTGTGTGGGGACTGTCAACGGCTTAGCGATTCGATATATGTGTTGTCTTTCTGCATGCATGCGAGGGCAGATCGATGCTAGGTTCTTTTCTTGGCTGGGGTACTACTTATCTTAAATTTAGATGGATGTTGTAATGAGAATCTAGCGCTTGTCTGTAGGAAAGGGAACAGGATTAGCTTTGTTTGTGTGAGAGGCATATATATGAACCTATGAGTATGAGTAGCCCGGGCGAGGCTTCTGTGATAGACAAGTGGAAGGACTATCATGCATGGACTTAGGTCTCAATTTTCAGTAGTTCTCCCGCCAACTAGTGGACGTGTTCAATTAAAGTCTGGCTTGTCATTCCTGATAGATTCTAGATTACAGAATCTCGGTTGCGCGCTCTGCTTCATAAGGTACCACTCGATCTGGAGCTGTAGACTCCAGTCGCTAGGGCTCAAACCGCCGTGGTATTTGAAGCTTATCCAAAGGCTATACCCATCTATAGCCTCGTCCCAACCCTACCTCACACTGCCCGTAGCTTAAAAGTTAGTTTACAGCATGAACGGAGGCTGAGCAGTCATGTGCCCTCGTAGCTTGTTACACATAGTAGACTCTGGGGTCCATACATGCCGTTTTCGACAAATGAATATGAGTCGAAAAATAAAATAAAAGCCACCAGATGCCAGAGACCTCTATCTATAGCTATTTGTACACCGTCTCATTGCACCGTTGTTATGACCTATATAATCTACAACAAGTCTCGCTTGACGAAGGATTCGCGCATGGCACGTCCCAAGCCAGCTGGCGAACGCTCAACGACAACACCAGCTGCCTCCAGGGCCTTGATCTTGGAGTCGGCACCACCCTTACCGCCGGAAACGATGGCACCAGCGTGACCCATGCGTCGTCCGGGGGGCGCGCTGATACCGGCGATGAAGCTGACGACGGGCTTGCCACCGTTGACGGTGTTGTTCTCGCGCAAGAATTCGGCAGCATCCTCTTCGGCCGACCCACCAATCTCACCGATCATGATGATGCCGTCCGTCTCCTCGTCTTTCAGGAAGACCTTGAGGCAATCGATGAAGTTGGTTCCGCTAAAAGGGTCACCGCCGATACCAACGACGAGGGACTGACCGAGGCCAGCCTGTGTAGTCTGATTGACGGCCTCGTAGGTCAGGGTGCCAGAACGCGAGACAATGCCGATGCGACCGCGCTTGTGGATGAAACCAGGCATGATACCAATCTTGCATTGGCCAGGAGCGATGATGCCGGGGCAATTAGGGCCGACGAGACGTGTCTTGGACTGGGTCTTGAGCATATCGGTGATGCGAACCATGTCTGGGCATATGTTAGCATACTCTAGCGACTGAGGCGAGAGAGATCGAGACAGGATGTGACGCACCATGCTGAGGAATGCCCTCGGTAATGCATACAACCAGGGGGATCTCAGCAGAAATGGCCTCCTCAATACCGGCGGCAGCTAGCGGCGGGCTGTCGATTTCGATCAGCGACCTGTGCCTCGCATACCCAGAAAGAGTGAAGACTTACGGTACGAAGATGGCGGTGGCAGTGGCGCCGGTTTCCTTGACGGCCTCGGTCACATTACCGAAGACGGGGAGGCCGAGGTGCTCCTGGCCAGCTTTCTTGGGGTTTGTGCCTCCGACGACCTTGGTACCTGTCGCAAGCGCATGTCAGACCCGATCTGAAGGGGGCAGTATCGTCCCAGCTATCTCGGGGAGTGTAGCAGGTAGCATTTACCATATGCGATCGCTTGTTCGGCGTGGAAACTATGGGAAAGCTGCTCATCAGTACGTATGCTCGACCAATGCGCGCGGAGGGAACCTTGTAGCTATGGGCGAACTCACGTCCCCTGCTTTCCGGTGAAACCCTGGAATAGGACTTTCGTTTCACTGTTGATGCGCAGGTTCTCGATTGTTTGGGCGTAGGCGGATGAGGTGTAGGTGCGTTTGGAGAGCTGGCGCAGCGCAGCCGGGCGCATGTGACGGAAGGCCTGCATTTTGGAAATGTGGCGAGATGAGATATAGCGCAAACAAAAGCTAGCTTTTTCTTGGCTGGCGAAAACAACAAACCCTACAGTCTGCGGAAATTAGGTGTAAACAGCGAAGCCAGACGCAGAGGAATGTCGGGAGACGGAGGGTGTGATTTGTGATGAGATCACAGGGAGCGGTTTATGAAGGAGGTGCAGAAAATGAAGCATTTGTTATCGTCGATATTTCGGGAGTATCAAAAGTTTAACTTGCCTACCTACTAAGATAGGTAGTTATGTACTATGGGCACAGCAGGTCTGAGCAGGTAACCCATGTAGGTAGCACATGGTACCTACCTACCTAGGTACAGCGAGATACCTTACCTAGTACATAGGTACCTACCTCTCCACCTTTCGGAGGCTCAAGAGCAGGACAGGACGGCCGCGTTGCCCTTTTGGCGCCTGATGACAGCTAGCAAACAATCTGGAAGCTGAGATGCAAGTTAACGACGGATAAGCTCCAAACCACTTCTCCCCATCTACCTCTACCCACGTCGACGCCGTAACAACTCGCTATCAGGCATCGTCTCTCCGCCGTCTGTATCGAAATCGGGCGCGCACAAGTCATCATCTTAATTCGTCAGCGTTTTCAACCTCCTGATTCACCCATATCGAAACAAGTCGGATTTTCGCTTCCTGTTTCTTACCCATCCAGCTTGCGACCAGTCTCGTAGCAATATCAGGTCAACATGGTGAGCTTGCTACTACACACATACTAGTACTACGTTTGGCCCATGTGCTAACGTTCCATACAAGGGTCAAAATCAGTCTGGCATGAATCCCAACAGGGATGGCAAAGATGACCAGGATAAGAAGGTTTGTTGCTCAACATGACTACTATCTCTACTGTCTTCTTGGTCGCTAACTTCAATGTAATAGAAGGACAAACCCAAGTACGAACCACCTCCGCGACCGACAACCCGCGTCGGCCGCAAGAAGAGAAAGGCCGCCGGCACCTCTGCCGCCGCCAAACTCCCCGCCGTCTACCCGACCAGCCGATGCAAGCTTCGTCTGCTCCGAATGCAGCGCATCCACGACCACCTCCTGCTCGAGGAAGAATTCGTTGAGAACCAGGAGCGTCTACGCAAGGCCAAGGCCGCAAAAGATAGCACCGGCCCCGCCCCCGACCCGGAGGCTGGCGACCGTATGGCCGACGAACGGGGACGGGTTGATGACATGCGCGGCAGCCCCATGGGTGTCGGTACCCTCGAGGAGATGATCGACGACGATCACGCCATTGTGTCGAGTACCACGGGCCCCGAATACTACGTTAGCATCATGAGCTTCGTCGACAAAGACCTGCTGGAACCCGGCGCCTCTGTGCTGCTTCATCACAAGAGCGTCTCTATCGTCGGCGTGCTGACAGACGACACCGACCCTGCTGTTAACGTGATGAAGCTAGACAAGGCCCCGACTGAGTCGTATGCTGATATTGGAGGTTTGGAGTCCCAGATCCAGGAAGTCAGAGAATCTGTCGAATTACCCCTGCTGCACCCCGAGCTATATGAGGAGATGGGTATCAAACCGCCTAAAGGCGTCATTCTCTATGGTGCTCCGGGCACCGGAAAGACGTTGCTAGCCAAGGCAGTCGCCAACCAGACCTCAGCTACTTTCTTACGCATTGTGGGCAGCGAGTTAATCCAGAAGTACTTGGGCGACGGTCCTCGTCTAGTTCGCCAGCTCTTCCAGGTATGTTCTTATCACCAATCATTTTCGTTCCTGTCAGACTAATCATGCATCACGCAGGTGGCTGCCGAAAATGCCCCCTCTATTGTATTCATTGACGAGATTGATGCTATTGGCACAAAGCGATATGATTCTACATCCGGCGGAGAACGAGAAGTTCAGAGAACCATGCTGGAATTGCTCAACCAGCTTGACGGTTTTGACGACCGGGGCGACGTCAAGGTTATCATGGCGACCAACAAAATCGAGACACTCGACCCTGCACTGATCCGCCCTGGTCGTATTGACCGCAAGATTTTATTCGAGAATCCCGATCAGAACACGAAGCGCAAGATCTTCAACCTACACACGAGCAAGATGAGCCTCAATGAGGATGTGGACCTCGACGAATTTATTAGCCAGAAGGACGACCTGTCGGGCGCCGACATCAAAGCCATCTGTTCCGAGGCAGGTCTCATGGCCTTGCGTGAGCGCCGTATGCGGGTGCAGATGGCCGACTTCCGGGCGGCGAGAGAGAGAGTGCTCCGTACTAAACAGGAAGGTGAACCCGAGGGCTTGTACTTGTAGCGCGATGAGTGTACAGTAGTATTACGGAATATGCAGAAAAGTGGAATTCCGTGGGCTTGAAACGCAGATCCAGCTATGAATAGACCCAAAACGATCTCATGCCATGCGACCCTACCGTTTTCAAGATTTTACATCGTGTCAAGATTTCGCTATGTGATATGCATTTCCGCTTCTGTCGAACCGTGACTGATATGCAGTCGATGTAATCCGTGCGGCCTGATCTAAACTGAGTTTTAACGACGAAACCAAGAACGGTATAACAATTGTAGAGCATGGGGTCTTTCTACTTAATTAGTAGGCGAACAAATCGATCGATAATTAGGTTCTTTCGTTCGTGATTCTTACGTTGTTTTGATAGAGTTCTGAGAATTCCTGGACAAGCCATACAACAGCAAACATAGGCGTCGACGAATCCCAAATCTAATAACCACACTTAAACAATAACATATAATAAATAGATTGACGGATTGACGGTCTTATAGCTGAAGATAGACGGATAGCCGGCATTGAGTGTGTCTGGCTGCACTACATAGGTATCCTATGTACTGGCTGCAACTTATGCAATTGGTATGGTGGCGATAGCTATACACGCATTTGCGCATCTGACTGACTTGTCCTGGGGTTAATCAGGCTTTGATGCCAATGTGGATGCCTCACGGATAGGCTCCTCGAACGGATAAAGGCGGAGCCCTTGGAAAATAGGGCATCTTATACGATGCAATACGCATACAGCCGTAAACCTTTGAGTATGGGACGAGAAAGGAGTCATAACTGGAATCACTATATCCACTGTTGTAATTATTCTTTAAGATATAGATGTTGGCCTTTATGCCTTCTTATATATACCTTTTAGAGTTCGAAAGCATAATCTTACACGGCCAATACTTTAAAAGCTTGAGAACGAATAAAAAAATAGGTATCTTTCACCGGCTAGTCTTAAAAAGTTTAAGTAGGCTACAACGTTACAACGCTCAGTTTCAGTCAAAAATATATAGTATAATATCTGCTAACCCTATTCGCTATATCCTTAACCAAGCAATTAATCATACTTTAAGCTTCCTGTCACGAGTAGGAAAAGCTCAGGTCAAGTACAACAGTAATAGTCTTGATAGTAGGTATGTATGTATCATACAAGACTAAAGCTTGAAAAGGGGAAGAAACAGATCCGTAGCATGGACGGAGACAGTAGGCTAATATCTAGTAGCCTGCAGTAGCCAAGGGTGTGGCATGACACTTCCGATGAACACAACGTTGTTACGCATAACAACTGCCATAGAAAAATAGAAGAAAAAAAATAGAATAGAATAATTCTGATCAAGACGATCAACACATTATTTTTTTTTATTTAAAAATAATTTAGGCGAACTATCATAGGCACGTTCATACAGCGGTCGTGGTGTCGTTGTGAAGTTTCATCTCTCCCTTACTTCTATCCGAATGTACCTCATAGTAGGTATTGCGGCGTTAAGAAGCAAAGGGCGGCCAATTAGAAACTCTTATTTATCCAGACACCGCCCACAATTCTCTACTTTCACCTTTCAATTCTGCCTTCCGACGTCTTCGTGTGAACGCTGATTCTAGGCTCAGCCCAGCTTCTAAAGTTAGCTTTATACAAGTTATAAGTAAGCGAGAACCGTCTTATTCTCATCGCTAACCTTTCTACTTTCTTTCTTGTTCGAGTTTTCCCACCGATGTATTCGTGTAAAGGCTACCTAGTTGTCCCCCTCTTGAGTGGCCTACAGAGGCAAGGCGATAAAGTGGGGGATCGAGTGGGGATGTGAGAATATAGGTAGGCAGTACCACCACTTTTGCCTCATAGCATAGATAGGCAGTACCTAGAAAAGCCACCTTTAAGCCGCAGCCAAATGACTGGGGTTGTTTCCTATCTAGGAAATTTACCTAGAATGTGGAAATAAATAGTCTCCCTTTACGTTTTGATCATGTTAGGCTTCGGTCAATCATATCGCACTTATCTAATATTTTGACGTATTTGCAAGGCAATATTAGTATGTTAGATAGGGCACAACAGAACTGCGAGGGTAGTCTGTCGACGGTTGTATAACAAACGCGCTTGATCATCTAGGGTGAAGTTGGAACTCCTGGATTTGAATTCATCTTCAATAATCACTCTTGATCCGTGATTTTATAAACAAAGAAATGAAAAGAGAAACAAAAAGCTGCTAATTTTGCCTCCAAATTCAACGTATCATAGGCTTATCAAGATTACTGAATGGGTTTAATTTGTATATGTATTCCAAGTCAGCCAAGTTACTTTGACGATTGCCTCACGCAGGTGGACTATTTCCATAACACTACGAGCATGAAATATATGATGTCAGGGTTATTTAGCAGCCGGAATGTGCTCAAGACAAATTTATCGTGCGAAGGGTCAGCGAGCTCTCCCGAGCACCCTCAAGAATTCGCAAGACATCGCGAGCCTCCGATACAGGAACAGGGACAGGCCCGTTTCCTCTCAGAGCCTCCCCAAAGAGCTCGTAGATCTTGGTATAGGTCACCGGTTCGACGTTGGGAAAGGCCTTGTCGCTCACCTTGTCGCCCTCGCCGAGAGTGACAAGTCGTCCATGCCATTCCTCCAAATCTCGGCCAAACTGGTCATCGCTTATCTTCATGCCCGCCTTCAGCTGGTCCTCTTGCGGATCTAGCCCGTCCTTGTGGTAGCTCCCCTTCGTGCCTCGGACCCAGAACCTCGGCTGTCGCTTCTCAACGCTCATGCTGCCGATGCGCACACCGACGATCAGCCCCGAGTCGTATGCCAACTGCAGGTTAGCGCCATCAGGCTCAACGGTCTGGTCTTTCGGGCTCAGGACGCGGCCCTCGCGCTGACAATACAGTTTGGCAGAAACGCTATTCGGCATCCCGAAGAGCACGTAGACCTGGTCCACGAGGTGGGAGCCAAGATCGTACAGCGCTGACCCGCCCTGCGATATGCTGAGCTTGTTGGTGCGCTTGACCGGCCGATACCGGTGGAAGTGCGTCTCGACCTCATAGACACTCCCCAGAGTCCCGTCGGAAATCAGCTTCTGCACTGTTCGGAAGTCGCTGTCCCATCGCCGGTTCTGGTACACGCAGATGAGCAGACCCTTCTCCTTTGCGAGACGGTCCAGCTCGGAGGCTTCTGCGGAGGTCGGCACCAAAGGTTTCTCTATGAACACGTGCTTGCCTGCGGTCAGAGCCTGCTGTGCCAGCGGAAAGTGTGTCTCGGGCGTCGTGCTAAGCACCACCACGTCTAGTGCCGAGTCCGCGAGGAAGGGCTCCATGGACTGGAAGTGCTGCAGGTTGGGGTAGTCATCAGGTGCCGAGGACTCGGGCTTGGGATTGCGTTGAAGAATGGAGTGAAGCTTGAAGGATGGTGTGGCCGTTATGAAGGGAATCTGAAATATCTTGGCCGACAATCTAATTCATCGAATGAATGAGTGAGTCTCAGACTAGATGAGGGAAGTGGGTTTGGAATCGTTTGGCTTTGTGGATTTTGAGAGGTCGATGTTGTACGGCAAGATGTTCAAACCAAGTGGAGTGGAGGAGATGGCGACTTACCCGTAGCCGACGACACCGACCTTGAAGACCTTTTGCTCTGTCTGTGCCATGTTGACCTTGTAAGGCAGATGGCGACGATTATGATGAAGGTTGAGGTGGAGATATTTTGCTACTGATAGAAAATCATAAGGAAGAAATATACTAAGTATAGGTAAAGAGAAGTAGAAAGCCTATCCATGTTCTCCTGAACAGCTGACATGTATTTATAGAGAATTGGACAACGGATCTTTAAACGCTGGCGAGTCGTGATTTTAGCTATATCATATCCAGGAAGTAGTATACCCTGTAGTTGTCCAAGAACTGTTAAAATTGCCTTGTTTGGTATAGCGTCCGTTAATCATATATGGAGAACACCTTGATCTCATTGACTTTTTTGGTCGGAAGCTAACAGAACAAGTGATAGAGAATCCTTGGTGTTATTATGTAGCTAGAATTAAGTAGTAGACGTTAAACGTAGGAGTATTATTAGTCCGGCATTTTTAAGTATTGTTTACAGTATTGAAAAACGAATCATTCATCCTTCCAGGCCGAAAGTACAAGTGTCTGGTCATCAGTGATTGACAGCGCCAGCAGCGACCAGGCTGCCACACGGGGCGTGGAATGGCAGTATGGAGCCGTCATTCATATACCTGTTGCTCAGTCCTTATTATCTTCGCAATGCTTCAGGTTTATTTTATCCATTAGCATTGAAAGCATTCCTAGCAAACCTTCTATATAGTTAATCCAAGTGACCAAAACAAATGTTATAATGATCAAAATAAATTACTACCTACTACCTGTATTAAGCGAATATATAACTCTTTATCGACTTGTCCCTATGAACCCTTAACAGCGGCATTATATGCGTCGATAATGTGTTAATAACGCATGTCTGGGTCTCCTTCGGGAAATTCCTTTAATATGTTTTTAAGAACGGCCACAGACATGTCGCCTTCTTTGACCTTTGCAGCTGCCTGTTATAAGCCTCCCTACTTTCGACACTACCTAGGTAATTATCTAGTTAACGGCTGGTTGCTAACTTCGTTGGCTAGTTTCGATTTCCGATTTCCGACTTCCGACCAGCAGTCCGCTGCTTCTTAGCTTGAGAACCTGGTGGTCGGATCTTGACTTGCGCTTGTTATTTCATGTGCTCGCGCCTGCTATATCTAACGGTAAGTCGTTATCGCGGAACTTGTAACGGTTATTAATACCAGTGGTAGGGCACTAGGCCCCATAATGGCATTACCTAATCTGTAGTTACCTGACAGAAGGGAATATGACAAATGTTTGAATTTCCCATCCGGAGTAACGTCATCCCGAAAGTTGCAGATTGGCCATAGCTCCACAGCTGCCTTTTCCCTTCGACCTTTCATAATTCGTACTTACCAACCAAACTCTATACAAGCGAAGCCGCGAAGCGACGGCGCGTTTACGGCGCGTTTACGGCGCAATGCCAGCTCGCGGCGGCCTGCAACAGGCCGCTGCCTTGATGCAAAGGGGGCCAATACGCGCGCCGCGGACACTGACCTCTAATTTCTTCCGCCCCAATCCCGCAGTGCGAGCACGTAACCGGCGTTGGCAATCGACCAATTCCAAGCCCCCCTCGGATCCAACCTCCACAGCCGCCCCGCAATCCCGTCGCATATCCCGGATTCTAGCGGGCGCCTCCCGCTTCATGCCCAAGCGTCTACGAGGCGCTCTCCAAGACCTACGGTCGGCACCCCTCTCGCACATCTTCGCATTTCTCGCGCTCCACGAGATCACAGCCATTCTGCCAATCTTCGGACTCACGTACATATTCCATACCCTGAACGTCGATATGCCCGCCAATTGGATGGTGACCGAGGACGGATTGAACAAGTGGACCAATTATTTCCGGAAGAAGCGCTGGTTCGGGCTTGAGCCCATAGATGATGGTCTACGTGAGGAGGCGTTGCCGAGGAGGGACAAGTCAACGGAGCTGATGGATCAGGAGAAGAAGGCAAATACAGAAGAACTCTTAAGAGCGACACGTGAGGTGATGTCGCATAATGACCTGAAACCCGAAAAGAGAAGGGCCACTGCAGACGACTCTGCTTTCACGTCTTCGAGCGAGACTGTCGCTGGCTTGAGAAGTTGGGCCGTGGCTAGATTGCGGAAGGCTGACCCCCAACCCGAGGAGCCACTGTCGCCGCCAACGAAGGCTCAGGGCCTTGAAGAAACGGGTGATGCTGAGTGGCGTTCGAGGTTCTGGAAGGTTACCCAGAATACGATTAATGGGACAAGTGAGGTGTCGGTTGTAGAGAAGCCGGGTAATTCTCAAACTAAGGAAGTTGGGTCGTTGCCGCCAGACTTGAAGCGTGTCCCAGAAGTGCATAAGACCGAAGCAGCCAAAATGCCGCCTGAAAAGATGCAAAAGATTCTCGTCCAGGTGGCGGCTGCTTACGCTATTACCAAAATGCTGTTGGTGCCGCGGATAGCTTTGAGCTTGTGGCTGACGCCTTGGCTCGCAAGGGGTTTCGTGGGTTTCCGGCAGGCTTTACGGAGAAAATGAAGGTAAAGATCGCAAGTGAACTATACATCCCGTCACGATCGTCACTTGCACATGCATGGCAGCAGAAGAAATAGAACTAATTGCGTCTTACGATCTCATCGGGATTTGTTTATTTTGCTCATTGTTCTCGCGCGTCATGCTATCCTAGATGATGCAGAGAGGACGAACTGCCACAGATACTGCAGCTTTGATGAGTATGTGCGAAACGTGTTACGCGGCTGCGCTTAGGGCTTCTCGTAGATCCAGCTAGCCTGGGCGCTCTGCCAGCTGACAACCTCACCCTCCTTGAACCAGAGAGCAATCTCCTTCTTGGCATTCTCGACGCTGTCGGAGCCGTGGCAGACGTTGCGGCCCACGTCAATGGCGAAATCGCCACGGATGGTGCCAGGAGCGGAGGCAAGGGGGTTAGTGGCACCGAGGAGGGCTATCAGAGATATTAGCTCCGGCTGTCATGTATAAAAGCCGAAATGAGGTTCACATACTTCGTCCAGTCTTGACGGCATCACGGCCTTCCCAGACCATGGCGCAAATGGGGCCGCTGTTCATATCTATAGTCTCCCGTCAGTTATTGCATCGCCTAATACTAGGTGGTAAATGATCTCGGCATACATTCGACAAGGCCAGCGAAGAAGGGTTTGTCCTTGAGGTCGGCATCTGCGAGGTGGCACGTTAGCTGGGCCGGACGGTCGAGAATATAGGCAGGGTTATCGTACAGTGCTGCTCGAGATGAGCCTTGCCCGGGGTGACAAGCTTGATGGCAACAAGCTTGTAGCTGATCACTTAACATTAGTTCTAGCTTCGTGATGGATTTTTTGGTGGTTGACAGGACTCACCCTCGGTTCTCGAAGCGGGCAATGATGGAACCAACAAGGCCACGCTGGACGCCGTCAGGCTTGATGGCGATGAAACTAAAGACAAGACGTTGGTGTCGTTTCAATAGTTGTATGAAAGGTCTGCTCCCTGACAAAGCCAACTACTTACGTCTGCTCGGTAGACATTTTGGGTCGGAATTCTGAGATTGGGTTTGGGTGTGAGACGGGGGTAATGGAGTCCTGTTCGTCGTTCGGAACGAGTAGATCTGACGTGTGGTGGGCGGAGGCAAAGAGGCTACTGACAGCTCCTGTATATATGCGGTAGTCGTGCTTAACGCTTTGCGGAAAACTCCAGCCAGGACGATGGTGAACTTGCCAGGGAAGCAGGAAGAGGAGAAAAAACACAAGCCAGATGGTGGTGAAGAAAACACAGAGGGCGGGGTGGCGGGGCTGCACCTGCCGCTTTGGCCGTCGCTGATTGGCCAATGCTGGCTGTGCAGCTGCGTTGGACCCCGATGGAGGGGTAAAATGACCGTTCTTTTTGTCGGCCATCTTCTATTTAATCCATCGATATGTTATTGAAGCTTGCATGCCAAAATGATATACATAGCTTGGATCATTCCTTGTATTAATAGTTGGGAAACGATTGCTAGAGAACGTGTCTGGCAGTATTATATAATTGTCTGCGAGTGACATAGATGATCGATAAGGTAGGTAGGTGGAAGTGCAAATTGACATTAATTCCGACAGCAAAGGAACTACCTACATATCCATATGTACCTACCTTGAGTAATATGCTAGGTATCGGGGCAGCGGCCCACTAGGAGTATGACATTCCTTTCATTGGCAGGTCGCGCATACGATAGCGATCTCAGAATAACTATTGACAATGAATAATAGGTTGCTTCAGCCAGATACCTAATCTTGCTTTCCACTGACCCAGAAATAGGCACTTGACCCAGTGCCCTAGGATTTTCTTGATTCTCAACCTCTGGGTTCGAATTCGATTAATAAATAGCAGGGAAATGGGTACAACAGCCAACCTCAAAGTTGGTCAAGCTGTGTATTTGTCCAAGGGAGTTGTGCTTCTGAGCAGGTGTAGGGCACCTACTGTCAAAGCCATAATATTTGTCCAAAACTTTGATCTTAACCTCTCAAATACGTTCGCTCTAGAAGTCAGTTGGCATCAATCACTACGACTCAATACAGAGATTAAGACGTAATAAGCAATAATATTACCAAGTGTCAGCATATGAGTTACCGCAATACTAGATCAATCCGGCATCCGTCCGGGCCGTGTCTTTTGACACCAAGTGAATAAAGCAATGAGTAAAGCAATGCAAGTTGTTTATTTAATGTAGCATATACAGTCAAGAAGCCAAGGAGGCATTCAGAGGAATAAACAAACTTGCATGGTGTTTTGCCTGGTTGTCCAGTTAACGAACGCGCTACATGCTTAAATGATGACAAGATCGAATAGGTAGAAGTACTAAGCTCTCCATTAACGAAAATTTTATTGTAGTTGATCGCAGCCGTCTCGTGTTGCTTTCGTAACCCAGATCATTAAGGTTGAGCACAAGCATTGTTTGTGCAGACGTAATCATCTGAGCAGTCATCAAAAGTGGTGCATGGACAACCTGAAGAAATAAATTAACTGTCATTCGTGGGCTGAGTTTCAGTTTCTATCATACCTATGCAATGACCAGCCCAGGAGCAGCCTGTCTGGCAGGTTGGGTTGGGATTGCCACCACCGCAGATATTGGCCGCATTATTATTGGGATAGACGTGCCCCGTGTTACAGGTGCCGGAACTCCAAAGGGGCGTGGCTGCAGGATATGTTAGCCTGGTATCACAGCAGCATCGTTATAAGCCGTGAAATAGGACTGTATAGCTTACTGTCAACCTCGTAGTTGGTGGCGGGGTTTCTAATGACGCTCTGTGCTGCGTTCGGCGTGAGTCTGTTCTCACAACTAACTTGGGCACTTCCACCGTTCTGTGAATTGCCCGTGAAGACATCAGTCCATTGGGCGGTGGCTTCAAGACAGTCAGCGATGTCACGATGATTTGCCTTTTTTCCCCAACTCCCCATTCACAAGCTGTCAATGAGACACTTACTGCATCCTGCGCAGATATCCTCATTACGAATATATTTTTTCAGGTATGGGTGGTAAACGACTTCGCACTGGCCGTATGCGCCCCCTTGTTTAGACGCAAAAGTTAAGGGGTCACTAAACGTTCCTGTACCACCGGCATGAAAACCGCGTGACGAACAACTGAATGCAATAGCATCCGACCCCGCAGGATCATTGTCTGGAACACCGTAGAAGGTGGTCTTCACATTGCCTGTTATGGAGCATGCAGCTGCTACACTGGCTAGAAGAAGGAGATTGGTTACAGGACGCATCGTGGTAGGAGTCGTTCAGAATCAGTAAGGATTATTAACAAACAAATGTTGGGATTAGTTCGCGAAGAGTGCATTTATATATCAACGTAACTAGGGAAACTGCGACGAAAATAAAACATGATTACCTTGTTGCAATCTGACAAACAGATTTCAAGCACTTTAGGAAGCACCATGATGACTGCTTCCCGTCTCATCAACTGCATAACGTGGTAGCACTAATCTTAGAGTTTTTCGTTCTCGCGGCCAATTACGTGCACTGTAATAATGGGCTTTGAAGTCTGGGGGCGGAAGTGTTTTGTGGCTGTCGTCAGCAGCATCAGATGTTGAGTTCAGCAGCCGCCTTCCTGTCCTAGAATAGATTGATTGAATTTGGTGTAGCCTTGATGTACGGTACCATTGCTTTTCCATGAAATCCTCCGAACCAAAATTGCTCTGCAGCAAACAGTGCCGTAATCCGTATTATATTGCTATATGTATTTTCTCGTATAATGTGAACTGCCTACAAGTTAAGGGAACAGCCATCTCTTGCATGTTAGTCTTATGATCTGGCAAATTTAGGACACTATTATTCCCGACACCGCTCTTCCACTATGAATTGTCATCACTGACTGTAATCCATGTCATCTCACCTGACATATCGATTAAGGGTAAATCCCATTGCTTACATGAAAGTTCCGTGCACCAGGTACATTTTAAAAAATAAAAAAAATCGCTGACCTCCGGGGTTATCACGAAGAGGTAGGGTTGGACGGTTGCCTAGCAGACAAGTCTTTGTCCTAATGACAAGCCCCACTGTAATTAATATATGTACATAGCCTACAGGACAAGGTTCTTGGACTCTTAATGTCACGGTTCTCGCCGCTCGTAGTTCCAGTATTGACTTATTGTTATTACACAGAGGAGGAGAAATTCTATCTGTACAGCAAAGCTTTCCTAGCTAGTATGGGATACGCGCGGGCTAAAGGCCCGTGCCCTTATACCCCTGACCTCCGGCGGATATTCCGTAGCGTTCCGTGACACTTAGTATTAGATCGACCGCCGCAATAGTGAAGGCACTGGATTCGGTACTAATAAGTGACCACATGCAGCAAGAAGCACACGCATATAAAGTTCGCAACGAATCCGTGATTGCTTACTTTAGTTTCAATTAAATCACAAAGAGCCGATTCGGCTCAGGTCGGGGTGTAGCGGCCCCTACAGCGAACGTCCTTCATACCTTCTCGCAAAAACCATAGCATTTGGCTATTTCGGTGATTCGCTTTGCAGAATAATTCCTTGTCCCTAGGCCATAATTTACTCATGCTCGCAGATCAGGGATTCTTTAATGGCAATCAGAGGTTGCTGGTCCTTATGTGTAACGCAAGTGAAATATTAGTCGATGTTAATCTACAGAATAAAATCTGAAATCCGACATTAATTTGGAACGAGCAATGGTTTGCTGCAACAGGCGATAAGGTAGTCTGGCTAGAGTTATTCAATTTATATTATTACTTGGAATTCGTAGAGGGCAACGGTTCTTCTTGTCGCTTAGGTTTGCAAATGAAACCAAAGGAACATATTCATAGTCGTTGTTGAATGGGCTTTATACGTATAAATACGAAGCAAACGCAATAGAGAAACAAGAAGTCTGCGATACGCTTGGCGGCAGTGTACAGTGCTAGCCAGGAACAGCTGCCGGACCGCCCGCGGCCCGTCTAGACATCAACACAAGCTGGCGGGGCGTTTACTTTAGGCTAGGGCCAATAGCTTCGCTATAGTTAAGAATGGCTAGCGGTAGTTTTACCTTAAACGTAATCTGCAAATCTTTGGCAGCCCGAATCACTGCGTGCCAAGCCGCCAGACCGTATGCGGCTTATCTGCCGTTGCTAAAACGTATCGCAGACTTCTGGCCCCGACATCAGTACTGAATCTAACCACGTGACCTGCACCGCCACTGCGTGTGCCACGCGTGGCTCAAGTGTACGAAGGCACTGCCCTTCGTACATTGCAGGTTAGGTAATTATATTCCAACAGTCGTCGTTAATTGGTGTGTAGTTCTACGATTTCATCGTTTGTCATGTGCAAGTGACTGCGGATATCGAAGCATAGGTATATACCTGTTGGAACCGGGGACGGTAGTACACTCCAGCCCCCTGTATTTGATATATAAGAACCACCAGTAATTACCCCAGAGCCTCTGGCTCTTCTTCTTCAATCATCCTGAATATACTAGTTACTGCTTACACACACACTTGTATGTGTCTCCACTCCTGTTGACAATACCATTCGGTCATTTTCTCTTCTATCACATTGCCAAACCATTACTAGTCTGACCCAAAACAGACTTACGACTCGATCGGTTGTCGTTTCCTAACCAGCTCACGATGGTGAAGGAAGCGAATAACAAACGCAGTGGCTATAAGGGCAGCGGAAATAAACACTATGGTGATGAAGCCTTTATGATACTGGGGGGAGTCGACTTGTTGCCATATGATCAGGGGCAACCATGCCTGCACAACATAAGCCAGCTCGTTCATAGAAGCCGTGACGAACGCCCTCTCCTCATTATCATCGCCGCAGATCTCGTGTGCCCACGCAAATGTAAGCCCACTGATTCCACTGCTAATAACACCGAGGATATACGACCCCCACTTCCATCCTCTCGGGATGTCCCATACGGCAAGGCTTGCATTTGTAGCGATGTTGACAGCGCCGGCGAAGACCATCGGTGGCCATCTTGCACCCCTAAATATTGTATCTGAGCTCCAGGCGTATAGGTATGTGAAAAGCACAGCAACTGCAGAGGCGATGGTAGGGTAGGTGTTAATGGCCGTGATGTCATACCCTTCGGACTTAAGCCAGAGCGAGAATGCGGGTTGGCTCCCATAGCCGCTCCCATTGTTGAAAAATATATAAAGAAGGACAAGGGTGTAGATATGCCACGATGAAAAAATCTTCTTAAACTTGGCCTTCGTGTATGTGCCCCTTTTCGCGCGGCCTTCTAGGTCCATTCGCTTATTGGCCATCGCGATATCTTCTGTACTTAGCCACCACGCCTTAGTAATTTCTGGAACGTCAGGGAAGAGGAAAAAACCGGCAATTGCTATTGGTAGTGAGATGACCGTATTAATGATGAACAGCCATTGCCAACCATGAAACCCGCCCACGCCTTCAAGTCTGTAGACTGCAGCAATCAAGTAGCCCGAGAACATGGACCCGATGGCGCCGCTCGAATGGAAGATGCATGAGCGTTTCGCCAATTCATCTTTCCGGTACCAACTGCCTATAATGTACTGCATGCCTGGGTAAAATGCACTCTCTGCCAGACCGATGAAGAACCGCAGAACGTATATCTGCGTGGCTGTCTGACACTTGGCGAGGAGAATTGTAAGGACAGACCAAAGCACCTGAAAATCACTAAGTCTACTACTCGATGAATTAGGTGACAGAGACTAACCTCAAGGGAAGGAATCCAAATAGACGGCCGAACCTTAGTCAAAATCATATTGCTTTGATCGATTAGTAGATATTTGACAGAATCAGTAGAGATTGCCTACCTAGGGATCTCTCCGATGACATAGCCCACAGTCCATGCTGTCGTTATATAGTTGAGTTGATTGCCGTATAAGCCTAAGTCTTCCTTCATACCCGAAACGAAAGCGCTGTTAATGTTGACCTGATCCAGGTACTTAATAAAGTACCCAAGTGAAGCAAGGCTCAGAACGACGGCGTCTAACTTGAATAAGAAACGTCGCTCCTCAGGCGACTTATCGAAAGTATCCCAAACGTAGGAGCGCCATGTTAGTTTTGGTGTGGCAGCTATATTCGCCGGCTCTTCTTGGACGCTATTGTTGCCTGAGTTGCTATCGCTCACCCTCAAAACTTTAATATCGGAGTTCATCGTTTTATCCTTGTATGCGCTGGTGTGCGGTAGCTTGAATACGAAAGGTCTCTTGATTACCCATCTCATTCCATAGCAAAAAGGAAGGAGAAGGTTAGACATAATAAAACGTATTCTTGATTGTTTGGCTAGGATTTCATCAACCAGCCACAGAATTGCGTATTCCATAAACCCGTAAAAGCAAGAGGCTCCACGCGCATTATCGTGATCTCACTTGACCGACTCACGATCCAACCTGGAATTGTGCGTCTACGCTGGTTTATCCCATTGATTCGACCCTTGAATCATTGAATGAACGGAAATACACACCCGTGTCCCAGTAATAGCGACTATAATGGAGCATGTTCACGGCTCGTCTCGCCTATAAAGTATTATGACACAAGTTTTAACGACATCGCGTCATCTTCCCCTCCCTGAGAAAACCGAATAAAACTGTAGCGATAAGGCATACACGTGGTTTAGCACATGGGGACGTGGGATGCATTCTCACATCATGGCGCACTTTTATCACGAATTATGCGGGGACCAATCACGGCCCCAGCAACAGAGCCGGCACCGTTCCGGTGTTGCTGTGCGCGCGTCTATCGGATGGCTGTTGCAATGGAGGCACGCGATGGCACGCATGTCTTCTGTATTTCTAAGCCAGACCTCCGAGTACTAACAGATAAACATATTATTCAGCCAGATAGCTCCTCCCGGTATCGCCAGGTTACAATCACGCGAGCCGAATCAAAATTATGTATAAGAGAGAAGCTCTCGCGGGGTAACTTTGACGTTACTATTGAACAAAGTTTCTTACTACTCACGACGTCAATTACTGTATTTCTGAGGTTTTGAGGGAACATTCTTACTGTTGTCTGCAATAATGGCGCCAGCACCAATTGACGAGCGGATCATCGACGTGGCGGAACCTATCAAGGACACTCTGGGCCTTCCAGAGACGACAGTTTACCGACTAAAAAAAGGCGGCGTCGACTTGTCCAATGGGTATCCATACCGACCGGCTCGACCACTATACTTACAAGATGTACTTGAGATCCGTAAGAAGGAGTGGGCACACAATGACGCCGGCGCCCGTGCCGACAAGTCGAAGTCGGCTCTGCTCTCCGCCGCGAGTAAAGTCACGGATCTGACAACACATATCGGTACCGAGATTGAAGGTCTTCAACTAAAAGATCTCACGGACCAGCAAAAGGACGAGCTTGCACTTCTCATCGCCGAGCGCAGCGTCGTCTTTTTCCGGAATCAGGACATATCACCTCAGCAACAGCTTGAACTGGGAAAGTATTACGGCGTACCAGAGGTCCATGTGAGTATTTCTCGATCCTACGTATCATGATAGAGTACGACTCACCAGAGCCTTCCTGTCTCTTTAGCCACAAGTTCCCCAGGTTCCAGGCGAGCTCGGGGTGACGGTGATCTGGCCCGATCTGCAAGCGACAGAACGACAAGCCAACTTCCGCAATCCTGGCGGTGCGTCGCGGTGGCACAGTGATCTCGTGCACGAACTACAACCGGCGGGGATCACGCATCTGCACAATGACACGGTGCCGCCAGTGGGCGGCGACACGCTCTGGGCGAGCGGATATGCGGCGTACGAAAAACTATCCCCTGGATTCCGCAAGATCATCGACGGGCGCCAGGCCGTGTACCGGTCTGCGCACGCATACCTCGACCGGGAAAATCCGTCTGCTGGGCCAAAGCACATAGAACGCGTGCACCCGCTCGTTCGTGTACATCCTGCGACCGGCTGGAAGGCGCTCTGGGTTAACCGGGCCATGACGGACCGGATTATCGGGCTGGATCGTGCCGAGAGTGACGTGATTTTGAACTATCTATACGACGTGTACGAGAGCAATGTCGATATTCAGGTCCGATTTAAATGGACGCCGGGGACGAGTGCATTATGGGATAATAGGTAAGATAAACGAACCATTTCTCACCGGAGTAAATTCAACTTTTCGTAACAAGATCGAGACTAATGTGAATCGCCTGAGCCAGGATCACCATACATAATGCGAGCTGGGATTATGGCGGTAGACATCCGAGGCACGGAACACGCGTCACCTCACTCGCCGAAAAGCCTGTATTTGACCCGTCGGCACCGACAAGACGGGAGGCTCTTGGATTATTGGACGCCAGCGAGATACGCGAGCAGGAGGAGCAGATTGATGGGCCGATTTAGAGTGAAACGAGACGGACCTATGACAGTGAACCTTTTCCAGACTAAGCTCGAAAAGGGCGTCTCCCTATCTAAGTCATTGAAATGAAGTGAGTTTCAGAACTTACCAGAGTTCTTGATGTATGTAAAACCTATGAGATCGTAGGAATACGAACATGGGACAAATGCCTGATTTCCATAAAAACCCGAGTGGCTCATCATTTCTCAAATACTTGCCCGCGGACACATAAAACTTGAATTGCAGTATAGCACTGTCTTCATGGTGCTTGCCAAATCTACATTGATGGCTCTAGGCAAAATCAATAGTCCAATCGGCCCCAATTCTGGCACCCACGCGTCCGACAACAGCGAAGGCGTCATGATTGGCATCGCTCTTGAAATATTCTAGTTTTATCGCAGATTGCTTACCACCACTTTCCAGTTCAACCTCCTTTTTTTGGGCCCAGGATGCAGGCGCACCAACGACAATAATCTTGTCCACGGCGACATTATGCATCTTTCTCAACCAGTCACCCTCCTTGATGCTCTTGGTATCACGACCGTCCGCATCAATCGAGGATAGCTTAGATCCCTCTAGCCTAAAAGCACGGTGGATGAACTCGCCTTTCTGATAATCAAAGGAATCACCATCGTCGGCATACAATTGGCCTTCCGCCGTGCCGTCCTTGCCGACCACTACCACAAGAGTATAATCATCAAACTTCATGAGTTGCACGGAACGGCGGGGGACGTCTCGACGAGGGAAGATGTGCCCCCCTCGCATGAGAACAGGAATGTTCTCAATAGGCGCGTCTACTGTCAGAGTCTTCCCCTGTGACGTTGATAATCGTTGGTAAGTGAAATAGTCGTAATAGACCTCGTTATCCGGAATATAGAGATCTTCCGTTGTCTTACCCTGGTCGACTACAGGCTTCACGAGAATACCAGTCGAACCAACAAAGAACTGATTATCGATGCCGAAACCACCTTCATTACCGGGGTGGGTCCAGTACATCGGTCGGATGATGGGGCTACCGTCCTGATGTGCTTGGTGAAATGCGGTATACCAAGAAGGCATTAAACTGTAACGAAGCCGAAGTGCCGAGATAACGATATTTCGATATGGTTCTGCAAGCAGATAAGGCTCCCGGCGCCTGGAATCAATATGGGCGTGGCCGCGGAAGAACGGATAGAAGGCACCAGCCTGATACCAGCGACTCTGCAGCTCGGCTTCCGGATTACCAAAAAAGCCACCAACATCAGCACCGGCAAAGGGGAACCCTGATACACCCTGGTTCAGAATCATAGGAATGGCCGCTCCCAGATGTTCCCAACTGGCTTGGTTATCACCAGTCCACATTGCACCGACACGCTGTGAACCTGCGTAGAATGACCGAGTCAGGACGAAAGGACGACGAAGTTCTCCCTTCTTACGGGACATAAGAGCCTCATAAGTAGCGTTGTGAAAGGTCATGCCGTTGATGTTGTGAACATCACGGTGTTCCCAGGAGCCGTGGTGTAGATTGTCTTTGGGCATTGTCACCTCGGGCCCATTAAATACGGATGGCTCGTTCATATCATTCCACAGCCAGGTGTTTTCCATAGTTCCCTTAAACTTGTTGTATTTGAATAATGATTTCCACCATTTAACGGCGGATGGGTTGAAACAGTCGACCCAGACTGACGAACCAGGCCAGCACCAGCCTTCAAAATCTTTGCCCTCCTTGTTCTTGACAGCCAGGCCATTTGATTTGAGTTCGTCGACGATAGAGTAGCTACCCGTGTTTTTGATATGGGGGTCAATAATGACAACCAATTGCCTTCCATGGGAATCCAGTTGCTGGCCCATTGAGATAGGGTCCTTGAACATGTCATTATCCCATGTAAAATATTTCTTCTCATCAGTATACTCAATATCAAGCCAGATGACGTCGTAGGGGATCTGATAGCGATCCATCTTTCGGTCAACCTCCTTGACATCGTCATCAGATACGTAGTTCCAGCGGCACTGGTGGTATCCGATCGCGAATTCTTGGGGCATCGCGGTTGTGCCCGTTAGCTCGCCATAGGTTCTTGTTATATCCTGCGGAGTAGGACCAAGAAAGACGAAGAGGTCCATTACACCGGCTTCAGAAATCCAGTGGGTCTGAGTGTTCGTTTTAGCTCCTTTCCCGAGAGCCAGTGGATTCTTTGATTCTTTGGCTTTGGTGATATCAATCCAGGTCTCCGCCGCATTGAGCCAGAAAACTGCAACAGTGGAGTCTTTCTTCTGCGCTTGCATGAGAGGTATAGCTCCGTACAGGGTCATCGGACTGTCCAAAACATATTCAAAGACATCCGAGTTGTACAGCCTGTAGGGCTCAGTATACGCACCATGACCACCTCTTGTTTCTTTCAGGGACAGTGGCCCGGCATGCTCGGGAATGCCATAGACGTGATCGTAGCCAAAAAAGGTGATATCAAGCGCAATACTTTCGGGTCCGCGAGGTTTGGAATCCGTATTTCCACCAAACGTCTCATCCCACCACGTGCTCTCATCCTCGCCAACAGGCTCAACAGCTGATTCCTCGGTCTTCTCGGCGCTGTCGGTGTCGCCGGCGTTATCGTCGCCATCCTTCTCCTCTTCTTGGGCAGGTGGCTTATCGACCTTAGGCCGCCAGTGCTCCATATTCATGAGACCTCGGTCATTGAGCTTGAGCTGAGCGGCACCATCCCGTTTGAATTCGATATAATAGGGATCGAAGTTGATATCGGCTTCAAATGTAGAGTTAGGACCGTATTGTATTTTGATACCAGCCTGACCCTCATAAGAAACCTTAGCTTCGACATCTGCTGTCGTTCCGCCGACGACGGCCCATTTCTCGGCCTCATTATATCGTTCCTTTCTTGCTTGACTATTGTGTCGAAGCTCGATGTGCTTTTCCTGTCGCTGCTTCTCGTCGACAGTTACACGAGCAGTGCCGGACTTGTAGAAAACGACAGTAAGGGGCAGTTCAACCGTATTTCCTTGGTCGTCGATCGTTTTGAGGATGGTAGCGTGGAATAGGCCATCCTTGAAGGAGGCTTGGGTGGGTAGAATCTTGTATGGTGCCCGCCACGACGATCCCTGAGCAATAGCCTTATCGGCGTAGTGTCGGTTTCTTTTACAAAACCCCGATTGTTCGCACTTTTTGAAATCGTTCTCCTTGACCGTAGCTACAATAGTAGTGGGGTTTATTTTTAGTAACAATCACTGGAAACTGGTGTAATGGGTAATTCGTATGTCAATGCTCGACGGGCACATACCTCCAAACGAAAACAAGGACACGAAAATGCCCAATGCGCACAGCAAAGCTGGCCAACTCAAGGACGGCTGGCTTGGCGTGCGCATCTCGAATCCCAGTGGGATCCCTCAGGAAACTGGAGACAGAGTAGAATATAATCAAGCAGGATGGATGAAAGACCAGTAGACGGAATGAATCATCGAGTTGGCGGCAACCCGAGGCAAATGCGATAGAGATATGATTCGTTGTTTAGACCCTATTTTGCAGGTAATCGGCAAACAGTTGCAACAATTGCCCGGGTTGGGCAGAAGTGAATCGGACTACCCAGGTGTGGCGTGTTGGTGAAGTGGCTGAGTGCTTAGGTACACCCCCTGTGGCTGAACTGTTTAGGGTAGGTACCTGGCAAGCGTCATCCTTGTGGCACCCCTGTGGCGCACGCTGTGGCTGGACAACTGCCTGGCAGGGTTGTCCTTGCCCTAATGGCAACCCCCACAGTAATATAGTGTACAGATACATAGCCCACAAGACAAGGATCGGAGATCCTAGTCTTCCTCAATGAACAACCATACTTAGTACTAGATCCAGGCCCTAACCGCAATAGTGACAGGCAATAGATCCAGTACTAGTAGGTGACCACTAAGAAGCACATCCTTAGGTATTCCTTATCGATTCCGTACAGTACGGACAATGGAAGGGATACCATGTGGCACCCCTGTGGCACACGCTGTGGCTGGACAACTGCCTGGCAGAGTAATATAGTGTACAGATACGAAGGTCCCGGCAAAAATCAACGGATACGCTAGTGAATGGGCTATAGTGCGAATTAGATTTCTGTATACGGCTTGGGCAGTAGAACCAGAAGCTCTGGTAGCCATAGGCCACTCAGAACAACAACAACAACAATAAAACCAAAACACTAAAAATGAACAAACGTATGTATATTAAATACGTATGTGTATACATAGCAAAAGGTGCTGGCAGGCTAGTTAGGCTGCGTACCTAGGCAGAGTTTCTGGCGACTTGAATCTACCCCTAAGTCTAATATCGGCAGCTGCCACCGGTCTGGTGCAGCCCAAGGCATCCGCGCAAGTGGCTAGTATAGTTGACCCGCAGGTGCCCGTCAGTCCTAACGCACCGTTTGGCAACTCTGGCTGTAGGTGGGCTAGCACTGTAGACTAGTCACTAGCGTATCCGTTGATTTTTGCCGGGACCTTCGTACATAGCCCACAAGACAAGGATCGGAGATCCTAGTCTTCCTCAATCAACAACCATACTTAGTACTAGATCCGAGCCCTAACCGCAATAGTGACAGGCAATAGATCCAGTACTAGTACCACTAAGAAGCACAACCATACCTAGGGGGATACCATCAAGGGGTCTTCAAACAGTGAGAACGGGGGTGTAAGACTTGCAAGTACGAAACCACATTGGGTTAGAGAACTAGGGTCGTCATTGAATTATTAACTCTGTGGCTTCACAGGATTAGACATAAGAAATGCGACGAGTCTCGTCCTGCACGCGTCCGCTGCAGCAGTACCGGGCATCGATGCGACTTTTCACAGGAGCATACATACGCCAATAGACTCGAGATGGCTTCTGTTCATTCCTCTAGCCCTTTACCTAAAACTGAATACCATGCGCTTCCTACTGATGGCGAACAGGCCCTGGTAGCTAGCCTTTTTGCTATGACTTACGCTTTTGCAAAAGAAAGGGAAACAGTTGTACGAATACAACCTGTTGCAGGGAAAACAAGATCGTCACCTCCGACCAAGATTCATTCACTCGAGATTAAGTCTACAAAGCGCCGTAAATTTATGCCGCTCCCAGATTTTCAATTGTTGAAGCAAGCTCAGTTATCAAAGTATCTCAGAAACAAATACGATTGGCCAGACTCAGTCTATCAAATTCGAGTTTTTCGCCCTGATCTGTGCCCCGGAGTACGGGATCTTATTCGAGACGCCGTTTTGAGAGTCTCTGGTGCTTTAATCAGCCGTTAGAGAGCCATGCATTTACCACGCGGCACATGCAATCAGCACGTTAACGCGTAATCATTACTTCCCAACCTCTCATTGGTATCATCCAACGACAGATGCCAGGTCTGCCGCGGGGTATTCAATGATTCAATATAACTTAGCTATTCGTTATCTCAATGCACGGCTCAACAGCTCTGTCCCTAATAGAGATTTGACTAAGCTTACCGTTCTAAGTGCTATTGTCTTCATCAACCTCGAGTTTCTTTGTCAAGACCAGGTCTCTTCTTCTCGCGGCAGTTTGATCGCGATGCATCTACCCGGTGCGACTTGTCTCTTGCGAGATCTCAAATCTCGATTTCGGAGCTCAACCCGACTTGGACAGCGAATATCTTAAGAGCGGTGTAGCTCATATTAGACGCCAAGCTGAGCAGTATGATACGAGATGGATTACAATAAACCGCCTCCATGTAGACTATGCCAATTCCAGCTCTGTGTTCATTATGAGATGTTAAACTACCCATACACCAGCTTAGAAATATCTGTCTTGGGACAACATTGGGCAGATGTGACGTTTTCTTCTAATTCAAGTCTTTAAACGAAAGACAAAGTAGATTCTCGAACGGCGAGTCGCTCAAACAAGACTTCCGCACAGACTTGAACTGACGAAATGATACTAAAGGATTGGCACTGCCATTATACGACGCCGCTGCTCTCCAAGACTCTTCCGAATCAGCATCCCAGAGCTGGGTTCGCAAATCAAAAGGCAGAGTTTCAATGCATAAGTGACGAACAGCGTATCCACGCTTCAGAACCCCATATACACCAAGCAAAATGTTGCAAACCAAAAGCGTCCGCCGGACACTCTCGGCGAAGAGCCACGCTCGCCACGGACTTAGTGAGCTCGAAAGCTGTGTCGGCGCGCGTTCCCACATCTGGTGTGTGAGGACCCATATTGCCCAATTTTCGTGATCCAGGTCGTCCTCGAGGTCTCTGTGAGACAGGCGGAAGATGTGCAAAAGTACAATGGCCTGTACACAGCTCACGAGTTCTGTATATGAGCTTGCGCGTGCACCCAAATGCAGAAGATGGCGGATCTTGAACTTAATCATTTGTGCCACGGGGATATATGGATATTCAGCCTCCATCCCGCAAATTGCACCTAAAATGGAAGATACATCTGAGAGAGGGGCCGGTGATTGCGACCCGTATGCATAGGGGTGGATGAAGGCATTGCTTCCACACCATGCATACTTGAGCGGGAAGCTTTGTAAAATGTTGATCTGCCCCTCGACAGTTGTCGGGTCAAACGTTCGAACGACTTCAAGACGAAGTGTATTATAGATTTGTAAGCCAGGCTCGACCACGGATTTGGGCAGGGTTAATGCCGTATCAACGGCCTCCACTTCGCTATCACTTGTATGATTGAAAGTTTGAGGATTTGGTCTGGCCGGTCCAGGCTGATTAATGTATTTGCAAGTAATTTTGCCACGAGACGAACATCTTCCGCACCTCGGGACGGCAAGATCGCATTGCCGCTTAGCGCTCGCACATGAGCGGCATGATCGCTGTAGTACGGGCATCTTTTATCGTTGAATGAGCTCAGTACCCGAGAAAAATACATACGAATGCCTCCCAAAGTTCGACTTAGCACGAAGATTGCTCTTAAGGAATGGCTGACTAAAACAAAGCTGCCAAGAGTGTGACGTCTAAATGAGGACTAGTCTCCGCAAGTCGAGACCTCGGGGTCGCGTTTAGGACAGTATTATCGCAGATGGGACAATATTGTAAGTGGCTTAGACCGCAAAGTGTGTAAATGGGATAAATAGGATGGGCATCGCCTGGGTAGTTAGTTTTCTTTTTATCTAGCAACATGGATTAATTTCTAAAGCTTGCCACTCTCAAGCTCACCTGAACCTCCCCCAAATCTAGACTGATCAGTATTTATCCAATAATTATGCCACAAGAAATAAACAACGTCGTGGTGCTTGGGGTGAGGAAGCTTTACCATCTCACAACTCACGAAATGATAGGGCTAACTAGATCATGAAGGCTACAGGCAATTTGGGCCCTTATATTATCCCGGGACTCGTGACGGCCGGTCTTAGAGTAACGGTCCTGAGTCGAAGTCAGCCAGATTTTAACGCGGCAATTTCTGCCGCCGTTGAAGTATTACAGTCGGATTACACATATTCATCTCTTGTCGAAGCCTTCAAGAGCCAGGACGCTGTGGTCTCCACTATTTCTACGATGAATGTCCAGCAACAAGTGAGAATCATTGACGCTGCCGTGGCTGCTAATGTCAAGCGATTCATTCCCAGCGATTTCGGAAGCGACTCGTCAGTAGAAGGCGAAGAGCACGTAACAGGTTTCCTCAAAGATAAACAAGAAGTAGTGAGGTATCTTCGCACGAAGGAGGCCGATGGACTATCTTGGACCTCCCTTTGTACAGGGCCTTGGGTTGATTGGGTAAGTGTGGCTATTGCATATCATTCTTGAGAGAGGTTGTATTATCGATCTGACCTATTCTGCTCTACTACAACAGCTACTCGAAGAAGGCCACGGTCTTCTCGGCATAGACATCAGATCAAAGACTGCTACCATCATCGATTCCGGTAACCAAGAGTTCACAACGAGCACCATGCCGATAGTCACCAAAGCCACTGCTTCCATTCTATTACACCCGGAAAAAACTAAGAATAGATACGTCCATGTGCATTCGTTCACCTTGACGCAGAACTTGGTTCTGGAGGCCCTCGAGAGAGTCATGAGGACCAAATTCTCTAGGGAGAAGACGAGCAGAGAAGACCTGCTCGCTCTTGCAACGAAACACCTGGAAGAAGGCGACTACGAAAACGGGTACTACGAAATGGTGAATACAGTGGTATACAGCGGCCCTCCTGTTAGTCTCTTCTCGGGGCGTGCGATTCAAGGGAAAAAACTACTCGGATTGGTGGAGGCCGAGGACTTGGATGAGGTGGTCAAAGGAGTCTTGGCCAAGATTGAGAAATCCTGATACTTGTTTGTTTGGTGTGCGTAGCTGTCTGAAGTTACTGAAATTCCCGGTCGAGTTGTGACTCATGAGACCCCCGAGCGCATCCGTGACAGATGTGGCTTGTCTTTGCTGCGCCTGCTATTCTGGCTGCTTTCCTGTTGGTTCGCAACATCAGTGTAACAGTTTGTGGCCTGCACTCAGATCTCAGCGGTACCATTTTCGAGAGCCTGCCACAGTTATAGGCATTCCTATGTAGACATGTTTCCGTGAGCGGCGAACCCATTTTGTCATACATCACTGAGAAGAGTAGTAGCCGAGACGGCAGACAAGGGAATTCTTTTTCTACAGCACTTTTTGAATCATATACAGATAATTCCAAGAACTAGATGTATGCTCAGATTGAATAGTGAAGTAAGGAATGACTAGATACATGGGAAACGTTCATGACTATATAGTAGTTTATTCCCTCGCCCATTTCTGCTGGATCATTGTGCTCGCCGTCGACTCCTCCGAGTCGCTGTCGACCCCTCTGGGGCTTGCCCCACTGTGCCAACTCTTGGAGTCATCCCGTTAACCCCGCGATGCCCTGCATCCTTCGCATTTCTGTTGGTTCGTAACAAAACTTTGACACATCCTCTTGACACGTCAGCTCAACGCGGCTAACGACGTGTTAGAGATCAACACATCAAAAATCAAAGTTAGCATAGAAATCTCATCAACATCTCTAATTGCTTGATTACTTGTACACGTTGAAGCTCTGGATTTCACGTATAGGTGACACACCGTTTCACCTCATCGCTGGTGACATCGGCTTTCACCGTAATTGCCTATAACCTAATGGAATAAATTACCACTCCACGTTTTCGTCAAGCTTGACTGGGGGATCAACAAGGATGAACTCGCTCTTGATGATACAAGTCCCCTTCTAGTGGCCCCGTTTCCTTGTGCGCTTTGCTAGCTTATCCTTCTGGTTCTGGAGCCAGGCATTCTCGAACACCATGGGCATTGTTGCAAGGTGTTCATCGAGTAAATTAAGTCTCCTCACAACGTCGAATGCACCAGTACCAATTGATATGGTTTCTCCCATGATGATTTTTTCACTGACACCTTCGATGGGATCTGTCTTCATCCCTGATGCTGCGTCAAACAGATGGTCTGCTGTTTTCTCAAACGAAGCAAGCTGTAAAACACTATCACGCATCTTGGATAGGCCAAAACGTGTGATACCTAGGATTTCGCCTTTGTAGGTCATTACGTCGGCGAGAAGCTGCATATGCCGCGGATCGATGTTCATCAAGCCCATGACGTTGCTGATTTCCTTGATAATTGTCGTCCGAGCAGCTTCAATTCCTAAAACGTCACTGCATTCTATTACGCTATTAGATGTGACCTTTGAGCCAACGACCCCCTCTGTATTAATACATTGCCGTAGGCCGTAACCCTCAACCAAAACAGTATTTGTAGAATCTTTATCGCTTTGCTGTATAATAGCCCGAGTAGCCTCGGGATACCCAAAGATCGGAACGGAAGGTAATATGCGCCTTAGTTGGCTGATGCGAACAGACAGATCGGCCATCGCCTCTATCGCAGTTTTGGTTCTTATTGTTCGTTCGGATAATGGGTTTATATTTAAGGCCCTCACAGTGATTTCTATGCTTGCGTCCTGTTCAAATATTTGCATATCTGCCTTCTGAATCTTAAGCTTTTTCTGTTTGGCAATGGCATCGACGATATTGCCAAGTTTAATTCCGAGATGCATGCTTTCTAATGTTTCGGTATTAATATGTAGCGTAATAAAGGAGCGATGAGGTTGCCATTCGTTATCAAGGTAGCGAAGGACATCTTTAACATATGTTTTCTTAATGCGCGCTTGCACGATTTTGGCAGCCTCTAAACTCCTAGGGTTTTGTAAAGGACAGGTGATAACCGGCGTGCTGATCGTCTTAGAAGCATTGATGATTTCTTTAATACGGGGGACACCCTGTGTGATACTTATGCCGGCTACACCCGCGAAATGGAAGGTTTTTAAAGTCATCTGAGTTCCGGGCTTACTGATAGATTGCGTACTAACAGCACTAACAGCATGCCCTGGCTCAACATGTGCTTTATTATACTTTTTTAGGCATAGCCTAATAAAATGTCTAAGGGTTTTTTTAGACACTTTAGCTGCTCTCTCCGATGCTATTTTTGATACGTGCCCATGTTTTTGCAATTCGGTTCTGCACGCTAATCGTGCAAGGTAGCCAAGTTCTAGCCTGTTAAGTCTCGTGTTTAGTTCTGAAAGCCTTGCAAACTCTTGCTTTTTAATAGTGCTTTTTGTTTTGGATGGTCGTTGGAAATCGAGCTCCTCGAGTACCGGTTTAAGGTTCAGAAGGTCCTCGTACGTAAGCTCATCAACCTCCGGCTTGATTTGTACGAGTTTTCTGGGTTGCTGATGCTCATCCGAAGTCTTAAGCCTTGCCAACTGCTTGACTCTTGCTTGTTCTATACCAAATATGAGCGTAGCAAGCGCTTCCCGTTCATTATTCGTGAGTGGTAAAGAACGGGTATCAGGCGTTGTTAGCATGCCATTAAGACCGGCAGCAACACGTAATTTAGTGAACCGTTCTGCTAGGCTTCGTACATGCTTGTGAATGGTTTCAAGAAAGTTGCGGCCACTCTCGTGCTTATCCACGCTATAATCCGTGGTATCGTTGTATATAAGAGGTTCTCCATGGAGTATGCCACGCTTTCGATACCGATCGCGTTCTTTCTTGAGCATCGAATTATAAAGAGCGAGTATTTCGAAAGGCAATAGAGCCCGGTTTATGTTACTCTAAGTTAAATTCTCGGCATAAATAAAAGTACGTTCGAAATTAATAGGCACAGCTTTTCCTTCTATATCAACTGGGTTTAGTTTATCCGCTCCAAACTGGAACTGGATAATACTGTCGCTAGAGGTTCGTACTGTGTTATTATACTTGGTAGAAAGATCTTCTAAGGATTTTATAAGACGACGCGACATATAACTAGTTTCTGCAGTCTTAATAGCAGTGTCGACTAACCCTTTTTGTCTTGATATAGCGTGAAACAGGAATTCGGTAGGTATAAGGCCTGTATAGAAGCTGTTCTGCACGAAGCTTTTGGCAAGCGCATGACGTGTATTTTTATGGAAATGTGGCAACGTACGATCCTGAAAACTGTTTGCTACACGGGAGCCGGCAATGATCTGTTGTCTTACGGCAGCAATCATTTAAGCAACGTTGAGATTAGAGCCCTTAGAGCCTGATGACGCCATGACCAAAGGCGCGTTATTTCGACTCAAGGAATTAATAAAAAGTTCGCTAGCATTCTGACGAACTTTGTTAAGCATACCTGAGATTTTAGCTTCTAATGTTTCTTTTATTGAGCATTTTGTAGCTTTCTGTAACTTGTTCTTGTTAAATTGTTTGATAAAGTTATCTGAATCTACGTAAGCGTTTTCGAACAGCTTTTCTTTCGCTGCAGTAAAAGCTGCAGTTGGAAAGACATCTCCAATGCCAATAGAAAACCCTCGATTCGTAAGCATTCTCGCACAAAGCTTTGCGAGCCGGTTCATTACAGTCACAGCTGCATCCGGACCATAATCTTGTAGGATGACGTAGAATATGGAGTCTTTTTGGCCTGATCCCACGGTGGATTTATCCATTCGGCCACACATAACCTCTGAATTCCAAACAACAAGCCAACCATCATTAGGGCACATATCAGGGGCTCTCTTTCTATGGCCAGGAGGAGCTAGAGGAGGGTCCACGTACCCCTTACATTTGGCATCTAGGTTAACCTTAACCGGGGTTGACTTGTTAGGTCTCATAAGCATGCTAAAAATCTGTTTACCCGTCCATAGCCGTTTAGGGACTAGGATAGCCGGGGGTAATAAGTCAAGGTGCGCAACGCCATCCGTCATATGCGTCACAATATATGTAAAAGTCCTCCGGTCAAAGAACATATCCTTACTGCTCAGAAGATACGATCCCGTAATAAAGTCCTGAGTAGCTGCAATGATGGGCTCTCCATTTTTAGGCGTTGCTAGGTTATGTTTAACGCTCATTAAAGTAACGGCCTCAGCACGAGCCTCTTCTGTTTAAGGTACATAGAGGTTCATTTCGTCACCATCAAAATCAGCGTTGTACGGGCCGCAAGCACATTCATTAAGACGGAATGTTCTCCAAGGCCGCACCTTGACAAAATGGCTCATAATACTAAGTTTATAAAGTGAAGGTTATCGGTTAAAAAGAACGATATCTCCGTCCTCTAAATAACGCTTAATAACGTCACTAATACAAAGCTCTTTTGCAGCAGCCTCTTTATCGCTAAATCGGAGCGATACACGGAACGGCGGATGGTCACCATTGGCTTTAAGAATTGCCTGTGCGCCTAGCCAGACGGTAGGGCCATTAACAATGCATTATCTTAGTTTTGCAATATTATCGCGATGCGCTCTCTCCGGGTACGTTAGATTCTTCGCCACTAGCACTGGCACCGCGACTTCGTTAACTGCTAGATTCGGGTCGGGGGAGATAACAGTTCTACCTGAAAAATCAACGCGCTTTCCTAACAGATTGCCACAGAAGCGTCCTTGTTTACCCTTCAAGCGTTAGCAAAACCTACGCATTGTTTTAATAACTCCATTGTCTCGAAGTCCTGGCACATCACTATTCACATATACCGCTATCTGCAGCTAAAGATATTCCCACTGCTCCATGATGGTCTATAATGCAGTGCCTTTCTGCAGTGCTGCTCGAATAAGACCGCAAGCAAATACGATGTCGCTAAAGCGGGTTGTTATATCATCTTCGTTACTTGCTCCGTCTTAGGCGACCGACGGTCGAATACAGACAGGAGGCGCCGGTAAATATTGCCAGAGAAACATTTCCGGTCGACCCTTAGAAAGATTCAGGCCAAGCAGTTCACAATCATCGGAAGTAATCTGTTTAAAAAGGTTTAGGACTTTGAGAGGGTTCAAATCTTCGAACGCTTTCTTCATATGTTTATCAAGATCGTTTGTATGCTTCCGAGCTTCTACAAAAAAATTATCGAACTCGACTTTACTAGGAGGAGGCTGCTTCTTTGCCGAAGTAGACTTGTTGTAGGCGATAAACTTATCGTGAACGAGTTTAAGAGCACCCACTTTGCGAATCTGGCCATTGACAGCTCCACAGTAAGGGCACTGCTTAGTTTTCCTGCACTGATCGTTGATTTTCTTGCAGATCGCTACGCGTTTCATGTTGTCGATGTTTAGTCGTCTGAGTTCTTTGAGGTATGCTTGGCGCTCCTGTTCGACCAACAAAACCTTTGAGCAATCCTTGCATATATTTTGTAGTATCGTAATTGTGAACTTAATGTAGCCGATGTGGAAAGCTGGCAGAGGAAGCCGAACGTGACCGAAATGCCCGATGCAACCAGCCAGTCTCTCGTTGCATGTAGCACAAGCACCGGTCTTACTGGAAGTTCCCTAGCAAAACCAGATGTCAGGAGATAGGGCCAGGCAGTTTCTTCAAGTCGCAGGGCGGTACTCACCAGGCGCTTGTCAAGCACACCATTTACAGTCGGCTCGCGCCCCTTGTCTATGTCGTACATACTACGATCAGAAACGTCCAAGACGCTTTGGTTTACGATATCCTGGTTGGACTGAATGCCGAACTTCAGAGTCTTGAACTGCTTAGGCAGTTTATCGACTACCTGGTGCTTGGCCGGCGCGGCAGCACTCGTTTCTATTATTGTTTCCATCTCGACAGCTGTATCAGGCACGGGGCTCGCTGGAGGGATTCGTGGAGAGTGGTTGTATTGAATTTCTGAGCGAAGATCATAGATTCGTGTATTAGTTAAGCATGAAGGTAGATGTGATGGTGTCCTTCTTCTGAGAGTGACACAACTGCTTCTACATAGGCCGATTGTATGACCCTGCATGATCAAGGGTAACACGACAATCAAACCAGCGGTGACTCACTCTGGTACGTACCGGGCTCTAGGGCGGCAACGCAGCAACAAAGGTAGCTCCCTCACACCGAAATTTTTCACTGCTAGCTGGGATCAAGTATTTCGCAGCAAAGCGCAAGACTTGTCAATTCTTCGTGATGAGATTCGAACTATGGAAACGCCAAGAACAACCTTGCAAACGGCAAATGGGACACCTTCCTTGTTCCATCAAGGTACGCCCGTAGCCCGAGACGAGGCAAACAAGCGGGATTTGGCTAAGTCTGCAAATTGCCGCCTCATTCTATAATAGTATTAATACGATTATCGGCGATATCTCCCCCTCAGAATGCATGCATGCATGCAATATAGTGCACGGCTGTTAAGTTACCATTCCCTGGTATTCCCTGCCATTCTATTAGTGTCGTACGGGACCTTGGGCAGCGTCCTCGTGTGTGACAACTTATCCCCCTTTACGGCTCGCCAGGCTTACTTACGCCCACATGTCCTTGGAGGGATCGTGGTTTTCTGTTTAGGTGATCGAAGAGGGTCGCCACCCGTCAAAGAGAAGTCCCTCTGCAAAAGCCCCGTCGAGCTTCATCTGGTATAGTGACCTGCTACAAGCACCGATCCGTACGTTACATAGCACACCTCCCTTACAAAAGAGGAGGATGGTGATGATGCTTATGTAGCACTGCGTCAAAGCCTCGTACGGACGGGAGCGTAAGACATGGGCTCGTATTTACTTGCTAAACAGGGAGAGCTAGTTTGGTGACGGGATGGACTCCTTTCTTAAGAGGTAACTCGAATTGTCATGACGGCCTCATCAGCAACGGTAGTCACTATGCAATGTATAGTTACCATACTACGCAATCTTGACCGTGCCATATACACGCCCCCAAAAGTAATCTGAATTGGTTAGGCCGTAGGTTAGCGCGCCTGACATGGGTTCACCTGTTAGTACAGTACAGTACCAGGTAGATTGGGACGATTGCGCCAAAGTTAGTCAGGTTGATCTGCATAGTGTTGCATTAGCGCCCGCCGCTATCGAGGAGGGTTATGTGATGATCATAGGTGTGTCTGTATTGAGTTGTAGAGGAGATGGAGACTCTACACTGTAGCTGTCACATGACCCACATACTGGAGCCACACCATATAGCCAGGTACACAGTTAGCTACAGTGTAGAGTCTCCATCTCCTCTACAACTCAATACAGACACACCTATGATCATAACAGTAGCTAACTGTGTACCTGGCTATTTATGGTGTGGCTCCAGTATGTGGGTCATGTGACAGGTTAGGTGCTTCGTACCTGCCTTTTGCGGGGTCAATTAGTAGCAGGGACCGCAACTTGTCGCTTTGGCTCGACAATGTCGCAACTATTAACTTACGGGCTTTATAACATTAAATGCAACAGGAGGCGCTGTTCAAATTACTAAAGAAAGGATGTCATTCCTTGCCAGCAGGGATCACTCTGCGTATTTTATTAGCTAAAAGTGCAAACTACGCTTTGTACCAGCTCTAGCATGACGTAGCGCATACGCTTACTGAGCTGTTGGTCGCAGATAACTTATTCATCCGAATAACTTAACGAAAGGATATGAAGCGATGGAAAAAAAAAAAGAAAAAGAATAAATAGATCAAAGAAACGCATTTGCGATTACAAGTAGACCAGTAATAAAATATGAACCACCCACATATCCGTGCACCATGAACCAACGATACATAAACTACCCACATATCCGTGCACTATAAACCAACGATACATGAACTAACAACAGGAGACCTTTTGGGTCGTCGCGTAGCATGGTAAGCATTAGCGTACGTCTGTTATGCTATTTCACAGCCATCCGCATAATACGCCCGAGGGCGGCCTTTACCCTCCAGTGATGCTTAAAAGCCGGCGCGTCATCAATTGCCAAGGACTGCGGTTGCTCGAACTCGCGGCGCAGTTCCTCAAGCTTCTGTTGCTCAAGCTTCTGTTGCTCAAGTTTCTGTTGCTCAAGCTTCTGTTGCTCAAGTTTCTGTTCCTCAAGCTTCTGTTCCTCGCGCTGTTCGAGCTCGTGCTGCACTTCCTTAAGCTTCTGTTCCTCAAGCTTCTGTTCTTTAAGCTTCTGTTCCTCAAGCTTCTGTTGCTCAAGTTTCTGTTGCTCAAGTTTCTGTTGCTTAAGTTTCTGTTGCTTAAGTTTCTGTTGCTTAAGTTTTTGTTCCTTAAGCTTCTGTTCTTTGCGCTGTTTGAGCTCGTGCTGTAGTTGCGCGCGCTGCTTTGCTACGTGCTTCTGCAGCTTGCGCTCCTGTTTCTTTTGCTGCCGTTCCTCGCGCTCCTTATTCTTGCGGTCCTGTTGCGCGATTATTTGTTGCATGCGCTGCTGCCTGTTGAGCTCCTTTTGTTTGTGCTGCTGCTTGTCGAGCTCTTCCTCTTTTTCGAGGCCCAGTTGCGCAACCATCTGTTGTACGCGCTGCTGCTAGTTGAGCTCCTCCTTTTCTTTGCGCTGCATTCGCGCGAGCTCCTGTTTTTCGAGCTTCCGTTGCTTGACCGTCTGTTGCTCGAACTTTTTTTCTACGGCGGCCCGATGTTTTTTTAGAACCCCCCCTAGCCGAGCGGGAAAGGTATTATATGGCTGGTACGCAACAGATTCAAATTTGAATTTGATTTTAAAGCAGGCTTTATTTTCGCATATAGCTGGTCGTCGGAAGGGGAAGTCGAATAATTCCAGCAAAACGTCTGCAATAGACGTCGTATACACAGTAACATACTGATGTTGCTTGTGGGCTGCAACGATATGCGTACAATAATAAAAACAGCCACAAACAGGGGACGGGATCATACGATATCGCTTTACCCCTAGCCTTTGGGCCATGGCGATAGCAGTAGCGGCAACGAAGGGGTCGTGGTCTTTCTGCGTTACGTTACTACATCCCCCCGATTTTTTACGCTTCCGCTCTACCTCAGAAAGATTAAGGTAGCAGATTGAACCAGGAACGTCAGCGAGAACAAATGCACCTGGCAGAAGAATGCGCAGCAGATGTTCCCGTGCGCCGAATATGTCGTAGTCGAAAAGGAATTCTAGCTTTTTTTCACTCGCAGGCTCGTTAATATAAGAGTTCAGCAGATTTTGTATAGCGAAGGGATCCCCAGTGGTGGCTAGTCTTTGCACATCATCCACAGACTCCTCGGACAAGGCAGGTTCGCCATTATCGACCTTGTTGCTTTCTGAGAATTTGCATTTAAAGAGCTGAAGGTGATCGTCTGTCCAGTTTAGAGGTTTCTTATAGAGATATTTACCCTGGTTGTTGAACAACCTCTCATGGAGGGACAAGCGAATGGGTTTGTTTATTGCCGATACTCGAGAGCAGGCCATTGTAGCTGAGTAACAACGATGCAAGCGAGTTGTTGCTGAAGAAGTGGACAAGTTGGTTTGGAGGCAGTGTTCTGGAGTTCCTGGGGGTAGCAGTAGACGGGAGTGAGTAAGTGAGTAGGTAGTTATGATGGTTATTATTTACGGGTCAACAAAACGGATCTGACGGTTTCACGGATCTGACGGTTTGTATTGCCGCTAGTGATTGGCACGCTACTTTGGATACCTAGTCAACGCTGTCAGATATAAGCATACCTACGAAATGTCCAATAATTAATAATTGACCGGTCACGCCAATCTTTTGGCGCAGTGGTGAATCTGACAGCTCTGGTCTTTACCGGGCCGGCTGACAGCCGGCTATATTACAATTGAGACTACATTCAATATTGGTTATTGGTTATAACGCAAGATTGTGCCGATAGCGTCGTGCCAGCGAATCATGTGGCGTTTTTGCAATGCAGACTGGTATATGAGGTTTCAGCCTCAAGTTGCCTGGCCACCAATCTGAAGCTGCCATTGCCCATCGCCCACTTCTCTTTCCTCTTCCTTCCTTCCTCTGCTTCATTTCTCGCGATCGACCATCTCATGACATAGGCCAATGAACTCAAGATGAATTCCTTTAACAGAGCGCAAGAACGGGCCCTGTCAGCCAGCCTTAACCCCATGATTCAGACCATTGCGGACCATGAGTGCACGGTTTTGGAACTACCGTACACAATCAAACCCTCCAACAGTCCTCTAGTCGAGATCAAGGTTACAGACCGCCACACATTTGCACCGCTCCCAGAAGCCGACTTGATTGTATTAGAAAAAGCCTTCAAGAAGCGACCCAAACTATTCGGTTCTGAATGTCAGCCATCCATTTTCCAAGCGCCCGGCCCGTATGAAACCCAGTTTAGCTGGTGGGCTTCTAGGGTTACTACGACCTGTCGTGAGCTTACCGAAGAAAAAGAGCTTTGGACAGATAATAAAAAAAAGGCTCAGTACGCAGGCTATAGCATGCAAAACACGTAAGTTGCTATACAATTTTCCATATTTGAGTACTTGCTAATTATCTTAGGGACCTTGCAGACAGCTTGCTAACTGCATTTATTGAAGGCGAAAGCATGGCGAGTGCTTGCGGCGTACGTTGGTACGTAACCGCAATCCTTAAGAGAGCTTCGTTCGACTACGGCGCTATCCTTGCTACCCATCCGATGGAAACACTAGACCTTTCACCTACACGAATCTTACGCAGCGAGATGCTTACGCTCTTGGCTTTACTTCGAACTGCTAGTAGGCGCGCGGTCCGGGCTGGCACGCCATGTATATCTCCGACTGTATTCTTGTTATCTTTTGCCTATGACCAGGTACGCGTTCTTGAGGCCAGTATTAAAACAAATAACGATATCAATAAGGTCACCGAAATTCATGTTTCTACTCAGTCAGCCTTTAACCAAATTCCAATTGTGGAAAAGCGGGACGAAGCATACAGGAAACTATATTCTTGGACTATGTTCTCGGAAGAGTACAACAATTATGGCTACACTCTAAGTTTGCCGGTCGGGTCGGCGAGTACCGCAACAACAACGACGACGACGACGGACAGCCTTCTCAACAAGGAGCACAGTGACGGTCCATCGCCCGACAGTTCGTTTATAGAGGATCGTGACGAAGAGGACAAGTAGGGTTCGTTGCACTTGGTTTTCGGTCTAGTAACTGTGTTTTCGTGCTACAGAAAATGTCATAGGTTTAATACCCGTTTTATGTTTCAGTCCAGAGAAAACGTCCTGGCTAGCTATTGTAATAAAGTGCGTTCATCTTAATTAGCAGCGCCCTGTTTGCGTTATAACGTGTAAAGAATGACGGTTTAAAAGGAGATTTGCAAAAGGCGAAATTATGAGGTTTTAAGGTAATTATAGAGAATGGCAATAACTCAGCAATTAAGCTACCTGTAATTTTGCCTAATTCGTATTTTAGGTAACATAGGAGAACAAAACAAACTTAGTCAGTATGTGCAAGTATCTCTTCAACGTGGTGGGTAGAATGGAAACTAATATTTGAGAAAAAGAAAAGAAAAGAGAGGACATAACAAAAAAACCAAAGTGAGAGACCTTTTCATACATTTTACAATTACGTTTACGTACTGCTGGGCTGTAGACCATGAACCAACCACTCCTTCATGTCCTTCTGAAGAGTCGTAATCATAGGTTTACTGTAAGCTATCTTTAGGCCTTCCTCAGTAGGTATCGTGACATGACCCGTGAGTATGTACCTACTCCCCACGAATTCTCACACGCTTGTCCTACACAGCGCGGAGAGAGAGAGAGAGAGAGAGAGAGAGAGAGAACCGGACCCCTCTCCGTGCAGGAAATCCCGGGGAAATAGGGTATACATACATGTCTGACACCTAGTGGCAATGTAATTTGTTTTTCTCCCTTTGGCCCGGCAGCGCGGGGAATTACGGCTAGTAAAATTCAGGTGGCTAGGTACAACGCCCCACATGCTATAAAAAAATCATCCCCGGTCGACTTGTGCTAAGTTTTTTTCATTTCTACTACTTACTCTTTTGTTTTTGCTCTCTATTCTACAATGGCTTTGAAACTCTTGAAGCCTCCGCCGCAAGAGTCCTATCATTCGCTGGGGTCCTCAGTTATTATACAACACCCCTACTACGAGGATATAATCCCTCTTTTTTCTTTGCCTGCCTCTGATTTTATCAAATCGGACCAGGAGACTATTCATGGTGTTCATTACCTAACTGTCCTAACTGCATGTGGTATTATCACAGGCAATTTGTTTGACGAGGTTTACTTGAGTTATGATAAGTACGGTGAAAAGAAGATCCAAGCACATCGCCACGGTCTCCTTCGATCTGGCTCCTACTACCTTCAAGTAGTGGGGACGGAGCCGCAGCTTCCCGAAACTAGATCAACCACAATAGCAGACGGTACGGCCGACTCGCCAGCAAAACCCCTTCCCTATCCCGTCTTGCCAAGTTTTACGGATTGGGAATTTCCCCACGGGAAGGTGCCGAAGGAATGGGAACAGCCGTATGGGCTCAAAGTTGTATGCCAAGATCGCTGCATTATAACAGCGTATCGAGCATCAGTTGAACTAGCCCATTTAAACCCAAAGGAGAAAATAAACTGGTATAACAAAAATTCAATGTCCAGCAGCCTCGTAAGGAACAACGTTTCTCATAACGCTACGATTAACTCTAAGCTTAACTTAATCGGACTACGGCGCGATCTACACAAGGTGTTTAATGAACTATCGTTTGTTATTGTGCCAAAGCAGGTTTCTGTTTTGACGAGTTCATGGACACAACTACCAGTGGCTGCAACAACTCAGCAGCCCCTAGCGACTGAGGCAACTGAACAGTCCCCAGTGGCTGAGGCGACTGAGCAGTCCCCAGTGGCTGCAACAACTCAGCAATTATTAACGGCTAAGGACCAAGAACTTGATTTTGCGGTTCATTTTCTAAGCCAGGTTACTTGTTCTGAATATGTCGAGTCACACCATAATGTATCCATACGGAAAACAGATCTTAGCCATTTGAGCCTCGAATTCCTTTTCGTCCATTTTGCTCGGGCGATATTTCCACTCTTACGAGCTTTTTTGAACGGCGAACAGAAACGATACGCTACGATAATCTGTGTTGACGAGAATAGCGGAACGTTTAAGAAGACAGCATTCCTGAGTGGAACAGACCTTCAAAAGAACCGGGAAGCCAAGGGCGAGAATATAAATGGCGGGAACATGGGGAACAAACGGCGGCGTAAGAGTACCGGACACGTCGAGGAATTCAACGGGTTTGAAGAGGATGACAATGGGAAATGGAGACTACGCAGTCGTATTCATTACCATTGGGAATACGAATCAGAATCGGAATCGGAATACGAATCGGAGTCCGAGGGAGCCAAGCGCGGTAGGCCAAGGCAGAGGCTGGCCGAACACGAAGACAGTGATGGAGACGGAGATAATTATTGAAAGTATGGTCAAGGAGTTACTCCGTGTTAGAATCACGGGGTAGTAAGTTCAAGTTGTCAAAGGTAGTACTTGGTAATCCCGTTAGATTATCTAGAAGTCTAAGTTCTAATATTACACACTGCAGGGCACAGCCTACTTATACACTTTTACTGCATTGTGGATCGCATGTATCCCAGCCACCTGGGTTTGACACTCCCTCTCGATCCATACATGCAGTGATGAGTCAAGGTCTTTAAAGATACTTGACTCCCTCTGAGTGTGATTCAGGGAACGAAGGGGACGAAGGGGTTTGCGAGACGGTTTTATAGTATCGACAAAGTTCCCTGGAACGGGACGCCATAAAGAGGGTGGCTGCCAAGTAGTCGAGTAGAGAGAGCTTATAATTCCGTAGTAGCTGTAATGTGTTGTGAGTAACGTCCGTAAGTGATGGCTCGCGATCCCTTTCAGTCCGCTTATTTCGTATACCCTGTAGTGTAGTGCTCTTCCTGTATATAATATTCCTTTCTGTAGACTTCTTTGCGATAACTAACACCCTAGACTAAGGCAGGAGTCGAAGGCACCCTCGAAGTCGTGGATCTTGGTCTCCTAGGTAAGGTCTGTCCCCCATATCGTACCAGATACGGACTCGTTCCATCGAGTAGCGGACACACTTCTGTTGACCACTCCATCTTCGATCACTGTTATACCAGATAGTTAAGCTGCCTGACTTCTTCTTAAGATATTCATAAGCCTGCCTCTGGAACCCTTGAAGTGCCTCCCTTATCCTTGTGCCTTCTGCTAGTTGGTCATAGGGGTCACAGTCCCAAAACAACACGTGCTTCCCATTTTGACCGCTCTCCTTTAGGACAATCATGCTGAACGCATGCCATTCCTCATCATCTACCCTCCATCCAGCTCCTAGGCCAGCAGTAGGTACTGCGAACATGGCTATAGATACTGATACCCCTGGTTTTGGAGCCAACCAGAACTCCTCTAGTGTTGCCCGTGCTGCTATATCTCGGTGCCATTTAGTTCCACAGCGATGTAGGTAACGGATTCGGTGCGAAGCTCTGACGAATGATATGGAGCGCGGGTGGACGTATGGTTGAGAGGACTTCGGTTGGTTCGTTAGTTCAGGGTGGTTCGGTACCTCTTCGAGTCGTCCTGCGTTATATTGGCGAAGGTACTTCTCAAAGGTTGGACCTATCGTATCTGGATGTGTGGGCATTCGTAGGATTCGGTCTGGATCATATGACATAATCCATTGTCTCTCTTGTTGGAGTATAGTCCTTGGGTGCCTTGTAGTTTTCGTTTCGGCAATTCTCTTCTTGTCATCAATTGTCTCAGCTGACTCGGTATTCATCTTGTAGCCCAGCTTCTGAGGATTCCAGTGTATGTAGTTTTAAAATGTAAAGACAGGTTTTGACGGAGTTATTTGTGGTAGAAGAAATAGCGGTGAGGAGTGATAGAGATTTTCAGCCATCAGCCTTGCGCACGAACCATCACAGCATTCACTCTAACCCCAGAACCCTTCTGAATTTCTCAAAAGGCAGGTCTGGGTAGTGGTTTTGTGAGCCCATCAGCCACTTGATCCAGGGTAGATACGTATTTGAAATCAACTTCTCCAGCAGCTACTTGCTCCTGGCACCATCGATCTTATATTGAGATGTGTTAACCCCTTCCGTGTGGTGGTGGGTTGTGAGACGCTGAGATAGCCCCCTGATTGTCACCATATATAATGGTAGGTACGTCCCCTGACCCAGCATTCAGTTCGAACAGCAATCTCCTTATCCAAATGGCTTCGTTAGAAGCTTGAGTTTGCCCCCTTAGTTCATATTTAAAGGACGACAGAGAAACTGTTGGTTGACGTTTTGAACTTCAGCTTACTGCCCCGCTCCCTAGATTGAAGACATACCCCGAAGTTGATCGACGCGTCTCCTTACAGGCTCCCCAGTCTGAGTCGGTGTAGCCTTGTAATTCGACGATGCCTCCCTTGTACACTAGCTTCAGATGAATTGTGGTCATCAGGTACCTAAATATCTGCTTCACTGCCCTGATACAGGAGGCGTTTGGCTTTGTCATATACCTACTGCACTTGGAGACAGCGAAGGCAATATCTGGTCTGGTACCTAACATTGCCAAAGATGAAGTTCACGCCCATAGGAACGCTCGACGTCGATGGTGATAATCAGGGCGCACACCAGAGCCAGCGCAGTATAGAAAAACAAAGGTGTACGAAAGCATACGTATATTGCGAGCGAGGCTTCCTTTGGAGTATAGATTGCTTGTACGTCTCTAATTACAGGTTGGGCTCAGAGGAGCAATGAGCACTTGTAAGTGCGTTCGCATGCAAATTTGTATGGCAAGCTGCTCTTCAAAGCCTTACCGAGGACACCAATGAGACAGATCCAGGGGCTCCAGTGGCCTATGTCCACTAGAAATAATAAAAAACAAAACAGTAGCACTGAAATTCGACGGGATGAGTGCAGACGAGATAAGTCCGGACGGGTGGCAAGCGGTCAGGAACAGAGGCTAATCAAATTCGATAAGTTCGTATCCTAGTTCCGTCCGCTGTGTTTTATTTCGGTCCCGCCACTCGCCCTGTTGTAATATTTCTACAAGGCGCGTATACAAGATGCTGACTGCCTGATCCTGGTCCGGCGAACTATCCCGTTGCTGGAGCGGTAGAAAATGCTAGAAAGGGATGGTTAGGGTATCTGAGATAATACGACCATCTGCCCAACAAAATTGCGTATCCGACACAGTGACGATACGCTTTTTTCTACCGGGAATCCTTTTAATAGTCCAGAGTATTGTACGTGTAGCATAGGTATAACTAGGCTGATACCGAAGTTCTATAGGCTGTGGCGCTGTGATATCGATGCAAAGTATAGTTTGAACGTCCAGCAGATATCCGAAATAGTGTTGCACCTTTTGTCGTAGGTCGTTAAGATGCTGCCTATAAGAAACTTCAATAAGGAATGGTACTTGTCTACTACGTTGCCTATAACAAAACTGGCCATTTAGTGATATATAACTAATACAACAAATCCTACTAGTATAAGCATTATAAAGTTCTTACTTATAACTTAAAAGTGCGGGATATGTGATTATAAGACGGTCAAGCTCCCTATCGATCGCTTTAGCTAAGTTTTCTGCTATTGTTAAATGTATATGTGTTTTAGCCATAATGCGCAGTGTTAGAATATTAAAGACCTACTTGTATCGAAGGTTATCGTTAAAATATTTTAGTAGGTTGTGATCTTCTAGCTGCTGGCGTAGCTCCAGAAATGATTTCTTGTGTTACGGTTCCTACCGCTGGTATTTCCAGTATTAACTTGTTATTGCACAAAGAAGGAGAGATTCTATCTACACAGCAGAGATTTCCCAATCAGTGTATATATCCACGGGCCCTTGGCCCGTGCCCTTATACCCCTGTCCCTCGGAAGGTATTCCGTAGCGTTCCGTGACATCTTGTTTAGATGGAACGACGGATTAGATGACATGGGACCGTAACGATTATAACAGAGGTCTGCTATAGCTTTGTATGCTTGTTGCACTTTACTGTTGTCGTTAGTAGGCGCGGGCGGGGGAAGTTTAGGCGAGGTAGACTCAGGGAGGATAGACCCGCTCAGCAGACAAAAAAGGCTTAGGCTCAGACGAAGGAATAAAGGGAGGGGAGCTGCTCGGAGGTAGTAATGGTACAGTAGGCTGCCTTAAAGCGGGCTGCTCCAGAGGCATGGCTCGCTACTATTGTTTAAGAATAGCGGAGAGGGGGAAAAGTAGGAAAAAAGAAATGGATAAATGGGCTGTAGGGTGTTTTGGGCTAAAAGCTCCAATACAGTTGGGGCGGCCGGCTGTTGGAATATACCTGTCAGATATAAGGCATACCTACGAAATGTCCAATAATTGACCGGTCGCGCCAATCTTTTGGCGCAGTGGTGAATCTGACAATACCTGCAATGTACGAACCAGTAGGTTTGACCTTCGTACACTTGAGCCACGCGTGGCACACGCAGTGGCGGTGCAGGTCACGTGGCGTGGCCACGCACACATATCTGTATTTCCTATCCCGCGATGTTTCCGTACAATAGTTAATCAATCATCAAGAACCAGAATCAGTACTTTGTTTTACGCGTTTGTTTTGCTTCGTATTTATACGTATAAAGCCCATTCAACACCGACAGTGATTATTTGGTCCGTGATTTCAGTCATAGTACCTGCAATGAGCCAACAGTACTGATCAAATGTCGACGAGAAAGTTCCTGGCAAGCCTCTTCAGCTTCATGCACAAACGGGCGGTTCTAACTATACGTTTTATGTCTCAGCGAAAAGGCTAGGGTCGGCAAGGTCGGGCGCTTAGCATACCTCTGGTTTCCCGCTTGTGAATTCTCGCAAGCAGATGCACACATAGCTCAGCGCTGCCGCTCCAGATTGTGAATCCTCGTAATTTAAAAATGGCTCTCTCTCACGTCGATGTGGCTGCTGCCTGGATCCTGGCTCAGCTGGCTCGATCTCGCAATTCAAAGATGCGGTGTAGCAGACGTATGTCGATAGCTAATTTCCCGATTGAAAATTTCTCGTAATTTTAACAATGGCTGTCTTAAAATATCGCTAGTCATGTATTTGATGTTTCAGTGATGATACTTCAGCCTCTTGATCTTATCTCATGGGGCAATAGCAACCATTCTATTGCTAACCATCCGCTTTACTTGGAGTGCGAATGGACGAGGTCAGCCAGCTCAGGCAACAGTACTACATCACCATGGTCCGTGGCAAAAGGCTTTTCGGTGCGTCACCTTGTACAACGACTTTCTGGCTTCTGAAGGTGACGCCCTTGCTTCTCAACGATTTTAAATGATGATACACTGCTGAGAGCGCCAATTTTCAGCGGCAGGGTCATGGTATGGAAGCAGCGTTACTTTCACGCTACTAGCCCTGCGAATCACGCTTCTGAAGGTAACGCCCTTGCTTCTTAACAATTCTGAATAGAGCCAGCTGCATACCCAGAGGACGCCCTGCTTCTGATGATACACTGCTGCTTTGTACCATGACCCTGCTGCTGAAAATGGCTCCCTGCGTTGAGACAATGGTAACTAATTGTTACAAGGTACCAGCCCTGCGACTAGGAGATTGTGGCTTCCTCACACCGAATTCTTTTTTGTGCAAGGTACATGGCAACGTAGGGCAAGTCTTTGGTACTTGTTGTAGCATAAAGAGCTCCAACACTACACCTACAGACTAGATATCCGTATACAAAGTGCCCTCTTTGTTCTGTCACTCAGGGGGAGTGATATGCAGCTGTAGGCACTCCGAGGTATTGCGAAAGAGTCCTGCTTCCTGTCCCTGCCGCTACCGGCGAGATGGGCAAACAGATGGGGTTTATTTGCCGCTTCATCTGTTGATACGTAAGGGGCAGCGTCCTCGTGTGACAACCCATCTCCCTTGATGACTCGCCATCGAGCTTACGCTTACGTGTTTTCTGGGTCGCTTGTATAGGTGATCGATATTAAACTTTTCTCCCTATTTGGTAAGTATGTACGATTACTTCATCCCTAGTAAAAGCGGTGTGCTGTAATATCTAACGAGAGTATTCTCGACCATTCGAAGCCGGGCAGCCGATCCGTACGATCCTGCCAGCTCTGCTGCTTCCCTTCTTATGCTACCTAGCTACCTACAAACCTCGTATCTCTAAACACAATGCAGATCATACAAAATCAACCATATAGAATCCTTGATACTGTTGCTAATGATGATGGAATAACGGTGTAATAAAATTTAGTGTGTATAATAATTAAAACATTAACAAGTTCAGCCTCCATCTGAATCCGGACTTGAAGCCACTTGTCTCATCAGTCGGCTCCATTCGTAACACACGGGCGAATCAGAAAAGCATCAATAGTCCACCTCTCCATCCCTACTACTAGAAATACCAACAATAGCCCTGGCCTTCTTACCCCTATAAGATGGATGATTCTCAAATTAGGAAATGGATCGATCATCTCGACTCTTTCCCTCGTAACTTCGAACCTAAGCCTTACTCGAAGTTATCGGAACGCACCCATTACGAACCCTATCAGTTCCCAAAGCCCAAGCACGGGAGTCTTACCTCGACAGACTCAGATATGGCCCGGCCGCCCAGTAAGTACCATCGCCGCCTGACGCACGCACCCTTTATCGCTTTGGTCCACCTACTTGAATTACCGGCTCGTGCTAATTCGAATGTCGTGGTAGAGCGTAAGGTTGGCGCCAACGGCGAGAAAGGTAAGTACTTTTGTTAACTAACAACGCACTTTTCTTTGTTGTTGCCCACGTATATAGAGTATAAGCTCGTACTAACTTAAATCAATATACTAGTTAAGGATGGTGGTTCAAGCCAAGGATCCAAGAGGGCTAAGACTCTTAAGAATGGTACTTGCTTTAAACAATGGCATAAAACATGGAACAAAATAGAAGTTCAGAAAGAAAACGGCTTTGACGAGATTAAGGAGCTGCAGGTAAAGATCTATAATCTTTTTCATGGTCGTAAAGGGATTTTTCCTCACGAGCTTGCGGCCATCTACTCGGATTATCATAAGGAATCTCCACATATGTTCCAAACAGAGCCTACTCCCAAGAATGATCGAAATTCCTTTCCTGAGCTTCTTGAAACCTACGGGTTTACAGAGTGTTCCTGCTTTACCGACCACCATCGCGCTTGTAGAGAGCTCTATGTGTTACGAGACATCGTTGTTAACACTCAACGTGCAGTACTTAACCAGGTACACGAGTGCGCATGGGTATCAGACATATATCTACCACTTCTCAGAGTTGCATTCGATGATCAAGTGGAACATGTCGCGATAGTAAAGATGGCACCCGAGCAAGCTTCCCAGTCCGATTTGGCTTCTGTCACTGAAAGAGAGCTTACTTCAGGAGCCAAGGGCGCCCTCTCAGACGCCGCCCGTGGCCTCAAGGTCGTAGATGTCGTGGTTGCCCTGAACGTTGACAGTAATCACAAGCTTCAAGCAATCATTGACGATCTGGACCTTGGTGATCCCCGTCACATCAACCAAACCCTTTACCCAGCACTTCAAACAAACATCATTGCTCTATCTCTTGAAGCCAAAAAGGTAATTCATGACACGGATCCACTACCACAACTTCAACGATGGACTTTAGCGTGGCACGAACGAATGAGAAAGCTTCGCGAGAGTGCATCCGAGAAAAATCTTGCTACTCTCGAAGACGAAGAGCGTATACGCCTTATGGATGAGGATAAAAAAGCGGTTCTTATCCCAGTCCCTTTGCTCACAGCGGTCGGAGCAAACTGGGATCTCTATTTCGCATTCTTTGACGAAGACTTATCTACCACGCTATATGGCCCGAATAAGTTACCTTCGACGGGGACGTTAGCAGAGACGTATGCCTTGGTAGCCTGCCTAAGACTTATCCAGGACTGGATGTCGACAAAGTTTAAGGATGCGATGGAAGCCTGGCTTGCGGGTATAAAGGTGGACACTGCCGAGCCGGACGAGCTGGACGGCGGCAAGGGGGATAGCGTCCAGGGGGCCGACAACGGGGACGCCAGCGATGGGAACGCTGTCTGTTGAGATTATGAGCGAATATCAAGATTCGTATATGGTGAAATGGTAGGTATATGAGCGTTGCATTCAGCTTATCTACTTCATTGGCAAGGTGGGAAGACCTCATATATATACACAAACAGGACGTCCGTGTCCCTCGTATCCCCTTCATCCGTATAGTACATGAAGTGACTACTTGACACAGTTCCATTTTGACAGTATATTGGTTAAACATTAAAGGTAAGTCTAAGTACAGTGGAGTGCGGTGGTACCTCATATTATATAGTAGGTTGTGTGTGGGGCGTTGTACCCAGCCACCTGAATTCTAAAACTCCCACTCGAACCACACACTTCCGCATTCGTCCAAAAGTGAGGCTATCGCCAGTCTCCTGTCCTGACTATTCCTTATTTTGCTTGGAGTTGCACGCAGTCTTGGAAGCGTACATCTTATCACCCCTCGTGTTACAACACAATCATTACAATGCACGCGACAAGCCGTCGGATCTGACCCCCTCGGGTAATGCACCTAGTTGTTGTGTCATTCCGGCTCCCCAGACGCGTGGCACGGTGGTGGTCATGGATCCAGACAGGACGACGCTGACAAGAAGACATGATGGTCCTACATTGTATCCGCTGGACCTCTCCCTCCATCATCTGTTGCGTAGCGTAACATTCTGTTGGCAGCATTCATATTAATAGACAGTGGTAATACCGTCTTCTTAGCAGCCGGCGCGTTGCGTAGGTACCACGGTCGCTTGGTAGCTGGCGCGTCGCTACTCTGTAGAGGCTGCTTGGTAGCTAACGTATTGTTACTCTGTAGAGACTGCTGTCGCTTAGTAGCTGGCGCGTTGCGACTCTGTAGAGGTTGCTTGGTAGCCGGCGCGTCGCAACTTTGTAGAGGTTGCTTGGTAGCTGGCGCGTCGCTACTCTGTGAGGGCTGCTGCTGCTTAACAGCTCGAGATCCATCTTCTTTCCCTAGTTCTTTTGCCTGTCCTTTTTCTACCCCTTGCGTACATTGTACTTTGTTGTCCTCCAATTCTTTGAGACCAAGAACGCTCGATATTCGAACGTGCAAGGAGTGGTATGGCTTGTACGAGATAGGGGTGATTTGGAAGTGTATCTTGCGGCAGGAACTCTTGCTGCACCGTGGTCGTTTGGAAGGGAACTTTAAAAGTTCGAGGAAAGCAGATGAGATAGATGTCGTATAGACGTAGAGGTGTTGACGGTCCTTATACGCAAGGATGCGTACATGGTGAACCTGACAATCACAAGTAGGGGATTGAGTACCAGAACCATACCTCTGCCGTTGAGCTAGGCCGATAGCAATAGCAGCAATTAAAGGGTCGTGCAAGTAGTTGGCTGGCTTGACTCGGGCATAGCGTCGTTTACCCACGTTCAGCATAACATCGTCGCTTCTAGGCCGCCACTCTACTAATCTTTTGCGATCCTTTTCTGCGTTTCGAAGGTTGATATCGGCGATTGAAACGGGACCCTCAACAAGTATGCTTGAATTACATATCCGGAAACGCTTCCGATAGTTGTGGATCGCGTCATTATCTCTGTGAAATTTAAAGTATACGCTGCCTTCGGGACGCTCACCCGTATAAGGTTTCATCAGATCTGCCATAGCACACCCTCTATTGTACCAACAACGACTAACGGCTAGTCTTCGTGCCTGAGTTTGTCTGTAGAGAGCATCCGCAGACATCTCGGACAGAGAAAGTCCGCTATTATCGACCGTGTCGCTTTTATTCTCGTTCATAGAGAAGCTGCATTGAAAAATATCGAGGTGTTCTTGCGTCCATTTTAGAGGCTCCCGGTAGAGAAGTTTGGTCGAGTGCTGGCGCAGCACCTCAAAAAAGGATAGGTGAGAAGGATTTTGTGGTCGTGATGGAGCCATTGTGGAGTGGACAGGATCGATCTACTATGTACAATAGTAGGTGGACTAAGCAAGTTAGTTATGGTTGAAGAACCAGCCCAGTATTGGACGGTTTTGTTTATGTAGGGGTCAACAAAGCAGGTCCAAAGATCAGCCCCTGTCAGGTATTCTGGTCTTACAGGGATAGTGGGAACTTGGCACGCTAATACCTCCATGGCTGGGGGTCGATTTCTGCGGCATGAAGAACTCGTCAAATGGCATGAAACTAGCCAATTTCAGTAATTCGCCCCATTATTCTATCAGATTCTGCCAGATAATTCGTTGCGTAGATTCTAGCCATTCGACCTCTACCCCAGGAAAATTACGACGAGACCGAAAAGAAACTATGGGATGAATGGAAAAGTCAAGTAGATATATGGCATGCCAGCAACGAAGGGCGGGCAGGAGGCTGGGATAAGGATGTCATGTACTGGAGCGATTTACTCGCGAGGTTCGACCCACTAAGTCCACTTTTTGTACGGTTTAAAAAGTATTTACTGTTAATGCATGTTGAGATTATGAGTGAATATCAAGTATTCGTATATTGGTTAAGCATTAAGGTAAGTCTAAGTACAGTGGAGTGCGGTGGTACCTCGTACTATATAGTGGGTTGTGTGTGGGGCGTTGTACCCAGCCACCTCAATTTCTAACACTCCCACTCGAACCACACGCGTGAGGCTATCGCCAGTCTCCTGTTCTGACTAATCCTTATTATGCTTGGAGTTGTACGCAGTCTTGGAAGCGTACATCCTCAACTCCTTGATAGGGTAAGTCCCCTAGCCTTGCCCACTCTGTCAGCTTCTTCAGGGAGTTAGGTAGGCATCTCTCCTTGCCTCCGTCACCCGTGTAAGTATTGTACCACACCTCAGCAGTAGTCATCTTCCTCTTTTCTCGTAGGTATTCGATGAAGCTACGCTGCTTGCCGAAGAGTAATGCCTTCCATCGTCCCATCGGAGGTACTCCCACTGGATCACAGTCCCAGATTAACACGTATTTGCCCTTGGAGTCCCTGGCCTTGATAATGGCCACTAGGAATACGTGCCAGATCCTTTCTTTCCACTGGTCCCCTATAAGTAGTCCGTTTGGAACGCTGAATACTGCGACCTTGAAGTGTCGTGTATCGGTATTCAGGGGACCGGCAAAGTGGCTGAAGCAGTCTCGTGTTTCGGCATCAGGCATGTGATTCATCCAGTTCGCTTTGTCTTGTTCGTCGTGAAAGGAGATCACTCGAGGGTGGACGTATGGGTAGTTATCTTGGTTGTTTTGTAGCATAGGGTATCCTGGAGGTACCTTTGGTGCGTTCTGACGCTGGAACTGCTGTAGGTATACTTCGAGTTCGGAGCCCAGTGTCTCTGGATCGGAGGGAGGTTCGAGAAGGTGCTGTTCAGGTCCATGACTTCCTTCAGGGTGGTGCCGAGATGCTGTCCTGTAGGGCAACCCCTCATAGGGTGCTTGGATAGGCATAGTGTTCGATGGCACTGGTCAATAATGTTGTAGGTAGTATTGTTGGAATCGTAGAAAGAATGAGATTCTGATGGTATCTAGAGTTGTGGTGTACCTTAAAAGGTTGTATAGTTAAATTACATCGTTAGCGATAAGTTCCCTGGAACGGGACGCCATGGCGGGTGAGAGCCCCGTGCAAGACGATCGTAAGCCTGTGAGGTGTCACTTCGCTATTCGCTATTTCTCCCACTCGCATCATAGGCGGAGTCCTAGGGCGTCTCTGAACGTGATGAATTTGTCCTTTGACAGCGGCTTAGTAAGCCTGTCGGCTATCTGCTCAGAAGTATGGATCCAGAGGAAGTCCACGTCTCCTCGCTGTGTTGCTTCTCTGCAGAAGGCCTGCTGTATCGGAACGTGCTTCATCTTGCTGTGGAACTGAGGGTTCTTTGCCATGGCTATTGCCCCTTGATTATCCCCGTATATTATCGTGGCGGACATGTTCTCTTTGGTGGCGTTTAGTTCCGCGAGCAGCCGTCTGAGCCATATAGCTTCCTTGGTAGCCTGGGTCTGGCCCATGAGCTCTGATCCATAGGAGGAGCAGTGCTCTGCTGTCTTTTAGAACTCCAGCTAATGGCACCGCTGCCAATATTAAAGATGTACCCCGCTGTAGAGCGTCTGGTCTGAGTGCAGCCTGCCCAATCGGCATCGGTCCATCCAACGAGATCCTGCAGCTCGTCTTGATAGCACAGTTTTAGATCAATGGTGCCGCGCAGGTACCGTAGCACCCGTCTCACCGCTGCTAGATGTGCCGGTGTAGGGTTCTTCATGTACCTGCTTAAATAGGACACGGCGTAGGCTATACCACTTTACATCGTCTCTTTTAGCCTCGCAGCCATCAGCTGGTTCGGGGATCTTATTCACGTCCATCGGTGTAGCGAGGGTATGTGCCTCCCACTGCCCTAGATCCCTGATTATCTTCTTTAGGTAGGCTCTTTGGCTGAGATAAATAGCCTTGTTCTTCCGGTCCCGGGTGATTGCCATCCCAAGGTAGTAGGAACAGGGCCCTAGGTCTTGCATTTCAAACCTCTCTGACAGAGCCTTCTTGATCTCGTAGATCTCTTCTTTAGAGGGTCCTGCTATAAGGAGGTCATCCACGTATACGGCGATGTAGATATGGCCTTTGGCGAATACACCAACGTCTGAGTCCAGGGGTTCGAATCCAAGTCCGCGGAGAAATTCGGCCAGGGTGTTGTACCATACCCTGGGGGCCTGTTTCAGACCGTACAGGGCTTTATTTAGCTTGCAGACCTTACCGCTACCATCATCGAATTCGGGCGGCTGCTCGACATAGACATCTTCGTCTATACTGCTGTACAGAAACGCTGTTTTGACGTCCATCTGCTCTATCTCGAGATCTAGGGCGGCAGCCAGGGCGAATAGAGCCTTGTAGCTCATAAGCTTCACTACAGAGGCGAAGGTCTTGTTGTAGTCTTCTCTGGCCACTTGTTCGAAGCCCCGAACGATCCAACGGGCCTTGTACCTAGTAATGTCTCCAATTGGACCCGTCTTGATCTTGTAGACCCATTTGCCAGACATCAGGTTCCTGCCTGCAGGTAGCTCGCAGAGGGTCCAGGTACGGTTATCCACCAGTGACTTGTATTCGGCACCCATGGCCTTGTACCACTCCTTCCATCTGGCATCCTCTTTGGCCTGTTTGTAACTCTTTGGCTCTATTTGAGTTGCCATGAAAACGAACGACAGGGCAGCAACTGCTATTTTGAACGCTGGCGTAGAGTACGCAAGCATTAGTCCTAGATTCTCTGCACCAGTTGCTTGGGCCCTGGGTCTCATATTATAACGGACTTCAGGTACGTCTGGTACAGGACTTCCTAGCTGTAGGTAGGGTGGTGCCGGTGGGTGTTCAACCGGTTCCTGTGGCGTGCCTGGGGGTGTGGGGGACCCAGAGGTCTCTAAGGATATTGGAGATCCTGCTGCAGGCCATGGAGTTGGCTGTCTGAACTGTCTTGGCGGCGTTGCTAGTGGTACTGCTGTTGGCCATGGGGTTGGCTGTCTCTGTTCCCTTGACCGCATTATTGGTGACGAGTGAGGTTCTGGGAGTTCAATCTGCAGACGTGTGACTGGTGGTTCAGCCTGTGGGCTTACGACTGGTGGTGTGTAGAGGTCTAAAGAGTCAGCCGGCGGCATTTCAAAAGCTGTTCTGGCTCTCTTCTGCCGGGTGGCCTCCTTCTCGACCTCTCTCGCCATTCGTCGCTTTTCCTGCCTACTGATTGGTGATGGTGGCCTTGGGTGCTTATCCAGGAATTCAGTGATCCTGGTAGCCCTTTCAGTCCTTTTGCCATCCTTAGTTAGGCGGTGTAGGTGTTCCTCAGTGAATACCACGTCGTAGGCGTTAGTCACTAAGTGATTATCAAGCCTGTAGATGGTGTAGTTATGGCTCCCATCGCCTTCGTATCCGAGCATTCGGCAGTGTACGGTCTTTGCCTTTAGCATGTGTGCCTTTTCAGGGAGTAAGTATCTACCGGGAGCCCCAAAGGTTACCATGTAGTGGCAGTCCGGCTTCTCTCCATACCAGTTCTCGTGCGGAGTAGTCATCGTAGGTCTGAAGATCCTTCTGTTCTTGATATAAGCAGCAGTCTGGATGAATATAGGCCAGAGATTTAGTGGGATCTCGCTTTCTTTAGCAGTAGAGACCATCGCCCGTACCATGTCCTTTAGGGTGCGAATAACTCGTTCAGCCTTTCCATTCTGCTGATGCTGGTTTGTAGCAGAGTATCTGATAGTGATGCCCTTCTGCGTACAGTATCTGATGAAATCTCTACTGACGTGTGACCCAAGCTTGTCTAGATTGACTATGCGGCAGCGCCTTTCAGGTCTCTCCCACTTTTGTAGAAGGTCCTTGAATTCTGCAAACCATCCACTAGGTCGCTGCAGTGGTATAGCCCAGACTCTGCCAGTGAAATCGCAGGTCACGGCCATCCACCCTGTAGACCCATCGTAGCCTTTTGGAGTGTCTTCAGACATACCGGCTTCGTTAAGGTGTAGAGATTCCATAGGGTAGGTTCCCTTTGAAAGTCTACCTTTGTGAGGTTTTGCCTGTATTCTGCCTTCGACACAGGCTTCGCAGATGCAGTATTTATTGAGATTATGAGCGAATATCAAAGATTCGTATATTGGTTAAGCATTAAGGTAAGTCTAAGTACAGTGGAGTGCGATGGTACCTCGTATTATATAGCAGAATGCGTGTGGGGCGTTGTACCCAGCCACCTGAATTTACTAGCCGTAATTCCAACACTCCCACTCGAACCACACGCGTGAGGCTATCGCCAGTCTCCTGTTCTGACTATTCCTTGTTATGCCTGGAGTTGTACGCAGCTCTGGAAGCGTATATCCTCAACTCCCTGATAGGGTAAGTCCCCTAGCCTTGCCCATTCCGACAGCTTCTTCAGCGTGTTCGGTAGGCACCTGTCTTTGCCTCCGTCCCCTGTGAATGTATTGTACCAGACCTCAGCAGTGGTCATCTTCCTCTTTTCTCGTAGGTATTCGACGAAGGTGCGCTGTTTGCCGAAGAGCAGTGCCTTCCATCGTCCCATCGGAGGTACTCCCACTGGATCACAATCCCAGATCAGCACGTATTTGCCCTTGGAGTCCCTGGCCTTGATAATGGCCACCAAGAACACATGCCAGTCCCTTGTTTTCCACTGGTTGCCTATGATCGGTCCGTTGGGTACGCTGAACACCGCGATCTTGACGTGTCGTGTACTGGTGTTTAGGGGGCCAGCGAAGTGGCTGAAGCAGTCTCGTTCTTGGGCATCGGGTATGTGGTTCGTCCAGTTCACTTTGTCTTGCTCGTTGTGAAAGGAGATTACTCGAGGGTGGACGTATGGGTAGTTCTCTTGGTTGTTTCGTAGCATAGGGCACCCTGGAGGTACTTCTGGCACATTCTGGAGCTGATACTGCTGTAGGTATACTTCGAGTTCGGAGCCCAGCGTCTCTGGATCGGAGGGAGGTTCCATGAGGTCTATGGGATAGCTGTCCATGATTTCTGAGATGGTAAAGGACTTGGAGGTGCTTCGTTCGGGTCGCTTGGGCGATTTTCTTGTAGGGTAGTGTCCTAACGCTGGCAAGGATATCCTGCAGGGTGACCCTCTATGGGGCCTGGCGTTTAATGGCCAGATTCTGATTGTGTTCAGAAAACGCGGTGTGCCTTGAAAGGTCATATAGTTAAATTACATCATTAGCGATAAGTTCCCTGGAACGGGACGCCATAGCGGGTGAGAGCCTCGTGCAAGATGATCGTAAGCCTTTTGAAGAGTATCGGTATAGGGAATCTGCCTGTGAAGTGTCACTTAGCTGTGTTCTCCCACTCGCATCACAGGCGGAGCCCTAGTGCGTCTCTGAACGTGGTAAATTTATCCTTCGGCAGCGGCTTAGTAAGCCCGTCGGCAATTTGCTCAGAGGTATGAACCCAGTGAAAGTCGACGTCTCCTCGCTGTGTTGCTTCCCTGCAGAAGGCTTGCTGTGTTGGAACATGCTTCATCTTGCTGTGAAACTGAGGGTTCTTTGCCATAGCTATAGCCCCTTGGTTATCCCCGTATATTATCGTGGCGGACATGTTTGCTTTAGTAGCATTCAGCTCCGTGAGCAGTCGCCTAAGCCATATAGCTTCCTTGGTAGCCTGGGTCTGACCCATGAGCTCCGATTCGCAGGACGAGAGGGCAGTACTTTGCTGTCTTTTGGAGCTCCAACTAATCGCGCCACTACCGATATTGAAGATGTACCCTGCGGTAGAGCGTCTAGTCTGGGTGCAGCCCGCCCAATCGGCATCGGTCCATCCAACAAGGTCCTGTAGCTCGCCTTGATAGCACAGTTTCAGATCTATAGTGCCACGGAGGTAGCGTAGCACCCGTCTCACCGCTCCTAGGTGCGCTGGCGTGGGGTTTTTCATGTACCTGCTCAGATAGGACACGGCATAGGCTATATCTGGCCTAGTACCAAGCATGGCGTACATTAGGCAGCCGATGGCCTTGGCGTACCACTTAACATCGTCTCTTGCAGCTTCGTACCTATCGGCTGGCTCAGGTATCTTGTTCACATCTATGGGTGTGGCGATAGTATGTGCCTCCCACTGGCCTAGATCCCTGATTATCTTCTCCAGGTAAGCTCTTTGGCTAAGGTAGATGGCCTTGTTTTTCCGATCCCGCGTGATTGCCATGCCAAGATAATAAGAGCAGGGGCCTAGATCTTGCATCTCGAACCTCTCCGATAACGCTTTCTTGATCTTGTGGATCTCGTCTTTAGAGGGGCCTGCGATAAGGAGGTCATCCACGTATACGGCAATATAGATATGGCCTTTTGCGAAAACGCCAACGTCTGAGTCTAAGGGTTCGAATCCAAGTCCGCGGAGAAATTCGGCTAGGGTGTTGTACCACACTCTGGGGGCCTGTTTTAGACCATACAGGGCTTTATTCAGCTTGCAGACCTTGCTGCTGCCATCATCGAATTCGGGCGGCTGCTCAACGTAGACGTCTTCGTCTATGCTGCCGTATAGAAACGCTGTTTTGACGTCCATCTGCTCTATTTCGAGATCTAGGGCAGCAGCCAGGGCAAATAGAGCCTTGTAGCTCATGGGCTTGACCACTGAAGCGAACGTTTCGTTGTAGTCTTCTCCGGCCACTTGTTCGAAGCCCCGAACAACCCAACGAGCCTTATACCTGGTGATCTCTCCGTTTGGGCCCGTCTTGATCTTATAGACCCATTTGCCAGACATCAGGTTCCTGCCTGCAGGTAGCTCGCAGAGGGTCCAGGTACGGTTGTCTACCAGTGACTTGTATTCGGCACCCATGGCCTTGTACCACTCCTTCCATCTGGCGTCCTCTTTGGCCTGTTTGTAACTCTTTGGCTCTATTTGAGTTGCTATAAACACGAACGACAGGGCAGCAACTGCTATTTTGAACGCTGGTGCAGAGTACGAGAGTCCTAGATCCTCTGTAGTAGTGGCATGAGCCCTAGGTCTCATATTGTAGCGGCCCGCTTCAGGTATATCTGGTACAGGGCTTCCTAGTTGTAGGTAGGGCGGTACTGGTGGGTGTTCAACCACTTCTTCTGCTGGTGTCCCTGGAGGCGTAGGGGATCCAGGGGGTGTAGAGATCTCTGAGGATGTTGAGGACTCTGCTGTTGGCCATGGGCTTGGCTGTCTCAGTTGCCTTGACCGCGTTATTGGCAGTGCATAAGGCTCTGGGAGTTCGATCTGCAAGCGCGTAACTGGTGGTTCAGCTGGCTGTTCAACTTGTAGGCTTGTGCTTGGCAGTGTGTGGGCTGGGCTTTCAGCTTGTACACGAATAGCCGGTGGTGTGTAGAGGTCTAGAGGGTTAGCCGGCGATGTTTCGAGGGCTGTTCTAGCTCTCTTTTGCCGGGTAGCCTCTTTTTCGGTCTCTCTAGCCACTCGTCGTTTTTCCTGCCTGCTGATTGGAGATGGTGGCCTTGGGCGCTTCTTGTCCAAGAATTCAGCGATCTTTATAGCCCTTTCAGTCCTCTTTCCGTCCTTGGTTGGGCGGTGTAGGTGTTCCTCAGTAAATACTACATCATAAGCATTGGTCACTAAGTGATTATCAAGCCTGTAGATGGTATAGTTGTGGCTCCCGTCACCTTCGTACCCTAGCATTCGGCAGTGCACCGTTTTTGCTTTTAGCATAGATGCCTTTTCAGGGAGTAGATATTTGCCGGGTGCTCCAAAAGTCACCAAGTGATGGCAGTCTGGCTTTTCTCCGTACCAGTTCTCGTGCGGAGTTGTCATTGTACGCCTGAAGATCCGTCTGTTCTTGATATAAGCAGCAGTTTGGATAAATATAGGCCACAGGTTCAGTGGAATCTCGCTCTCTTTGGCGGTAATAACCATGGCCCGTACCATATCTTTCAAGGTACGAATAACCCGTTCGGCTTTTCCGTTCTGCTGATGCTGGTCTGTAGCAGAGTATCTGATAGTGATGCCTTTTTGCGTGCAGTATCTGATGAAGTCCCCGCTGATGTGTGACCCGATCTTATCTAGGTTGACTATACGGCAGCGCCTCTCAGGTCTCTCCCACTTTTGCAGGAGGTTCTTGAACTCCGAAAACCACTCACTAGGCCGCTGTAGTGGGATGGCCCAGACTCTGCCAGTGAAGTCGCAGGTCACTGCCATCCACCCTGTAGATCCATCGTAGCCCTTCGGGGTCTTCTCAGGCATGCCGGCTTCATCAAGGTGTAAGGACTCTAAGGGGTAGGTTCCTTTTGAGAGCTTACCCTTATGTGGCTTGGCCTGTATTCTGCCCTCGATGCAGGCTTCGCAGATGCAGTACTCAGTCTGTGGTGTAAGGCCAGTGGTTATTTTCATTAGCTCTCTGATTTCCTTTTCACTGGCATGGCCGAGTCTCTCGTGCCACACTTTCAGGGTGGGATCAATGGAGTAAGAGCGAAGAGTAAAATTAAGGGCTGCTATCTGTGGACTTTTGTCCGGCTGTTTGACTATATACAAGCCTCCTGCTTCGTATGCTTCAAGGAATGTATGATCACCCATGGCTGCCCAGGCCTTGTTATGGTGGAAGAGAAATTCAGCACCCTTCTTTGCCAGTTGGGATATTGATACTAGGTTGGCTCCTAGATCAGGGCAGTAGACAGCGTTCGTAATGGTCACTATCTCTGTCTTGCCTTCAACTAGTGCTGGAAACCTCGCTGTGCCTTTCCATCTAGGGGTAATGATGGTGCCACCGATCCCATAGACCGGTGCTCCATCATACTCGACTAGTTCTGTGAACAGTGATCTGTCACAGAGGTTGGTCTGGCTGCAGCCGCTGTCGAGGATAATGGTCTTAGCGATTTGCTTCATTAGCTCTTCAGCGTTCTGTTTCGGCATGTTGAGAAAACCTAGTTCAATAAGTGCTCTTCTGGCACTCGAGTCCAGTGGGATCTTGCCCATCAGGCTCTTTGGCGTGGGTGTAGATGTGGCTATAGGAGGTAGGCCATTCGAACGCTTGAAGCCACTGAACATCCTGCTGAGGATGCCGGGTCTCCGTTCAGGCACTTTGCCCTCGTTGTCTTCATCATCTTTGGCTGCCAGGAACACTGGGTTCAGAGGGGTGAACGAGGTATCAGTGACAGTAGCCGCCAAAGCAGACGTGTTGCCTTTGTGATCCTCTTTTTGCCTCTTCCCATTATCCCTGGGCGCCCACCCTGGAGGGGCTAGTTCTGGGTGTGTATAGAAACACTGGCTTTCATCGTGCCAATATGATCTCCTTCCTGCGTTCTTGCAGGGGTTGCAGTTGGGGCTTGATCTTTTGTTGGATCTTCCTCTCTTGTTGTTATTGCCATTACCATTGCCTCTGTTGCTGTTGCTATTCCCTTGGAATTGTCTGGCAATGAACGCGGCTTTGGCATGGTTCTGAGCGGCTATTTTCTTTGCTTGCTCTTCTTGTTGGGCCTTCATCAGGGCCATCTGGAAGTTGGTACCTCTCACCAGCTTGCCACCCGTTGACTTCTTCACTGTTATGAGGTGGTTGGTCTGAAGGAAGGTTGATACGAATGCTGTATAGTCTTCGCCGAGTGCTGAGAAGAACCTCATCATCAGAAAAGGCTCTCCTAGGTAGCAGCTTTCGTCTAGTTCCTTCAGATCTGATCGTATGGAACGAAGCTTAGCAGCAAGTGCCGTAACAGTGCCTTCTGTGGCGAGGGTAGTATTCTCCCACTTGAATAGTAGGTCCTGGAAGGCAGAGCTACCAGTTGGTCTGAACTTCTCTTCGATTAGTTTCCAGATATTGGCCACTGTAGAGGTCTTGCTTTCTTCCTTCAGGGCTGCCTCGTGTTCTTTTATAATTTCACGAGCATTTTCACCACATCGGCTTCGGATACAGCCTTTGATCTTCTGTTGGGCAACTGTCCAAACCTCCTGGGCCTTGTACAGGTCTGCCCCAGTGAGCATGTCGGCGATCTCTACTGGTTCATCTTCCTTGGACTCCCCCGGTAGTAGGTTCTCGTAGCCTAGTACCGATATATAGTCCTCCATCTCCCTTCTAAATCGGAAGTAGTCCGTGGGGGACTCCAGCATCGTGACGCCCTGGAGCCCAGAGGAGACCTTGGTATCTTCACTCATCGTGAACTTGGTCTGGGTGTAAACCTAAGATCTGTGTATTCGTAGGTGGGCTCCTGCCGGGTGGCCTTCGATAGGGATGGACTTGAGATCGGTATACGTTCGTCGTCTGTGATCAGTATAGGCTCGTTCTTCGCTTCGGCTCTGGCTTGACAAGCGCGTTCGAACTCAAGTTCCGATTGTGTTGGTGTGACCACACTAGGCGAGGTAAAGGGGCCGGGGCGTATTTCAAGCTGAATGGGAGTAGATGGCCTGGTGATGACTTCTAGTCCAAATAAACTGACCTCGATGTCGTCCGGTATAGATACAGGTGATACGGCACGTGGTGAAGGTGAGGGTATTGGCCTTGGAGATGAGCTAGAGAGAGTAGGTGATTTTGGATGATAATCACTTTCTTCAGCGTCTTCTTCGAATGGACCAGCCTGGAGCTCGTCGTTGATAGTTTTAGTAAGGAGAGGAAAATTATATTCGTTCAAGAAACGGAAACGAGTTGGAGGAATGAGTGGTCGAGTTCTGAAGTTGTATTTCACAATATTCTTTCGAGCTTTTATGGACGACTTCGGCCGAGCCTTTGGGCGAGATCTAGTCCTTGGAGCCATTGTTTACTTGGTCCTTTTGGCAACTAATTTCCTGTTGGCAAAGGAACGAGGGCTATATTCGGGGTGTCCGGTGATCCGTGCTTTAAGCACGGGCTTTAGGTATTCTTGAGGTTGTTTTAGCAGTGATTCGGTCGATAGAATTCAACGGCAATGGTGAATAAGTGATAAAATAAAAGTAAAAGATTTAGCAGAAGCAATTGCTTCAAATTCTGCTTTTAAATCTGGTGTTGAAATGTCGGTGTGTGGTTTAGGGCCCCTGCAGTAGGGTTGTACTGGATGGGTACCACTAATCGTGGGTATTATCTCTGTGAATTCTAACTCAGTGGAAAAGCAGGCAGCTTGAATTAATGCTGAATGATTTAGTAATTGCAATAATAAGTAGATTCACAAAGATAAAGATTATAAGCGCCCGGGCTCATAACCTATTAAGATTATGAGTGAATATCAAGTATTCGTATATTGGTTAAGCATTAAGGTAAGTCTAAGTACAGTGGAGTGCGGTGGTACCTCGTACTATATAGTAGGTTGTGTGTGGGGCGTTGTACCCAGCCACCTCAATTTCTAACATTTCGTACCCCTTGGAAACAATAATGGTTGAGCTTGAC